>WOXC01001186.1:0-392500 GCA_011680675.1 Gymnobelideus leadbeateri | reverse complement strand
AGGGCTAAAGAGCCCGAGTCCTCTGGCCTCTGGAACACAGAATGCTCAGGGTGCTGTCTAGAGACAGTGCCCAGAGTGCTGGCGTGGGGAAAGGTGGCGGCCGAGCCCCTGGATTAGCTAGGGCCAAACTTGGAATGGCAATTTTAGCCAAGTGAATTGATGGGGGTTCCTGAACACTGGCAGCTTACACCAGTGGGGAGTGCCTGCTCTGAAGGGTGGTCCTTACTGTGCCACATCTGTCGTGGGCCCAAGAGAATGTGCCTCTGATGCAGGGGCTCTGGCTCATGAGCCCTTGAATGATATGTCCCTGGACAGATTCCGTTTTCTTAGCTCGGTGGCATTAGGAAGGGCCGGGTTCTATGCGTTCTCAATGAAAGCAGTCACCTGCATGCACCTGGCCTCCTTAGAGGCTGTCCCACTTGGTGAGAAGGGCTGGGGTTGGGTTGTTCTCTCTCCTTGCTAAGAAGCGCCAGGGGATGTCCAGAGAGCCTATCCTACTTTCTCCTTAGGGTGGGCAGAAGGGTCCAATCGGTGCCAACTGTACATACTGCCTTTTCCACTCTTTTGGAAGCCTTTTCTAGACAGGGCTGGTGGCCAGTCCTCTTTCTTTGCCCACATTCCAGCCACAAGCTGCCTAGGCCACTTAGACTTGTGCTGTTCTTCACTTGGCCGGTGCAACATCTATGGCCAGGGTGGGGAAGTCGCCTGTGGACGCTGTCTGGGAGGGATGAATGGGGCTGGGGGTGGGGGGAGGGAGAGCAAGGAGCTGCCCACTCTTGGCAGCTCCCAGCTCTGGCCAGGCTGTTGGCCCCACTGCTGTATAGTTTTCACCTTCATTAAATTAAACAATGAGAAATAACCCAGGTCTGGTTGTTTCTGTTTTCAAACTCTCCAGTGATTCTGAATTGTGATGCTGAGGGACAAGGAAGCCTTGGTCCCTGATCTTTTACCACATACACCCCATCTGGACAGACCTCTCCCCAGACTGGGGTGTCCAATAGGGCACATTCTGAATATGCCAATGTGCCCAGAGGTGGATCTCAGGTCTTCGGGCTGTGCATCCCTGGGAGATGAGGAAATGCAATCAGTCAGTGAATCAAAAGTTTTTAAGCACCTACTATGTGCCTGGGACAGTGCTAAGAGCTGGGGATACAAGAAGAGGCAAAAGACAGTCCCTGTACTCAAATAGTTCACAATGAGGCATAGACAGTGAAAAGGGGCCTTCAGTGATTCGGAATGCTAAGAAAAGCAGCCTGCCTACACACTAGCTAGGCTAGCTTGTTGCTGACAAATGATCTTTACTCTGAGTTCTTCATCTGGAATACAGTGAATCATAAACACTAGAGCTAGGAAGCATCATGCACATGGCCTTTTCCAGCTACCTTATAATGGCCAGGAAAGAAACTGAGACTTTAAGAGGGGAAGGAGCTTTCCCAGGGTCAAACGATCAATAAGTTAGGGAATAGGGCTAGAATCACAGTAATAGGATAAAACATTTGGAAGGGAACTTGGAAGCTTCATGTCTAACCCCTGCCCTATCAAGAATCCCTCCATATTGTCAACAGGAGGTCAGCTGACCTTCCCTGAGTGTCCTTTTGGGCTCAGATCTCCCCTTTCAAAGTCCTTACTCCTCCTCACCCACCCACAAGCCATCCAGGAACAGGGGCAAGAAAACCTCTTGGGAAAGATCTTTTAATTCCCCGGTAAAATATTCCAACAGAGCCAATTGTGCCGAGGAGATTTTGCCATGTTGAACCTTCCTGGGCCAACTTCTCTCTCCTACTGACTTTCTCTTCATCTCTGCCTCTTTGAAAACCAGCCTGCTCCTCTGATAATCCTTGGTTTCTATATTGCTGAAGCCTACCTTGCAGAATATTAAGCACAACCTTGATGCCTTTTGAAATGAGTACAATTGTTTAGTAATTTGAACATTCCTTGGTATTGCTCTTCCTTAGGATTGGGACATAAAACGATCTTTTCCAATCTAGTGGTGACTATTGAGTTTTACAAATTTATCCGCCTATTTAACAGGATCATCTTATAGGGTTTTTAATAGCTCAGCTGGGATTCTGTAACCTCCACCAGCCTTGTTAGCAATGTTTCCCTAGGCTTTATTCTCCAGGATGTCTGGCTCTAGATCAGTAACCGCACCCTTGTTGTTATTGGGGATGTTGAGATCCTTCTTGTTCTTTTGTGCATTCTTGACACCTCTTCTTAATCTCTTCTGCTTCTGTTAAATCCCTAACATTTTTGTCTTTTATCATGTGCCTTTCTGTATAAAATCTTCTCTTGATTCTCTCTGATTTTCTGGAAGAGATCTTTGTCTTTCCTATTCTGTTATTTTCTTGTATTGTTTTTGCATTGCTCTTTTAAGAAAGCCTTATCTTGTGCAGGCAGTGGGGCACAGAGACTCCCCTCGCCCTAATGGTAAAGTCTGAGGAGGTATTGGAGGAGATAAGGGAGAGAGCAGACTGGAGGAGGGGATACCCTGTGAGACTGCTATTCTGGGGTGGTGGGTAGGGGAAATGGGGATAAAATTGTAACTCAAAACCTGGCAGAAATGAATGATGTAAACCAGAAGTTAAGGAAGCATTTGTTAAAAAAACAGCCTTATCTCTCCTTGCTATTCTCTGGAATTCCACGTTCAGTGGGTATACCTTTCTCTTTTGCCCTCCCTTTTCACTTTCCTTCTTTCCTCAGCTATTTGTAAAGCTTTATCGGGTGCCGTTCGGCTTGCTTGCTCTTCTTTTTCTTTGGAATGTGCTTGTTGCTGCCTCCTGCACAACATTGCAGACCTTTGTTCGTGGGTTTTCAGAAACTGTTATCTATCAGATCTAATTTCTTAAATCTATGCATCACCTTCACTTTGTATCCATAGGGGATGTTATTTAGATCATTCCCCTGTGGTCTGATGGTTTTCCCTACTTTCTTCCATTTAAGACTGAGTTTTGTGATAAGAAGCTCAAGATCTGAGCCATAGTCATCTCCAGGGCTTGTTTTAACTGATGGTACAGAGCTTCTCCACCTTTGGCTGCAAAGTACACAATTAATCTGATTTCTATATTGACCATCCTGACAGTAGCCTCATAACCACATATGTGCCAACCAAGAGTGCTTCAGATTCTCTCATCTGGACTGTGAGAGCAAGCTCCTGATCTTGACTCAAATCCCACTTTTCCCAGCTAATTCATAGGATTCCACAGGATTTACACTGGGAAAGGACCACAGGGATCATCAAATACCAGCCCTTCATTATACAGAGGAAAAAATGGAGGCAGGCCAGAGAAGGCACATGATTGTCCATGGTCACTTAGTGTCAGATTCAGGATCTGAGCACAGGACTTGGGTTATCTCAGGAGATCAGGACAAAGGGAGTAAGCTAGCTATAAGTGAGAAAAAATCTACATCTTGATCGATGTGGTCAGAAAGGTCCCCATTCCTTGGTTAAAAAAAAAAAAAACCTTAGTGAAATTGACTTCCATCCTCTTTCTAAAATCTTTCTTTCCTTCCTTCCTTCCACACAATTCTGACCATATATTTCCCTCCCCTGCTCAGGAAGCTATTGGGATTTCCACAGTTATAACATTCCTCCTCAGAAATCATATTGTGTCTATTTTGTATACAACTTGATATGTTGATGATGTTTATTTCTATTCAAATGTAAGCTCCTTGATGACAGGATAGGGACTGACTTTTTCCATCTTTATATCCCCCAAATCTGTCCCAATCTATCTCCTTCTAGACAGCTGTGGACAAAACACAAACTCCTATGTTTGCCCTTTATAGTCCTTACAATCTGTCTTCAAGACTACCTTTCCAGGCTTACTATATATTAGTTTCATCATTCACAGACTCTGGGCTCCAGCCAACATCTCAAAAAGGGTGGAGTCAAGATGACAGAGATGTAGAATTTTTGCCTTAGCTCCTCCGCAACTACTTACAAAGTGTGCAAAACCAAATTCTGATTGGAAAAGTCAAGAAAAAGTCACAGTGAGTCATTTTCCCAGCCCAGGGAAGGTTTGGAAGAGGGCAGAGAGGTCTGTGAACACTGGATCAGGGGATGACCAGGAGTAGAGATGACATCAGTGGAGGGGAATTTCCCAGAACCTTGATATAGTAAGGGGACTGCTGTATTAACTAGCACCTGGAGCAGGAATAGATGCCATCTGGCAATTCAGTTTCCCATTACTCAGTCCCTAGTCACAGTCTAGGGTGGAAAAGAGGGCACAGTCATTAGGGAGCAAGGGCCCTAACTGTGTAAGGGGCAAGGAACAAGTTCCAGAACCATAGCTATTTGACTGAGCCCAAGAGCAGAGAGGCATAGTTAGTTCTAACCATTAACCATGCACTGAACACATAGTAGAATAATCTATCCAGGAGACCCAAACCAAGGTGGAGTCACAAGTTCAGTCCCTTTGAACCTCACAGGAACCTTTGACCGAGTCCAACAGAAGTCTACAAAGACTCAACCACAGACAAGCCAAAGGTGGACTTGAAGACCAGAAGGATAGTGACCAAGCCTCTCCTTGGGTCATGTGATGTCAGAAGCACCTTGTAAAGGCCCAAGTGAGCTATGAAAGCCACAGAAGCACCTAAAAGGCAGAAGTTCAGGACAGACATTATCCACACTCTAACATAAAGCCCAAAGTCAAGAAATAGGCTGGGAAATGAGCAAACAATGAAAAAACCTGCCCATAAAAAGCTACTACAGTGATGGGAAAGCTGAAGACACAAACTCAGAAGAAGCAATGACTTGAAAACATCTATAAACAAAGCTTCAAAGGAAAAAAATGTAAATCAGACAAAAGCCTAGCAGGAATTCCCAGAAGCACTGAAGGGAATGATTTAGGGGAGAAAAAAGGAGCTAAGAATTATTTTAAATCCAATAAATATTTATTAAGCACCTAATATGTGACAGGCAATATGTATGCTAAGTGCTGAGGATATAATTAATAGAAAGAAAGATAGTCCTGCCCTCACAGAGCTCATAACCTAAAGGGAGAGATAACATACAAAAGGAGGTAGGAAAGAAGAATATGGGGGTGGGGAGGAGACCAGGAGTTGCTTGGCATGGGGACACTTTGTTCCCTGGCATTGAGATCAGGTAGGGAAGCCAATGCACAGCAGAGTAAGCAAAAGGTCAGTTTATGCCTTCTATAAAGGAAGACACAGAGAGGAGTTTGGCTCTTCAAAAAGAGGAGAGAGAAGGCTGAGGGAGATACAGTCAAACAAGGCTGGAGTTAGCAGCACAGTGGTGCATTTCAAAGTGATGAGCTTGTTCTGGGTTGGGGGGTGTCTTATTTGATGGAGTTGAAACCAGGAGGAGCAGCAGATACAGAGTGGAATGAACAAAAGTCCTCTTTCTTTTCTCTATAAAAGAAGGCATTGGGTATTTCTGTTTGATTTTGAAAACCAAGTAAGAGTGGCAGAGGAAAAATTGGGAAAAGAAATTAGAGTAATGTAAGAAAATCATGAAAAGAGAATTAACAACTTCATAGGAAAGGTACCAAAATATTGAAGAAAATAATTCCTTAATAGTTAGAATTGTCCAAGTGGAAGTTAATTATTTCACGAAACACCAAGAAACAATAAAATAGTCAAAAGACTGAAAAGATAGAAGAAAATCTGAAATAAGTCCTAGTAAAACCAACTGACCATAAACAAAAAGAGTCCAGACTTTGTATTTCAAGAAAATACAATGAAAAACTGTCCAGATAACTTAGAACTAGAAGGCAAGGGAAAAATTAAAAAAAAAAAATCCCCTGATCACCTCCTGAAATGGACATCTTTGACTTCCATGCGTCTGTCCAGGCTGTCCATCCCCCCATATTCTGTACTGTTCCATACATGCCTTTTCACAGGCTGACTGTCTTCTGTATCAGGGATGCATTTGTGGCCTCTGCACATGGTTTACTTCAAATCATATTTTTTTTAAAATTTTTTTATTCCTGACAGCTTTATTAAATTGTGGTTTACATCATTCATTTCTGCCAGATATTGAGTTACAACCTTTTCCCCCATTTTCCCTATCCCCCCACCCCAGAATAGCAGTCCCACAGCATATCCCCTCATCAAATCTGCTCTCTCCCATATCTTCTCCCATATACCCCTTGATTCTCCCAGTAGGGCAAGGTGAATCTCCGTGACCCAATGCCTATACAACTTATTTCCCAATTATATGCAAAATAGTATTAATAATAGTATTTGTACATTTTTACACATTTGATTTTAAAACTTTGAATTCCAGATTCATTTCTTTCCTCCCTTGTCACCCACCCTTACTGGGAAGATAAGCAATTCAGTATATGTTGTACATGTGTAGCTATGAAAAACATTACCATAGTAGATATATTGTAAAAGACTGACTATATGTCCCTCCTACCTATCCCACCCCCCCACTTGTTCTATTCCCTACTTTGATCCTGTCCCTTTTCAAAAGGGGTGCTTCCAACTTCCCTCCCCCACAGTGTGCGCTCCCTTCCATCATCCCCTCTCTCATACACTTCCCCCCTACTCTCCTGTAGGGTGAGATATCCTATTTAGTATGTATGTCATTCTCTCCCTGAGCCAAATTCAACTAGAATAAAGTTTTTCCTTTTTGCCTTCCTGTTCTTCCCCTCCATTGCAACCATTCTCCCTTGCCTCTTCTATATGAGATAGTTTACGCCATTCTGTCTCTCCCCATCTCTTCTTGTTATATTCCTCTCTCACCTCTTAATTTCACCTTTTAGGTATCATCCCTCCCTATTAAATTGGTCCTATGCCCTCTATCTATGTATACTTGTAGACATACATACACACATTCACATACGTATTCATATGCCCATATACCCTTTTTCAACTGTTTTCATAGTGAGAAAAATTTCATCAGTTACAATTATTGTTTTTCCATGTAGGAATGTAAATAGTTCAACTTTGATAGGTTCATGATGATTTCTTTTCCCTGTTTACCTTCTCAAGCATCTCTTGCTTCTTGTATCTGAATATCAAATTTTCTATTCAACTCTGGTTTTTTTCATCAAGAATGCTTGAAAGTCCTCTATTCCACTGAATAACCATATTTTCCCCTGAAAGAGGATACTCAGTTTTGCTGGGTAGGTGATTCTTGGTTTTAATCCCAGCTCCTTTGCCCTCAGGAATATCATATTCCAAGCCCTTCAATCCCTCAGTGTAGAAGTTGCCAGATCCTGTGTTACCCTGATTGCATTTCCACAGTATTCATGTTGTTTCTTCCTGGCTGCTTGTAATATTCCCTCCTTGATCTGGGAGTTTTAGAACCTGGCTATAATATTCCTAGGGGTTTTCTTCAGGAGGTGATTGGTGGATTCTTTCAACCTCTATTTTGCCCTCTGGTTCTAAAACATCAGGGCAGTTTTCCTTGAGAATTTCTTGGAGGATGATTTCTAGGTTCTTTCTTTGATCATGGCTTTCAGGTAGTCCAATAATTTTTAGATTCTCTCTCCTGGATCTATTTTCCAGGTCAGTGGTTTTTCCCATGAGATATTTCACATTGCCTTCTATTCTTTCATTTATTTGGATCTGTTTAACAGCATCTTGATTTCTCATAAAGTCACTAGCTTCCATTTGCTCCAGTCTAACTTTGAAGGAATGATTCTTTTCAGTGAGCTTTTGAGATTCTTTTTCCATCTGGAAAATTCATCTTTTTAAGGCATTCTTCTTCTCATTGCCTTTTTGAGCATCTTTTGCCATTTTAATTAGTCTATTTTTTAAGGTATTATTTTCCTCAGTCAGGCTGTTGAGTCATTTCTTGCATCATTCTCATTTCTCTCCCCAGTTTTTCCTCCACTTCTCTTATTTGCTTCTTAAGCTCCCCTGTGGCCTGTAACCAGCTTGTATTTTTCTTGGAGGCTTTTGGTTCAGGAGTTCTAACTTCACTGTCTTCCTCCTGTTCCATGCTTTGATCCTTTTTGTCAGCAAAGTAAGAGTGTAAAGTTGGGGTACTCTGTTTATTTTGCTTCCTTTGCCTATTCATGTCACCACTCAGTCACTTGACCCCTGGGCTTTTTGCCACAGTAGGATTTTGTCACCAGAGAGGGTAGCTTCCATCCCAAATGCTGGGGCTTTCTCAGCTGCCAAAGGCATTAGTTGGGTGCCCTCTCTGAAGCCTCCACACACTCTAGCCATCTGTTCACACACCCCAGTACCCAGACTGCAATCCATATCCAAGCAGGTTAAAGTAAGAGTGTTTAGCCTTAAATCAGTCACCTGGTCCCCCCACAGTCTGCAGGCCAGGAGCTGAAGCTGCAATGCAGTGGTGGCTGCAATGCAGTGGTGGCTGCACCACAACTCCTCAGCAGCTTCTGGCCCTGGGGGAAAGAGGCTCACATTCTCCCCTCTACTGGTCCCAAAGTCCACAGTGCACTTACCTCTTACTTTGTCCTTAGCATCTGTGTGTTGATAATTCTGGAAACTGCCACAGCTGTTAGTGTTCTGAAGTCCCTCCAGCTGGCTTCTGGTCAGGCCTGTCGTGGGGCTAAAATCTTTGGCTCAGACGGGATTGGGGCCCGCTCCCAGAGAGTTGTGCTGGCTGCTCCCTGCTGGGCTGTCAGGCTGTTCTCAGCAGGATGTTAACTTCTCTGTGTCATTTTGTGGGTTCCGTAGCTCCAAAATTTGTTCAGAGTCCCCTTTTACATGGATTGGGAAAGGTGAAAGCTGGAGCTGCTATGAAGTTCTGTTTCTACTCTGCCATCTTGATCTGCACCCCCCCCCCCATTTATTGATTCTTAGAACAAGGTTTTTATAGAGCAATGAGACAAAAAGAAACTCAAGTAGTCTTATCATCATCTTAGTCTGTCATATCCTGGAAGTAGCACAGAACAGGTAATTTGATATGGCTTTGTTCTCTAGGTGCTGGAAAGTCTTAGGAAGAGTCAGTTCTTCATATGCAGTCACATTACAAAAGATGCTCTGGAGAGCTGACTTCAAGGCCAGAAACCAAAGCCGCATCATCAAGGACATCTGCATAGGAACTGACCACCTAAGAATCAAATATTTTGGTTTTGAACAACTAAAGTTTTGGGGCTGAGCCTATTGGTCTCAGAACTCAAAACAACATCCTTTTAAGTGTAACCCATATTAAAAGACCCAAGAAGCAAGCTTACCAAAAAGCGACATCATGTCAAGAAGGGCCTTCTATACGGAATGTAGTGAGATTTTTATCTGAGTCCTGAATCAGGCTTCCTTGGCTCCCACATAATTTCCCCCCTTTTAAGGAGAAGTTTAAAGGAATGTGATTCAGTGCCTAAAGTTTTAATATTATGCATTATTTTTCGAATAATGCCAGGTCCAAATATACAACAAACTAATATAATGATTAATATAAGGAATAAATGCATAGTAAGAGCTACTATATTCTGAAATGGAGAGATTTTTTTCAATGTATTAATAATTGTTTTTGCAACTCCTTCTGGGTCAATCCCAGGAATCTCACTCTGTTCAATATCTTAATAATTTTATTGAAAGCTTTTTATTTCCAAGGTGATATTGAAATCATGCCATGTTCCCAATAAGTGGGCTCTGATCCTCTCCCATGTGGTATTGGCATGAGAGGTGTCACCCCTATAAACTAGGGGTGACACAAATATATGTGTATTTATAATCACATCTGAGTAACAGTTGAGTTTTTAATGCTTTTAACTCATATCTAAGCAGAATATTAATTGTTGTAATAAGTTGATCTTATGCAAAAGATCCTTATCTATATCATGTTGTGTCTTAAAGGCTGCAGAAATGTTTTGTTTTTTTTTTATAATCCATTAACCTATTGTGTAGTTTGGATTGCAAACACAGCAGTTGGAACCAGTAACAATATTAGGACAGTGAATTTAGTAACAAGAAATCTGACAAACCTTTCCCTCCCTTTTTAAGACATCAGAAATTTGATGTAATGCATATACCTTTGATGTTTGATACCATGCATAAGTGAAATTAGCTGGAAAAAGGCAAATAAAGATTATTCAACAAGATCTCTACCTGCAAAAGTAAAATCAATGCAATTAAAAGTTCATACATAGATAGGTGTGTCCATAATTACATTAGAGAAGGAGTCCAGTATTGTGTTTTCAAAGGCAAGGTAACATTCCTTGTCAATTCATTCACAAATGGAGCAGTTTGTATCCCACTTAGCAGAGAAATAGAAGACACAGTTGCTGACATTAAGAAGGAGGCAATTATGGGGCGGCTAGGTGGCGCAGTGAATAGAGCGCCGGCCCTGGAGTCAGAAGGACCTGAGTTCGGAGCCGGCCTCCGACACTTCATCCGCACAAACAAAAACCTAGCCGTGTGACCTTGGGCAAGTTACTTAACCCCAATTGCCCTAAAGGGGCGGCTAGGTGGCGCAGTGAGTAAGAGCACCGGCCTCGGAGTTTGGATGACCCGAGATCAGATCCGGGCTCAGAAAATGAGCACCCACGCATAAATAATGACTAGCCGTGTAACCTTGAGCAAGTTACTTAACCCCAATTGCTTTAAAAAAAAAAAAAAAAAGAAGGAGGCAATTAGTCCTGTGATTTACAAAGTCCAAAAGTCAGTTCTTATTAGAAAATTAGACATTTCTTGAAGTGCAGGCTCCTCTGCAGTCTGTCATTGTGTAATGTTCTATTAGAAGGTGTATCATTCTGTGAAAACGTGGGACACCAAGCCATTTCCTCTTGGGTTGTTCTTGTGAGGGATGCTCTGATGCTATTCTCTGTTTCTGCATCTGGGAGGTGATTTGTGGAACACGCATGCACAGCATCTAAAAACATAAGCAAAACTGTGCCTCTACATAGTTAAGAGGCAGGTCTTTTCCATTACTTTATTTGGGAATATGTACTTTTTCAAATTGTTATTCTGCTGGTGTATAGCCATTTTTAATGATGCTTAAGAAATTTTAGGGTACATAAGGCGGTAGCTAATTGCCCTTGTAGTGTATTGGTCCAAATCCCCTTTTTAATTTTTGTCAATAGGTTTCACAGAAAAATTGAAATGATTTGCCAGTGTAGGCAAGGGCATTATCAGTTTTTGTTTCTTTAGGAGTACCTAAGAATGAAGAACAATGGAAATGGAGTAAAAAACAATGCTTCTCCTTGCTGAAGTGTAGCTTCAGGATTAATCATATAAAACCGAAGGACAATAATGTTGCTCTGTCCATATAATGTAGCCTTATCAAGTTAAATGAATGGGAGATTCCACAGCTACAGAAAATGATAAAAATGTTTTTAAGTTTTAAATTTTTGGAATGGAAATATAGTCATTGACTGTTGCCTTTCCATTTCTGAGAGATGTTACAGGGAGAGGACTCTCCATGATTAAATAGTATCTTATATCAGGGTAAAATATCATTCTAAAAAAGTCAATTCTAGAAGAAATGGCAACAATAAAAATCAGATAGAGGCTTCTAGTAAAACACTGAAAGTTTTCTTTCCCATTTCTCATTCGCCTTAAATAGGTATGTGAGTCACAGTTATGATAAATTGCTAACTTTCCACCAAAAAAGAGCTATAATGCTGACATATGACTCAAAAATTAAATTTAAATTTTAGATTCAAGAAAACTCAACTTTCGTGTTCAAATTGCTTAGATCACAAATCACTCTAAATATCAGTATGTACAAATTCTTATGAATATAAATATTTGGTAGTTGATTTTCTCAATTCTTATGTAGCTTTACACAGTAAAGTTTATACAACCTTCAAAGTTACCAAAACAAAAGTGTATGAGGAAAAAGTGTTCACTGTCACATGGATATATTGGAATTTTTTTAAAGAAGTGACATCCATTTGCCAAATTAGGCTTTAAACTTGTAGGATTAATAGAGGTGGAAGTGAGAGAAGGTATGTGAGGAAGGCATTTTGTGCATGATTTAACTATTTGCCTGGCCTGTTCTTGAGTAAATGTGAAATTACTTATTAACATCCTTGCATTTTGAATGCAGAGATAAAGGACAAAATGTTGGGTAAGTTTGTATTGTTAATTTATCAGCTAAAGCATTGCCTTATTGAATGGGCTCAGGCAGAGATGTATGAGAGTAAACATGAGAAATAGAAAAGGGATTTTTTTTCTACTTCTAACCATTTGTTGCAACTGTAAAAAATAATTTCTATACATCTTGATTATTGAAATCTGTCTCAATGTTCCTTACAGTATAAAAATAATATTTACTATCCATTAAAATGATAAGGGGTTGAGATTGTTCCTTTAGAAGACATATAATACAAACATTTCATTCTTTTGGGTAGATGAGAAGGAGTAGAAATAACTCTTAGCTATAACCCCCTTGTAAGAGAAGAAAAAAGGATGTTATTTGGGGAATGACTCATTGTTGATTGGAAAATAAATATAAAATTGGGTATTTGTTTGTATTATCCCTAGTTCCTTGATACACAGTCAGTAGGATATGCCAGAAATGGTCTTCTTAGATTAGCATTTCAATTGGGGCTTTAACATAAGGTTGCTAAATATGTACAGGGAGGGAGCCTGACATGGTGATCACAGGTTGAATAGCCTTATACATCAACATAGCTACTAATTGAAGGTAACAATGTTTTTGTTTTTGTTTTTGTTTTTTGCTTTGATGAGGTAGATAAATCTACTCTTAAGATATTTTGTTGCTATAAGGCTATTATTGTCTACCCTATAGACTTGGCATTTCTGAATGGCATTTTCAATAATTTTAAGTTATTCTTCTGCCTCTTTTGTTAAAGTTCAAAGAGAATAGAGGTTTGGGACTCCCCTTAGGGTATTAAATAAGTGAGAGAGCTGATATGATCTTTACCCAATTTATATCTCTTGATAATTTTTGAAAATCATTAAAAATTTTTCACATTATCTCTTTGAATTACTATATTTTGGAGGTTCAATAATTTTATCTCTCATTTTATGTCCTAAATAATTGTATGGGGGCTACAACTCAATTTTATGACTAACCCATATCGAGATAAACTAACCTGAGTGGCTTGAAATATTTATTGTAAATATTCTTTTGAAGGATGTGCACACAAGGTGTCATTCATATAAAATGGGTAAGATATGCACATAGATATTGATCTCTTATAGTTTTAATGTCTATGAAAAAAAGTTCTGGCACATCCCTTGTGGGAGCACCTTCCATTGAAAACATTCATGGGGAACTTTTAAATTAATCGATGAAAGCAAAATACTGAGAATTCATCTTTATGTAATGGGATGGTTTTAAAAAAATCTTTTACATAGATTATCCATAAAGACCATTCTTTTGAAATCATAGAGGGAGCAGGGAGGCCTGGTTAAAAGGCTTCTCATAGTCTGTCTTTCCATTTGAAAAAGGTTTGGTTGAAGGAGACAAACAAATGGTAATATAAAATTACAACATTTATTCATTATTCCCTTAAGGCTAGCTTTACTGCTTGTACATGAAGTGCAGGACTAGAGTACTGACTGAGGAACAAAAGGATGAGAGAGCTTAAGTACATTCAAAGACCATTCCAATTAGGGGTGGCTGGGTCACACAAATTTATGACCCACATAATGGTTTAATCATTATATGAGAAAGGAATTGGACAAATGGTAAATAACATGAAAAAGTGTTGATAGAAATTATATATCTGTTTTCTTTACCATTAACAGTCTATAACATGGTATACACCCAGAAAATCTTAAGAAAAAGTCCCATTACTCAAGTTTGTGCCTCAAATTGAGGGTCTTGTCTTTAAGGGCCATAAAGTAGGCTTTGTTAGCATGAGGAGAGGTATTCTCAGAGACAAAACGGGGTCTGGAAACTATGATCTCTGGCTCCTGTTTTGAATCCCACTCTCAGCCTCATCTGGGCTCTGGAGTGGCTGACATAGAAAGAGGTTTTTTTTGTAAAATGAAGCAGAGCAGCCTGTTTAATTCAGATTTTAGCCAAAATAAGATATTAAATGATTATCAGGGGTCAGTGAGCATTCTCTATTTTCCTCACTTATTACTTAACTAAACTAATTTAGGTATCATAAAGTGTTTTAACCCCCAAAAATATATTAATTGAATCTCAAAAAGGCTGATCACCATATTTTTAAAAGCTATTAGTTCCAAAATTCTTTTAGTCAATGGAAATGTCTTAAGGTGAGTTTTAAGTGGTTTGTATAAATTTCTGTACATTTTCTAATTTTAGGTAAAAAATATTAAATTTTCCAATAAGCCAACATAAAAAAGTTCATATCCTTTACTGATTATTTAGTCTGATCATAGGAATCAGGTCTAAGAAAAAAAAGTAGAAATATATGAATATGATCTTAAATGTTTTTTATCTTAAACAGCAATTTTTACCAATCACAGCTTAGAGCTAATTACAGTTAATTTTATTCTCGTCAAGCTGTAATAAACAATAAAGATCTACTAGGTCTTTTAATACATAAAGGATACCATTTAACATTTTTCTTTCTCAAATATAAACTTATCCTGGTGTAATGGCCAATTGTTAAAAATCCTTATTAATCTTTTGCAACATTTTATCAAGTTAGATTCATTATTTTAAGAACTGCATAACTAAAACAAGTTCCTATCCTAGTCTGACGATTTTTCTATAGAGATAGTTTCCAGGGGTTTTGGCATTATTAAAGAATAACAAGAATTGATATAGACCAGGGGCTGAGAGTGATGCTCTTGCTTTGCTAAATCTCATACATGCAGGAGGAATATAATAAAGTTTTTACCCAGTTTCCTCTTTTCCACATACAGTAATCAATTAACAACTCTAAGTTTTAGCATTGAGACACTAAAATAATCAATTTTACAAGTCCCATAAGTGACAGCTAAATTATTTTATCTATAGCAAAAACATTAAACTTCAGATGAAGTCAGTTGTATTCCTAGATCATATAAAATTATTGATAAAAAGGATGGATTGTCTTATCCAGTACAGAGAACTATTGGTTTCTTATCAGTGGCAGGGCTCAGAACTTTTAACAGCCAGGCCCCGACGGTAGCTGATGTCACTTCCCTCTCCTTCCTTTGCCCGGTGGAAGAAGGTAAGTTTGCAAGTGTGGGGGAAGGGTGGAACTCTCTTTTCCTAATCTGATCTAGGATGAAAGAAATTAATACAATTGTATTGAGGTATCCTCTAGACTTGTGGGGGAGGGCCTGTAACTTCCTTTTGTAACTACAGGTAAATTTATAAATACCTGGTTTTCTATATGGCAGATATAAACATAATAAGACAGTGTTTAGCAGAACTGATAAAGTAGCATGATTGTTTCTACACAAATTTCTTTCCTCTATCTTTTTTGTTTCAACAAAAATCAGATAAAAATTTTGTTTTATCTAATGCTATTTCTGGCTAAGAACAATTATCCAATCTTTACTATATAATAAAATTGTACCAGAACTCAGGAAGACCACAATAACACAATGGCATTATGATATTAGTTGAATTTTCAAATCATCAAATACAAAAATTATTGATAAAGAATTGAGGATTTTTTCTCCTCTTTTCAGAATTGCAAAGCCTGAATGGTAGATTCAGGTTGTCTAGTAAGTGTGGGTAGCATGTATACTCCCAGGGCTGCTGTTAGTGGAGCCCTTGATGTAACTTGTTATATGCCTTTCCTTTATCCACTCTCTCTTTTAGTGAGGAGAGACTTTTAGGAATGTTTTCTACTAATTTAACCTGTGCTGTGAACTTCAGTGATGTCTAAAAAAATTTTTTTTCTTAGAAAGCAAAAGGCTATTAAGTCCAGGTACAGTATGGAGAAGATGGACAAAGTCCAGTGGCACCAATCTCTGTCCTGTACTAACTAGAGTTAAAAGCTTTTATCCCTGAAGTATTTCTTTTTCAGATCTTTATCTGTTCTAAATTTGCCTTAATTGCCAAATGAAATTAACCGTCGGTTGCATTCTGATCTCTTTTAGATGAGGCAGGAGAATTTTAAATGCTTGTTAGTCTGCGTCTTTAATCTGAGGAAAAAATTTCCCTTTTTACTTTTTATTATTTTTATCATTATTATTTTTAATGGCCTTTCCCACAATCAAACTTGGCCGTGGTTGGATTAGAGGAAAGGAAACCCTTAAACCTTAAAACTTCTGTTCACGTTTTTCATGCAAGTAATTAAAAAAAAATTATCCTGATATCACTTGTATACTTTTTTGACTTGTTACAAATACTGCGTAAAGACAGCTGAATTACACTTGTTTGTGCCACCTTTGTCACTTTCATTCCTTATGGTAAACATATCTTTAATATATTCCATAGAAAAAAGGCAGAAATGGGGAAATGCTGGGTCCTTCTTTTCCTAGTTTCTCAGTTATCTGTTTTCCTTCTGATTCCCATTCTATTGAACCACCCTTTGGAAACACAGGACAACAATTTTTGAAAAACACTAAATAAAATTCCTCTAACTATTCCTTCATAATAACAAACGCTCTTTCTTTCACTACTTTAATACTTGAAAATATTGTTCCTGATCTTTGAACTGTACCCCATGCATTTGACCCATTGTGATAGAAAGCTTGAAAATCCCTGTATCAGCCCAGTGGAATAGAATGACTAAGAATTGATTGAAAAAAGTTCTTTTTCCCCGTGACTTGTGATTTTTGGATCTCCTTCTTCTTGTAAGGGCCATCTCCACTGTGGACCTTCCTTTTAGGTTCCTATGTGTCCTGTGTGGGTGCCATTTGCCATGAGTTGCTCAGTGTCCAGCATTAAGCATGGTCAGAGACATGAATAAGAAATGACCAGACCATGTGGGTAGTTCAAGGAAGAAGCATGAAGTCCATTTATTGATTCTTTTTTTTTGGAGGGCCATTGGGGTTAAGTGACTTGCCCAGGGTCACCCGGCTAGGTTTTTGTTTGTGTGCGTTAAGTGTCTGAGGCCGGATCCGAACTCAGGTCCTTCTGACTCCAGGGCCGGCGCTCTACTCACTGCGCATTTATTTTACTTTATTTTATTTTATTTTTACACTTCAGGAGTCATTTTATTGACCTTTTATAGAAAATAGGACTTTATTTGCCAGGAAGGATGATGCCATCGTACTTCTGCTGGAACCAGCGCATGGCTTCCTCTTTGCCAATTCTGTGTTTGGCCCCAATGCAGCCTGTCCTACGTTTCTTGTCTGCAATGCTGAACCCAGGCCTGCCCAGCACCACATAGAAGTCCAAGCCGTAGATGCCGATGCTCGGGTCATATTTAATCCCCAGATCGATATGCTCTCAGATCCCAAAGCCAAAGTTGCCAGTGTCTGAGAAGTTATTTTTCCTTAACTCATATTCTCGCACCCTCAGCCCCTTCTCCAAAATCTCTTCAGCTTTGGCCCCACGGACGGTACAGTGAACGGCGATCTTCTCATTTCTCCTGATTCCAAAAGAGCGGACAGTATAGCGAGCTTTGGAGAACACTGGGGTTTGGCCTGTGAGCTGCTCCAACACTTTGGCTGCCCGGGTCAGTCTATCTCCACTCTCCCCAACACAGATGTTGAGGCAGAGCTTCCGGATTCGAAGTTCCCGCATGGGGTTTTCCTTTTCACCCTGATCTTGCACCATGGTGGCGAACCGGAAGAGTCACTGCGCATTTATTGATTCTTAAGACAAGGTTTTTATAGAGCAAGGAGGCAAAAAAAGACTCAAGTAGTCTTATCATCTTTGTCACATCCTGGAAGCAGCACAGAACAGGTAATTTGATAGGGCTTTGGTCTCTAGGTGCTGGAAAGTCTTAGGAAGAGTCAGTTCTTCATATGCAGTCACATTACAAAAGATGCTCTTGGGAGCTGGCTGCAAGGCCAGAAACCAAAGCCGCATCATCAAGGACATCTGCATAGGAACTGACCACCTAAGAATCAAATATTTTGGTTTTGAACAACTAAAGTCTTGGGGCTGAGCCTATTGGTCTCAGAACTCAAACAACATCCTTTTAAGTGTAACCCATATCAAAAGACCCAAGGAGTGAAGTGCCTTCTATATGGAACATAGTGTGATTTTTATCTGAGTCCTGAATCAGGCTTCCTTGGCTCCCCACACCTCTTAACTTTACTGAGGCAAGAGATAGCTCCCTATGGGCTCTCTCCTCTCCCCTTCTCTTCTCCCAACTCATGGTCCAACTTCTCCCTTCTGGACCAACTCCATTTCCTTTCCATGTGCCCTAGGTCCCATACTCTCCCATCCATTTCAGCATTTCACTCCATTATTATCCCACCTCACATTTTCATCTTTTTAAGTCTATTGGTCTCTTCCCCACTACCTCTATAACTTCCCCACAAGTCTCCCCACCCAAAAAACCATATGAAAGCCCTCCATCCTGTAAAGCCATCCTATAAAGCTTTTGTCTTCTCTTTCTCAGCCAGCTCTCTTGAGAATATTTACTATAAGTTCCCTAAGAAAAAAAAAATCCCCAAGACCAAATGGATTCATAAGTGAATTCTAGCAAACACTTAAGAAACCATTTGTCCCAATATTATATAAAGTATTTGGAAAAATAGGTAAAGAAGACTCATGGAATTCTTTTTTATGATACAAATATGGTTTTAGTACCTAAACCAGGGAGAGCAAAAACAGAGAAAGCAACTATAAATCAATTTATTTAATGAAGTTTGATGGAAAAATTTTAAAATAAAATGCCATCAAGGAGACTAAACAATGTATCACAGAGATCATACAATATGACCAGGTGGGATTTACCAGAAATGAAGACTTGATTTGATATTAAGAAAACTATCAGAATTGACCATATCAATAATAAAAACAACAAAATCATATAATTAAATCTATCAATAGATTCAAAGGTTTTGACAAAATACAACACATATTTCTATTTAAAAAAACAGTAGAAAAGTAGGTGGTGCAGTGAGTAAGAGTGCTGGCCCCAGAGCCAGGATGACCCGGGCTCCATCCCAGCCTCAGAAAATGAGCACCCACATATAAATAATGACTGGCTGTGTAACCTTGAGCAAGTTACTTAACCCCAATTGCTTTTAAAAAAAAAAAACAGTAGAAAGCATAGGAATCAACAGAGTCTTTCTTAAAATAATTAGTAGTACCTATCTAAAACCAAGAGCAAGTGTTACATGTGATGGGGATAAGCTGCAAGCCTTCCCAATACAACTGGGGTAAAGCAGAAGGACACCCATTATTACCACTATTATTCAATATTGTATTCAAAATATCAACTATAAAAATAAGAGAACAAGAAATTGAAGGAATTAGAATAGACAATGAGGAACCCTAGAGAATCAACTAAAATGCTACTTGAAACAATCACCAACTTCAATCACCGCCAGCAAGATACAAAATAAATACACATAAATATTGGCATTTCTATGTCCTATGAATAAAATCCAGCAGCAAGAGAAATTCCATTTGAAATAACTGTAGATAATGTAAATTACTCAGGAATCTACCTACCACAACAAACCCAGGAACTATATGAACACAATTACAAAACAGTTTTCACACATATAAAGATGAACCTAAACAAGAGAAATATCAATTGCTCATAGGTGGGTTGAGCCAATACGATAAAAATGACAATTCTGTTGTTAATTTACTTTTTCAGTGCCACACCAAAGAATTATTTTATAGAGTTAGAAAAACTACCAAACTACCAAAGAATTATTTTATAGAGTTAGAAAAAAATAGCAACAAAATTCATTTGAAAAAACCAAAGGTCAAGAATTTCAGGGGAATCAATGAAAAAAATATGTTAAGGAAGGTTGCCTAGCAGATATGGATTTCAAAATCTATTACAAAGTGGTAATCATCAGAACAATCTGGTGCTGGCTAAGAAACAGAGGGGTGGATCAGGGGAATGGAGTAGATATACAGTCACAGCAGTAAATGACCATAGTGTTCTAGTGTTTGCTAAACCCAAAGATCCAAGATTTGGGGGTAAGAACTCAGCATTTGATGAAAATTTCTGGGAAAACTGGAAAGCAGTTGGACAGAAACTCGTCCTAGATGAACATCTTACACTGTATACCAAGATAAGGTCAAACTGGATAACAGAGAAAATGCTCACTATGATTTTGCCTTAGCCCTCTCTAGTGTCAGTCTCTTCTAAACATACTCCAGTGTAGTTCTGACCTTATCCTCTAAGGTCACCAGTGATCTCTTATTTGCTAAATCTTATGGTCCTTTCTCCATCCTCATCCTTCTTGACTTCTCTGCAGCATTTCATACCCCACCACTCAATTTGATCCTCTCATTTTTCTGGGCTTCTATGGCATTGCTCTCTCTCTTGGTCCTCCTTTTACCTGTCTGATCATTCCTTTTCAATGTCCTTTGCTGCCTTATCATGCCCTCCCAGACTATAGGCTTGTCTCAAGGATCTACCCTGGACCTTCTTCTCCTCTCTCTCTTGAGAATCTCGGTTAGGAATTTTCTCCTTATCCCTATGCAAATTGCTCACAGATCCAGATATCCAGCCCTAATCTCTCCCTTGAGATCCAGTCATGTATCACCAAATACTTGATGAAATTAGATGTGCCATAGATATCTTAAAGTCAAAATGTCCAAAACAGAACTTATTATCCTTCCTACCCTCCCCCACCTTCCTTCTCTTCTCACCTTCCCTTTTTCTACCAAGTTCTGCTGCCACTTCATCCATCAACAGCCTCCTCAAGTGAGAAAAAAACATTTCTCTGCTTGCTCCCCTTGTGCCTTCCTGCTCCTTCTGGGACACATTGTGTTCCTTGAGAGAAGATGGCAATGGGCCAGGCTCGAGGGGGTCTTACATATGCTCCAAAGAAACAACATTCATCTGTGCCATCCCAAGGCAAGTTCACTGCTTTCTGACAACCCAAACTCCCAACTGAGATACAGAGAACCTCCTATTCAAAGAGAATCTCCTGCGGCACCTTTCTGCCCTTTGAAGGAAGAAGAGGAAAGTTGGTGGGAAATGGGATTTCCTTCTCCTGCTGTGTGGGTTCCACTTCCATCTCCTCCTGTACCCTTTTCTGCCTAATTTCTACTCATCAGGTGAAAGGAAAAAAAAGGAAGCAGGGCCCTCCATATGACCATGTGTCTCCTGTTTCATCCTGCCCTTACATCCAGCATGATCTCTAACCTCCTTTGGGAAGAGGAATGGCACCTTCACCCAATGCTGGTCACTCTTCAAATTCTAGTGATCCTGAACCCTGTAGGTCAGCATCCAAGCTCCAGCCCTCACTGCCCACTACCACATTCCCTATCTTCCTTCCCCTCAACCCCCCCACCCCAAAGTTCCAGTCAAACACTAGCCTTCCCTTCCACTGCATTGTCTGGAAGGCTTGTTCCATAGGTGACACACTTCCCTTCATCCAAAGTCTATTCCTCTTCCCTTTCCATCTACCAGCTCTGACTCAGATCTAGCTCTCTCCAGATGACATGCCTTTCTGGCCACTCTTTCGAGTGCTGGCTGCATCTTCACACATTCTCAGCTCACTAGTTGGGGAGAGGGAGTTGGAATATTCCTTGCTTTACATGACCACTTCCAAGCTCTTCCCCTACCTCCATCACTCAGTAACCTCTTCTCCAAAGTTTATGGTATTAATATTTACCACCCAATCAAAATTCTGGCAGCTGTTATCTATAGATGCCCAGATCAATCTCCTTCCTTCCCCAATGAGCTGCAGTTTTCTCTCCTTCCCAACTCCTGACCACATACTGGGAGACTTCAACATACATACTGACTCTCAAATGCCCTAACCACTCAGTTTCTCAACCTGCATACTTCCTATAAATATCCCAAAGATAGTCACATCCCTGACCTTGCCATCACCCACAAATGTACCCCTTCTGTGTTCAAGAATCCTGACATCTCCTCATCAACTCACAATCTATTGGCTGTTTGCCTTTCCTGCTGCCTTTTCCTTACCAAACCCTACTCTTTGTCTTCACTGTGACAGTGAATCCCTTGACCTCTCAATTTCTCCCAGGCCATCTCTGTTGTATTAGCCATTCTCTCTTTTCCCCATCTGAACCCCTTGGGGAAAAATTCAGCTCTCCATTGTCCTCCACTCTCAAATTCCTAGTTCCCTTTTCATTTCTATGATTCTTCCCTGCCAAGACTGTCTTAGATCACTCTTACTATTGGCTGCCTTTACTTCTATACACATGCTACTGAGCAAAGGTATAAAAAGTCATGAAGCCCTTCTGACTGGGCCCTCCACAAATGCATGCTATACAATCTCAATAGGGTCTTCTCTGCTATTAGGCAATCCTTCTACACCTCATCATCAACACACTATCCCACTTTCCACAGTGACTCCTTCTGATAATTTTGTTCCTCCATGGCTCCCTCTCCCTCCTTGCCAACTCCTCAGCTGACAATCTTGCTTCATGTTTTACAGAAGTCAAGGCCACTAATCATGAGCTCCTTCCTCTCTCAACCAGTCAGTAAGTATTTGCCAAGCACCTCCCATGTGCCCTCAGGCACTGTGCTAAGCACAGATCTATCCAGCTATCATCCTCCGATCTCCAGCACCACCATCATCTGCTTTTCTATGCATTCTTTCTCCATCTAGCTTTATCCACTTCTTTATCTGTATAGTGATCTAGCTATCTATATATCATTTCTATGCATTTATCTACCATGTATCTTTCATCTTTAACAACCATTTATCTCTCTTTATCTATCTCTAGCTAGTTATCTTTGTCTCTGTTTATCCTTCAACCTCTATCTAGTTCTACCCATCCACCCATCCATCCATCCATCTATCTATCTATCTATCTATCTATCTATCTATCTATCTATCTATCTATTTATCTATCCATCTATCTATCCATCTACCTATTTCTTTCCTCCCTGCCTACTTCTCTTTTGTCCTTACTTATCTTTGGACATGTTTCTCCCCTGGATAGGCTGCAAGTTTTTCAAGGTCACAGACAGTTTCACTTTGGTCCTTGTATCACTGAACCTAAAATGGTGCCTAGCACACCTACTACACTAATATTTTTTAAACACATTAGGCACATTAGATCCCGGTGATACAGATATGAGGAATGACCTAGTCCTTACTCTCCCTGAGAGATATGACGTGAATCTTTATAATGTCATTGGAAATGTGCTTGTGTTTGCACGCCCGTGTGTGTGCGCACACACTTGTGTGTGAAATGTAACCTGAGTACCAGGCTACATTAATCCCAGAGGAATTTGGGAGGGCGGGCACTAATGGTTCAGGAGGAATCAGGCAAATCTTCATGGACTTATAGGGCCCACACAGATCCTTGAAGGGAGAGAGACAGAGTTGAGGGTGCACACCCAGGCACAAGGGCAGCCCTAGCAAAGCCATGGCTGTGAGAGCACTTCATGGCAGGGCCAGAGAGGTGGGAAGCTGATTAAACATATAGATGTCCCTGCTTTGTTTTCTGCATTCTTCTAATAAAACCCTTTCGTGACAAGCACCTTGTCTTTGTTGACAGGGAGTTGGGCTTTTAAAATGAGATTTGTGGACACATGCTGAGCAGCATGAGCCATGGGCTTGTGAAAGCCTGGAGCCTGGGCCACCCAACCTTGAGCGGGTCTTCTCAGATCAAGAAGAGGCCCCGCAGGATGAGCCCAGGGGATGGCCAGTCAGACATCTGGCACCATCTGAAGAGGGGCTAAAGGGGGCCCCCACATTCATGGGATGTTGTCCCCAACAGAGAGAGCTGGTAGAGTCCAGAGAATGTTGGCTGCACAGAGGAGATGACTTCAAATACTGGCACTGCTCCTAATCCCCTGTATGCCCTTGGATAAGTCACTTCCCCCCTCTTGGGGCCTGTCTCCTCACCTGCAAAACAAAAGATTTAAATGCAGTGATCTCTGAGAGCCCTTTTGCCCATTAGCCTCTGCCCAGGGAAGTTCCACAAGCAGCAGGTCATTGGCAGTGGCCTGGGCTGGCTACAGAAGGGACCTTCCTCCATGCCAATGACCAGACTGAAGGGAGCAGCCTGGGGGCCTGATTGACATCACAGATTCCTTGGGGCCCTTGGGTGGGCCAGAGCAGATCCAGTCTCATCCTCGTGTTCAGGATGGACAGAATTGACATTGGTTTATGCCTACCCCTCAGCAGGTCAAGTTGATACCAATAGGGAGAAGGGTGGCTGCCATAAATCCTACTTTGAAGAGTTGTCCCATGGCAGAAAAGTCTCCATTGCACTCAGGCCAGAACCTAACTTTTAACAAGAGTCATTGAAAAACACTCAGAAATTCCGGAAACCAACAGGCCTTATAAGGTAGCCCACCCCCACACTGCCATCAGGGTCAGATGAGATCTGGTCTTCCAAACCCAAGTTTCATTCACCAAGGAGAACGTCTTCTGGGCCTGAACGAAGCTGGGTTTGAGAGCAGGGATGTGAACAGTTTAGGATGTTCCTCTCCACCCCATCCCAGAGGTAGCACCTTGGGAATGGCCTGCCCCCAACAAAGCTGGTGCTTGGGAAGCAAGGCATCATCAGTTCATGCTTGTCCCACTGTCCTTCTCAGATCGTCCCTATTCTCAGTTCCACCATTGCTTGGAATTGCCAATTGATCTCTGCCCCACCATGACCCCCAAACAATAGCTGGCATGCTTATTGAATTTGAAAGTGTGCCAAGATCTTTCTAAACCAGATAGGGGCACCCCCACCCTGGAGGGCAACAATGTGACTTTGCTCTTTGAGGTCACCCTTCCCCAGCCCTGTCCAGCAGTTTCCTCCCTTATTTTCACCTTCCTAGTTTTCCCTCTTGTGCTCCTGGGGTCCTGTCTCATCGGTGGGACTCAGGTCCTTCCTTTCCACAGAACCTTCCTTCTGGTCCTGAGTCTCAAGATGCCCCTCACCACTGTGTGCTCACTAACCATCATTACCCCTCCAGGAACATTATGTAGACACTCCTGTAGGGAAGGATTTGGGGGAAGTAGTGGGTGGGAGAAGGCTGGCGCACACCCCTAATTGTATATAATCTTTTTTGTTTAACCCTGGCATTTGGTGTCGTACATCACTGATATTTGTGTCAGAGCCCAGGCAGATCCAGGTGGCAGGGGCAGGGGGGTTTTGGGGGGGGTCCTTTAAGAGTCTTGGCAGTTTAGAACAAGGCTCCCTCCCTGGGTGAGGCAGGAACATTCTAAGGGGGCTGTTGAGGGTGGCAGTTGGAAAGGGGCGACATGAGAGAGAGGAATGGAGAGGGACAGAGGGGATGGAGAGGCAGGTCTGGGCTGGGAGCAAACTGTACCCAAGATGTGGAGCTCTATGCTTGGCCTTCTTGCACTGCTAGAATGTAGCAGAGTCTCCACAGGTGGCGAGGCCCTTGCCACCAGCTTGGCTGTGGAAGTTAGGAGCTTGGCAATGCTGCTTGCTACAAAGAGCTGTGCCAGTATGCTCATGCCCATTCAGGCTCTTCCTTTTCCATGTTACCTGGCCTTTGGCTTCTTCTCTGCCTCTCTCCATCTGAAGTCTCTCACACAGATGCATTTGACAGCCCCTTCTGGCTCTAAATCTGTACTCCTATGACCATTTTTTCTGTTTTAAGACTTCCAGAAGGAGAAAGATGATAACCAAGCTTTGGCCCAGGCACTCATCATCAGAGGGTGGTCAGACTTTTAGGGCCAGGGAGGTGGAGGACAGGGTGATAAAGGGCTGCTGGGATCCCTGGGTCTGCTTTCACATTCCCAACCTGAACCTGGCTCATAGTTGGCGCTTAATAAATGCTTGTTGAATTGTCTGTCCAACTAGGGAGGTCTCTAGTTAGCCCTGCTCACACCCTGTGAACCAGAACTGTCTTGCATGGGCCAGACATGGGCCAGTGGGGGAAAGATGGAAAGCATGGGGTTGATAAAACCATTGTTCTTGGGCGTTTAGATCTCCAAGGAAGGTCTTTTCTTGAGCTGATGGTGTGGACCCTAGAGGGGGTTGTTTCTTCTGCAATTAGCTGGGTTGCCATGTTCTCACCCTATGCTGGAAATCTGAGGAAGATTTTCATAAATCTTGAATTCCTGGACCAGTGATAGTGCTATTCAGCCATGCCAAAGCTGCTGGGTTGCTTTGACTTAGCTTCTCTAGCTCCTGACCTCCCCATGGCCTGGGGGGAACTCTGGGTTCTTGCTGGCTTTGCCACTGGAGCCATCAACTTAAACAGGTCCTAACAGGCTCAAAAGGCTTCAAGTATAGGCCCTGTGGTGGACTGGGTGTTTCTTGTCTGAGGCCCAGCCTAGCTAAATGCAGAGGGACTCATCACCCAAGATCTGGCTGCCAAACAATGATTGCTTTCCAGCCATGGTATTTAGCAAATGTTGCCCAAGAAGGCAGGGTGGATCAGCACTGACCCCACCCCCACTGCCCCTACCCTGCATGGAGGTGAAGCCATGGGCTGCTCTTGCCACCCATTCCACATAAGTTGGCTCCCTAAAGACGCCATCGAGTGGGTACCACGTCCCCCAAGTCCACAGCCCTGCAAAGAATAAGCCTACTTTTTGTCAGGTCTTAGAGTCCACCTGCAGTCTCCCCTGTGTTAAGGAGGACCATCTTCCAAACTTCCTAAAGAACTCAGTGGGGTTGTCTACATGGAAATTGGGAAGGTGGGGGGCAGGGGAAAATCTTAAAGTCTAAGAGTGAGAACTCCAGAGATTGAATCTCCTGTGTCTCTTTGGGCAATAGTGTTCATCTACTCTGGGACATTACAATCAAAGCTCCACACTCCATTATGCTATCTCAGGCAAGGATGACCTAGAGAAACCGGAAGAAAATGATGCCTCTTTTCCTCTCAAGTTTATGCCCAGAGGACCCAGGGGTACAGAACATGTGCTCTGGGCAAGAGAGCCAAAACTATTGCTAAGAAAAGCCCTGGCAATTCCCTCCCTGTACCTCCTCTGCCCTGAAGCTCTGTCCTCTCTGTCTCAGACCATGGGCACCTGGACAGTCAGGGAGAGAAGGTCAAACTTGCCCACCAGACACCGAAGCTATGCTGAGCAGCCTGGCTGGAGGTGCCTGCTGCCCGCACACACAGACGGGCTGGCGGGCACTGGGGGATCCTGAGCCTTCCTCCCACTGCAGAGAAGTCCAGACTCCCATCCTTCCCCACTCATGGGCCCAAGCAGAGCCAGCTGCTGAGAGGGGTTGAATGTACCTTTATTAGCGGGATTGTTTTCAGGGAAGGGATAAGGGAAGAGGGTGGGGCACCAGGGACGGGTGGGGGAGCACAGTGTTTCCAAAAGTCCCATGCAAGAGATAGGGGAAAAGACTAACAAAACCCAGCTTCTGGTGGGCTTTTAGCTACCTGGTCCGAGTTCATCAATTATTGGGGAACACATGGTCTGTCCTAGCACTAGTCATCGTTTGTGGGATCCTGGAGAAGATGCAGTAGCTTCACAGCTTCCAAAGAGCTGGAGGGAAATTCCAGTTTTGTGACAAATACAAACTAGTTATCTAATTGGTCTTAACATTTGTCTAGAACTGGGCTAAGTGGGTCCTTGGCAATGTGGAGCAACCTAGTTGTCATTGCAAAGGCCTGAGCTGAAGTCAGTCTCCTCCTAAGTCTAGGCCCCTGCAGGGGGATGGGTAAGGACTTGATGGTGCTTATGGCAGTGTGGGCATAGAGAGAGGGCAGCAAAGGGAGGCCCCTCACTACTGATGACCGCAGCCCTGAGAAATACCGACAACAGCAGAAACAGAGCAGGGATGGAGACCTGGCCAGGAGAAGTCCCTCTTGCTCAGCAAATGCCCTGTGGTCAGGCTCAGGGGCTGGGCCAGTCCTGCCTATGGGTAAAGAGTGCTTCAGTTTTGTCTTTGTGTCTCTGTGCTCAGCCCAGGGTCCAGCCCATGACAGACACTTGGTCAGTGCTGAAGGGGAACGGAAGGGCATTGGACAAGCACCGAGGCCAATTGCCTTCTCTTGCCTCCACTTTCTTCCTCAGAGGAGGCTGAGCATGGGAGAAAGTCAGGCAGCAGCTGCAGCCCCTGGATCTGGAAATGCCCTGGCCCAACCCCACTATTGTGGGTAGGAAATGCCAGCCCCCTGGGCCTGCCTTCTCTTGGTGTGGTGTCTTACAAGGGGACCCAGGCTACTCAGAAAGAAAGGCCTACTGCCGGGGGGGGGGGGGTGCAATGGAGACAAAGTGGGGCCTTTTTCAAAAGAAGTTTAGTAGGTGGCCAATGAAAACCAGTGCTAAGGGCCAGGAAGGCCCCCCTAGGACAAAGATGTGATATTGGACCGTCCTCCTGGAGGGGCAATGATCTTCTGGGCTGGCCTCCTGGCGATGTGGTCATCAGCTTGAGAGCCTGGCAGGCAAAAAAAGACAGGAAGCTGGAGCTTTCTTACAGATCTCAAACTCCCAGGGAAGAGCCCACTTTTTTGTATGGGCAGAGTGTGGGGAGGGGTTTGGGCTGTGGACTGGTGGGGTACCACAAAAGCAGCTACTGGGCAGGAGATGACATCCCATGAAATAGCTGGGGCTCTATGCCCCTGACCACACCAAAGTTACAGGGCCAGGTGCCGCTGTCCACGTGCACCCCCTGTGGATTTCCCCCTGGCTCAGATTTCTACTGACCATCTCCAAGGTTCTAGGATGCTGGAGGTGGAGAGAGAAAGAACTTAGGCCCCCTGGGCCTTACCTGATCAGGGTGAACTGGCCCTTCATTCAGGGCTGGTCATCCAGTGCTTAGCTCAGCACTCAGCCCATGGCACCATCCCCACTAATGTCTGTCAGTGGTGGCACCGATGACTCCCCAGGGGCCCAGGGCTGTCTCAGGCACTTACCAGACAAGCTAAATCCAGACTGGTGTAGGTTGCGTATGGGTGGGACTGTGATTTTTCCAGGGCAGGAGGTGATTCTGGAGGCTGGTGTTGGGGCTGCTGACTTGGCTGTCACAATTCCATCATGGACCGGTCCATCATAGAGCCCCCTTGGCACTCCGTGAATCTCAGCCAGCTAGTGGTGGGCAGAGAGGAGCAGGAGAGAAAGGGAAAAGGGTAGAGACAGAGACCATCAGAGTAGAGGCTGGGCTGGGGGAGTGCCAGCATGCCCTGTCCCTCGTCCTCCTCGGTTTAGAGCCCCTGAGATGGGCAGCGCATGGAATGGAGCTCAAGGGCTGCCTCTCCCGGACATGTGCATGTGGGGGGTGCCTACCACCTCTGACAGGTGCATGGACCCATGGAACATGGCCGGCAGCACTTGAGCCCCACATTAGAAGGACCTGAGCAGGAAGGCCAAATGCTGCCAATCTCATGAGAGCTGCGGAGGCAGAATCCAGGTGGGGACATCCCCCAAATGCTCGCTGCCCTGGCTAAGGACCCCACTCTGGCCCCCTCTACCTCTTTGCTCTGCTCCCTGGTGCCCCCTCAAACAACTGGGGCAGGAGTCTCTCAACATTGGCTCAGGCCGGATTGACCAGCCACCTGGCCCCAGTCCTATTCTTTCTGAAGCCTAGGGACAGGTCGGGACTTGTCTGAGCTCACCCCAGTGGGGGGCGGGGGGGCTGGGCCTGCTGTGACCGATTTCTCCCTATTGGGGAGAGAAGTTTGTCTTCCCACTGAATCAGCTAGAGTGCAGTCTGAGCCTCCTGGGCACCTTAGGAGATTCAGAGGATGGGACAATGGGGAGAACAGCCAACATGCTCCCCCAATCACCCCTGTGTGGCCTTGGCAAGGGAACCTGTTCTTGGGGCCTTCCTGTTCCTTGGTCATTCCATGCTGCCTCCTTTCCGACCCTGCTGGGCTCCTAGGGCCTGCACTGTACAGAAAGGCCCAGGTGCCCCTAGCATGTTCTATGGCCAGGATTGACGATATGTCCAGCATCACACGGGCGTCAACTTACTCCTCTCACCCCCTCCTCCCGCCCCGCTCTGTTGGGGCCCAAAGGACTTGGACTCTGGCCTTGCAGATAGCCTTTGATCTAGGCCCGATGTCCCTTCTGTTTCACTGGAGTCTGCTCTGTCCTCTCCTGGCCGGCATGGCCTCTCCTCACAGAGGACCAACACTGTTCTCAAGTGATGGAAAACTGAAGGCCTCGGCCCTCCTCTCATAATGCAACTCAGACTGAGGGGAGTGGACGGGGCCTTTACTAGGCTGGCCTGCCCCAGCTTAGCTTGGGCTAAGTCAGTTGCTCCAAAAGAGGGGGCCGGGGCTCTCTCTCTGGGCCCCCACAGCAGACATGTGCACTAACTGGGATGCACATGGGGGCCTCAAGTCAGCCTTTGCTCTGCCCCCAAATACTCAGTGTGAGTATGGTCTGGCCTCTTGCCCTCTCTGGGCGGTAAATGGAAAGGGTTGGACTAAATGATCCCTAAGCTGCCCCTGGCTCTGGTGTCTCTGGGAGAAGCAACTGGAACTCAGGGCCAGACCCCTCTTCCAACTCCTGAACAAAGATCTTTCCGTGTCTTCAGGAGCTGAGCTCTTTCCCTCAACAGGGGAGAGAAAAGCCAACCCCACTGTGGCAGATGGTCTCCAAGAGCTGCTAGGTTTAGAACAAGTCAGAACCTGCAGCGGCCACACTGAGAATGAAGCCCTCTGAGCTTCCAGCAGACTCTTAGACTCCTGCTTGTCAGCAGCCCTGTTCTCACAGGGGCTGCTGACCCTTCCAGTGGGTCCCTTCCAGCCTGAGGGGCTGGACAGAGAGCATGTTCTGATGGGAGGGCTTGGGAGACCTGGGAGTCCTGGCCATGCCACAGAGAGAGAAGCATCCAGGGCTGTGGAGAGGGCTTGGGGCTTAGTGAAAAGAACCCCCAGAGATGCAGTCTTGATCCCATCCCAGACCAAAAGCCACCAAGCCTCCCTCTGGGCATATACAAGGCCCTTGGAACAAAAGGAAATTAAAGTCGCGTGGTCCCTTTGGCCTTCCATTTCCCAACACTTCTTGGTCAAGCCTGAACTGAAGCTCAGAGTGCCAGGCGAGCTGGCCTTGCAAATCCTGCTGCCTGATCCTGCCCCCTGCTTTCACCAGCACTGCTCCCCACAGATTTATGGATGGAGAGGGGCTGTGGCCAGGCTCCAGAAGGCTCAAGCCATCAGCCAGGGTCTCAAGGAGACAATGTGTGGGTTCTTAAGTACGGAGCAACCAAGGGAGGGGTCACCCAGAGGGGGAAGCAGGAAAGGAGAAGAGGGAGAATGGAGAGGAGGGGAGGAAGACAGGAAGCATATGTGTGCATGCTGTATCTGTATGTGAGTGTCTGCATGGGAGTAAGTGTGTTTGTGCTTGTGTGACTGTGAGTCCATACACCGCGCTGTCTGGGGATAGCGGGGCCCTAGACTGGATCCAACACCAGAAATGAGAAAGGCTGAGCCTGGCTGGCTATCAAGCTGGAGGGAGCCCTCATCCAGCCTGGCTGCTGATGCCCCTTGCTGGATGTGGGATGTGTAGAGCTGACATTTCCTTCTCTGTTCCAGGATAGTCAGGGCCTGTGCTAACAAGAATAGTGGTTTCCCTTAGAATTGTGTTAACTGCTTGGTCTCTACCCATTCCCTGGGGCTGTGCCCTCTGCCTGTGGCCTTCTCACCAACAGCAGGACTTTAAGGGATGGGGTGGGTGGGTGCTCCCCACTCACAAGGCCCCTGGTCACCCTGCCCCTCAGACAGCCACTGCTCACCTGGGCAGAAAGTTGACCCCGACCTGGTGAAGCCTTCCATGGGCTGCACCTCGAGAAGAGGCTCTGAAAGGACTTGATAAGAACAACCACCAGGTCTGAATTGCTTAAGGTTAATGCCAGTCTTCATCCCCAGAAGGGTGAGAGGAGGCCATTGGCTCTTCACATCCAGCCCAATCAAACTGTCTTTGTGTTAGGAAGTAAAACAAAGACCAGCCTTGGCCTGGGATTGCCTGGGCACCAGGTAGGCATCAAGCCTCCAGCATTCCGCAGTCATGTCCCAAACACTGTGGTCTCTTGTCCCTGAAAGTTATAGGACAATGGATTCCCTACTCAAGCTAAAGGATCTCCGGAGAGGCAGGAAAAAATCTGCCAAAGCAGGGACCAAACCTGGACCTGAAGGAGATTCATAAAACACAAGTTGGGAACCAGGTCTCCAGGCAGGCCTTGGCCTCTGGGTGACAGCTTGGGTGATGAGGAATGTTTTTCTTGCATCAAGCCTAAAATCGTCTCTCCAACCTCCATCCTTTGCTCTTCTGCAAACAGCATTGGGAGGGCTGCCTCCATGCTGGGATGCCTCCATATGATTCACCCTGACACGGCAGCTGACCCAGACTGTCTGGGCTGAAGAGAAGGGGGGACAGGGCATGAGGGCCCAGTGGTGGCTTAGGCACTGGGATGTGGGCAGATAAAAAAGTTTCATTTGAGCTAGGTCACAAGTTGGCCAAGGAAGGGAGAGATCCAGAACCCAGTAGGGGCAGAATTCCCCCCAGCAAGCTGGGCCAATGTCCATAATGCTGGCTTGCACAAGGTTTCCAAAGGGAGTAGCAAGAGCACCTTTTCAGAGGGTCATGGCCCAGGGCTGGTGGCCTCAGGCAGGCAGGTGCTTGGAGGACTCATTGTAATAGCCAATAGCCTGGGGGCACTGTCTTGCACACCCATCCCAAACCTCCCTAGCCCCTACTTCTCTCCTTCCTTTCCTCTCTGGAGCTCTCTCATCCCAGTGGGAACAAAACCCACAGAGGACAAGGCTCCTAGGGACACAATGCTTAGGTCCCACCCTATGGAAGGGGCCATTGCTATTGGAGTCAACCCTCAAAGCCTGCTCAGGCCTCTTGAAGAGAAGTGTGGATGGGTACTGCTTACAGCCTAGGGCATGAGGAAGCCCCCAGGACACTCAGAGGGTTTTAGCCTTCAGTTTCTTTCCTTAGGGAAGTTCTGCTACTCCGAAGGCTTCAGCCCATTGCCTCTTCCTGCCCTCCCCCCTCACCTTCATACCTCCATCCACTTCTCCAAAGCTCAAGTGAAGAGGGAAAGTGGAAGCAGGGGACCATCCTAGGACCCTTTTTCATGGCTTTGGTGTGGAAACCCATCATAGAGGGAGCTCCTCCAAACATCCTCAAGTTCTCCCATTTGTCCAAAAATCTCTCCTACTCAAACCAAGTGGAAGGAGACATTTCCAGGGGACTGTTCCCCCTTCCAAGATCCTCCCTGAGAGGCTTTTGTTCTCTTTCTCGGCCTAAGCAAAAGTTACTCCAGTCCTTGCTCTGGGCCCACCAAGCCTTCCACCTTCCAGAAGGCTTGGTCCCTTTGGATTTTCCTGCCCTGCCATCACCCCCCCACACAGTTCTCTACCATTAATATTTTCCCCAGGTTTCTCCCTGACTCATGGAGCTGGCCCCCAGGGGATTTCTGGCTCCTTTCCCCAGCACCAAGGCAGGATCCATGTTTTCTGGTGAGAGGCACAGTTGAGTAGGACCCCTGGAGGCACCATTCTTCCCTCCCCCATAGAACCTACCCTGGAGGTACTCTACCAAAAGCAAACTGGGCTTCCTAGGAGCAGAGAGTGATGGTGACCAGGGACTTGATCTGACCCATGTCAAGTGTCTCCAGACTCCGCTGATCCCATCTTTGCATAGCAAATGCTGTTAACTAACTTTTCCCTAACAAAGCTCAGGCATCACACAGTGCTCTGAAGATGCAGGAGAGGAAGCGACAGAAATGCCACCCCTAAAGGCACAGAAGGGCAAATAAAAATGAGTGTAATGCCAATCTTCATCCCTTCAATGGGGATTCCTTGTCACGTCCCTCTCCCAGAGTGGTCAGCTGGATTCTCTCCTAGCCCTTGGGGGGTGGGGGAACAGGCGTTGCTCCCAAAGCTCGCAAGGGCCAAGAGAAAGCAGCAATCCGCCCTGAGGAAGAGGAGGGGAGGGCAAGCCAGCCCTAGCAAAAGGCTGGTTCTCCATACATCCGTCTTGCTCAGCTCAGGAGGGTATCCAGAGCAAGGCAAACCTGGCCCATCCTACCTTCCTCCTGGGGTCTCTTCTGAGGGCCACAGCCCTGATAGGCAAAGACAGGGAAGAGGCAATGGGGTGGGAGGGTGGAAGCAAAGAGGAAAGCAGAAGGGAAGGGAGGGGAGGGGAGGGGAGGGGAGGGGAGAGGAGGAAACAGAGACAGAGATAGAGACAGAGACAGAGACAGAGAGAGATAGAGACAGAGACAGAGAGACAGAGAGACAGAGATAGAGAACATGAGCTAGAAATGAGGATCGTCACCCTGACTAGCAATCCAACCACCCCTTGGAGACCCTGGCTGCTTTATTACAAAGCAGGTTCCCTGTCCATTGATCAGAAGCTACAGTCTGAGACGTTCTCTGTTGGGTTCTCTACCCTCCAGCCCAGCCCAAGTGGAAGACTGTAGGTTCCCCCAACTTTGCTCTGCTTCTTTGAATATAGTCTTTTGAAATGAATGCATTTCTCATGCTTCTTTCAGGATAGTTGGCACCTAGGGCTGGCACCCCAGGGAATGGTTACTCTACAGGATGGAGCCCTTGGCAGCTGAGCTCCCCACTTTGGCTTGGCCTCAGAAGCATAAGGGCCAATCTTCTGACTTGGAGCAGGAATGAGTCTCTCCAAACTTAGTTAGTCTGGTTCTTGGACAGTCGACCCAGTCAGTCCCTGGGTTCCTACGTGCCAATGCTTGTGTTCCATTTGCATAGGGCACTTCTCTTGGGGGATATATCTGAAGAGTTAAATAGATGTCCTTATGGGAGGCCCAGGGGAGGGGCAGGTTATGCTCTAATCTTCATTAGGAGCAGACACAGAGGGGAGATAGCAACCATTTACACCCGAGTTTGGTCAGTATCCATTCCTCCTAACAAGCAAATGAGACCAGATTTGAGAGCTAAACAGGATCCCAAGCACAGGGAGCTCAATGGTCAGTCATTACGGGGAGAAATAGAGTCTCTGAGAGCCCAGGACACTTTGAGGAGGGGCCACTTTGGAGAGAGCACTGAGAGGGAAGCTTAGAATGGCCCCAAGTAGCCAGCATCTGCTGGGACTGGATGGGGGCAGAAAGGAGGGGGTGCTGTGTGTGGTGGATCCAAGGGGGAAGGGAGATGGCAGTGTCTCTAAGAATGCCCTTAGGCTCACATTTTATTGGCCATGGAGCATCTCCTGGGCCCTGTAAGCCCTAAGTTGAAAGAAAAGACCTAACAGAGGGAGGAAAGAGAAGATAAAGAGAGGGTGTGTCAGGGGAGGTGATAAAAGATCTCCCAAAGGTGCTTGATCCTGTGGGCACCACACAAAGAGAAGTCAGAGAGGAATCTTGTTTCCTCCCTGTAGAATACAACACATGCTCTTTCAGAGAGGCAGACACAAGATAAGTACAGGGCCAGCTGGTTTTAGAGTAAGGAAAGCAGGTCTTTCCCTCCTCTCTGTCACTCTTGTGTCCCCACATTGCTCAGCTTGCCAACTGGGTCCCTATCAGCACCACCAACCTAAGGGACAGGCTTCATCATGCCTCCTCCCAGGATCCCCTCAACTTCACTTTGTCACCTTCTGAACTTCAGCTCTCTCCATGATGGTCCTGCCCACTAGGGACCAAGTAAGGGCCCCACAGATATATGGGGAGCCTGGACTCCAACTCTTGGCCACACCTTGCCCTTCCTCAGTGCAGATGCTCCTTCCTCCCTAACTGCCCACCTCACCCAAATCCCCTGGTACTGCCTTTCAGTTAAACCTACCCAGAGTTCTCCAAGCCAGGTATGGATGGCCCTCCTCACACCTAATGGGCTGAGGGGACCGCACAGGCCATTCTGAGGATTTTTGACTTCACTTTCTTTCCCTTCAGAAAGTTCTGAACATTCTCAGGTGTCCACTCTCCATTGCCTTTTCTTGGGTCTCTGTCTCTATCTGTTTTTCTCTCTCTGTCCATGCCTTCACCCTGTTCTCCATCTGAGAAAGTGAGGATGGAGACTCGGGAGCATTAATCTTGCCTTATCTCCAAGGAGCCCAACTCTTAGGATTTCTAATCCAAATAACCTAGCCAGCCTTTGACCCCCCCAATCCCCTCTGTATGCTCCTCTGCTCCTGTCTCAGCACTCCCTAATGTCACCCATTGCTACCAAGGGCAAGGATGAAGCAGAATCATGAGAACTCACTGCCTAAAGCCTGGGCTTCCAGAAACTGCTCACTTCGTCCACACAGACTTTCCCAGGATCCCCTCCCACCTTCAGGGCTGGCCTTTGGGAAGTTCACTACTGCAAACCTGGTATAAAACCACAGCTCTTGCTTCCCCATCCCAGGTGAGACCAGCCCCATGCAGCTGAATAGTTCACATCCTTGAGGAATCTTAGTGGTTGGTTTTGATGAGGACAGGGAAAGGGGATTGTGGAGCAGGGCACAGTGATAGGAGGGCAGGCTGGGGCAGGGCCGTGAGGGCTTTGGGAGGCCCAAGGACTGTCCAAAGGCCCTTTTCCCTGGGGGCAGTGGAGAGAGGAGGGTTGGGAGTGTGCCCAAGACAGAGTTTATGGTCTCCACCTTCCCTTGGGTCCATTGCTGGGCTCTCAGTCCTGGGGAGGTGAAGGATGAGATGCTCCTTTTCCTTCTCTTACCCCCTCCTCCTCTTCCTCCTCCCCCTTCCTCCCTCCCCTTCCTCCTCCTCCTTCCTCTGGGAAACAGTGATGGCTTTCATTTACATAGAACCTTAGTGCTTTGCAGACACTGCTCCTTGGATGGCATCACCTCATTGGAAATAAGCAAAGGCCCCAGGCCAGTCTAAGACACGAAGCAAAGAGGGGTCAAGGTGAAAGAAACACCTAGAGACAGAAGATGATGGCCATGAGGTCCAGCCCTGGGCCTTCAAGGTCAAGGCCAAAGGAGCTCTCTGTTCCTGTTGCCTCAGGATCCCCAGCTCACTTACACAAAAGCCCCCTTATCATGGCTCTGAGTCCCCCCGAAGACCCTTCCTGCTGGGTCTTAGGACTCTGCCCAAGTCCAAGTGAGAAGCTGCCACACACCCTTTCCTGGGGTCCCCCAGACTTGGAGATTGGTCAATAAGAAGCCCATTATTTCAAGTGCCATGCTGTCCCAGGTTACCCCATCCTCCACCCATGGCAACCTTTCCTCTAGAAGAATCCCTGGCCTCTTCTGGCTAGTGGATGTCTCGGGGAGCATCTCCCCTGGGGGACCTCTCCCTTAGGGGGCTGCCAGCCCCCCTTAAGCTGGGGTCTCCATTAAGGGGTGGAGGAGCTTGTATATAGTTTGTGTGTTATCCTCAATAAATACCTTTACTTGGCTTGAAGACATCCTGAGTAAATTGTTTCAAGATGACCTTGCACCCCAACATTTTGGGGTGATTTTGAACCTCAACAGGACCCTTAATCTAGGCTTGATCTCTAGGCCTGCCTATGTACTCTCAGAGCCCCATGTAAGGTCCCAGACCCCCTCATCTGCCAGAGTCCCAGAGGAAATAGTCACTCCATCCTCCCCTCCCCCCAGCATGGAGCCTCCCAGGACTAGAGCACAGCCATCCTGTCCTAGTCCTTCAGCTACTCTTGGCCTCAGAAGCTGCGTCTCCTTGTCATGCTATAAAAGAGCCCTCTGGAGGGATTCCCACACCCATTCCCTTTGCTTGTATATTGTGCGTTACTGGTGCCCAATGATTCAACTTCTGATTGTGAGCAGACTGGCCACAGGCAGCTGATGTGGTCTGGCCTTGCATCCTGCTCCAATGCAGCCCTGCAGCCCTGGCAGGCCCTGTCTGAACTTGTCCTCCACTGGAAGGGTTTATGAGAACTCCATGGCACATACCAAGGACAGGTCTGGGTAAGACATGAAGAATTCAGAGAAATTCTTTCTACTAGACACGTGTTTCCATAAGAATCTCCATGTCTTAGAAAACTCAATCTGGGAGGAATTAGTCTTTCACATACTCATGGCAAATGGAATAAATCTCTCCTAAAACCCATTTATAACAACTTTGCTAAGCCAGGAAAGGAGCACAAATTTCAAGGAAGCCATGTAATCCATTTTGATGAGGGGGGGAGAGCAAATTCTGGAACTCTGATGTTTTGGGGAGGGCAGGCTAGCATTCAACATTGCCCTAATGACTTTGGGGCAGAGAAGGCCAGCCAGACAGCAGTCAGCACTCTGGAGGGCTGGGGCCACGTTAAAGACTTAGAAGGAGAAATAGGAAGGTGTGAAATAAATCTTCCCTCTATCTTTCCCCTTATTCAAGGGCTTATTTGGGACCCTTAAATCCTAGAAGGAATTAAAGCAGAGTGAAGTAGGTGGGGTGGGGAAAGAAGGTGGATACAAAAAGAAAAAGAATGAAGAGGAATGCATAATTAGGAGTCATTTCTCCATTCCAAGAGCATTTCAAAGCAATTGCTATATACAAAGTTCTGTGCTAAGTATTGGTGAAGCCATCAACAAAACAAAAACTAACCCCCATCCTCTGGGATGTTGTGACGGAAGGAAATTCCAGATCATTAGCCAAGGGAATGGCTGCTCTTTTTTTGGGCAAGTGCTTAGCAAGGGCTTTCAGGGAGGGCTGAAATAGTGAGATAAGAGGCACAGAAAATGGCAAGCATGGGGGTGTCTGTTTGGGTGCCAGATACATTGGAGGCAACCCTGGTGGAAAACATTCCCAAGAGTTAAATAAACATGTAGCCACATTCTACCTAACATCATTAATAGTTGGTGAAGAAAAAAAATGAGGTCAAATTACTTTCTCAAGGGAAATCCATTTCATCATGACATTGTCCAAACAGAGAGATCCATCCTTGGCTCTAAAAAACTGAAAACTATGAATATGAAAAGTCTTTAAAGACATCTGACCTTTGTACATGAGTGGGTTGGGTTTCTGGAAGGGTTAATAACTCTAAGGTGTGAGAACTAAAAATGACAAGAAAGAAATGGGAGTGAGAAGTAACAAAAAACAATAACATTGTGGAAGGAGATGATGGATGGCTGACTGTTATCATTCTAGTAACCTCAACTCAAATGATGAGAGGAAAGGGACCAAGACAACATTGGCCCATTGATCTAGAACAAAGGCAAAACAGACCCAGGGAAGGTAGAGATGGAAGTTCAGATGCCAGCTCTTTCAGCAGTTCACCCCTAGACTCAGGGCAGGAACTTAAGCTGTGAAATGGGAAAATCAAACTTCCTATCCCAAGCTTGAAGATTGTGGCAAGGTGGTGGGACAAGGACACTTGCTAAACACCACTAGCATTCCTGGTCCATCCCCCAACAGTGGTTTCCTTCTTTGATGCCTCCCTGTGTCCACCATGACCTTAAGAGTTGCCTCTGAAGGGACTCTGGTGGGGATGTTTCACTTGCCCACTCACCCATCAGCTCAGATGAAGCCTGTATCTCCTAAGGATTGCCTCCCAGCAATCCTGGGCATTAGCCACTTGAGTCTGTGACCCTAAACTTCCCTGCCATCACATTCATCCTGGGAACCTCAGCTCTCATGACATCACTATCCTGTGCCATCTTCTCTCTCCTCACCTAGCATTTGATCACTGAAGACCAAGGCCAGTCCCTCTACAAACTAGCCCCAACCTACCTTTGTAGCCTTATCTCTCACAGCTACCCTTGATGCAAGCTGGACTCCACTAAACTTGTGGAATAATAGTGTCCTGAACACATCTTGTTCCTTCTTTTTCAAAAATAAATTTTAAATTTTATTTTATTTTCAGTTCTGATTTTTGTCTCCCTTCTTCTTCCATCCCCATGTATCAGGAATATACATAGTCAAGCAAAACAACCTCCTGAATTAGTGATTTCCAAGAATAGAGAAAGGCTGGTCAGCCAGGGGGTCCATTGTGGTCCCTCTGAATGTAGGAAAGCCCCCTAGAATGGTGCCCATGTGTCTTCTCAATCAGGAATCAATGCCTCTTTCCCAACCTTCATCCAAGTTTCATGGAACCCCAGTGAGGTCATGGAAATGAGGTCTTCCCCATCAGTCCTCCAGAGCCCACATCATACACTTTGGGGACACTGATGATGAGGAAGGTTTTCCTTACATCAAGCCTAAAACTGCCTCTGAAGCCTCCATCCTTTGCTCTTTGGCTGCTACCTGACATGTCAGCCAAGCCAGGCTGCCTGGGATTTGGCCAGAGGATGGAGGTAAAAGGGGATGGGAGAGTACCAGAGTTATGCTACATCTGTTCATCACTTTGTCCAGGTTGGGAGTGTGATAGGGTGAACCAGGACCCAGACAGAGGCTGGGGTGACATGTAGCTGGGACAGAATTCCCTCCAACAGACTGGGATGATGCCAACGATGCCAGCCTACATCAGGGAGGTTGGAGGAGTTTCTTTTGGAAAGATACAGGCTTAGAAAAAGGATTAGGAACCCTAACATAAATGTTGGGGTGGCCTCAAGGAAGCACCTCAAGAAAGTGCTTGGAGACCTCACAATGAGGCCAAGAGTCCAGGCCACCAACATGGACATACTTGGGGCACTCTCTCACACCCTATCCCACACCTCCCTGGGCCCCTATTTCTCTCCTTCCTTTCTTCTCTTGAACTCTCCCATCCCAGTGGTGGGGGGAAGTGGAGTGGAGCCCACAGCAGACAAAGGTAGATAGCACTGCTGGGCTCTTTTCCAAGGGATGGAATACTTAGGTCCCACCCTACTCAAGGGATCATTGCTGCTGGAGCCAGTCAACAGAGTCTACCAAGACCTCTTGAAGAGAGATAAGGATAGGCACTGCTCAGAGCCGAGAAAGTGAGGAAGCCCACAGGTCTCTGAGGATTTTAGACTTCAGTTTCTTTCCTTCTGAAAATCCTGACACTCCTCAGGCTTCTCACTGTCTGTCACCCTTTCCTGGGTCTTGGTTTCTTCTTTGAGCCTCTGCTCACTTCTGTTGTCTCTCTCTGTCCATGCCCTTCTCTAGTTGAGAAAGTGAAGATCGACACCAGGGGCATCCACCTCGCCTTACTTCCAAGGACCTCAACTCTATGATTCCAGGATCAAAAATCCTAGCCAGCTACATTGCAACTCCATCCTCTCTGTATACCCCTTTGTCCTCAGCACTCCCCAATCTTCAGAGGATTAGGAGTTAGTCCCCAAATCTGGGCTTGGAGAAACTCCTGATTTCCTCTTCACAAACTTTCCCAGGATCCCCCTCCCACTTTCAGGGCTGGCCTTTGAGAAGTTTCTATCTCTCCAATGTGCCCAAATGGCACATCCCTCATATGCCAAGGACCCCTACTGCAGGTCCCAGCCCAGAGGTTTAGAGACATTCCCTTCATTCACAAAGGCCCTCCCTTGGCATAGCTCTGGTTCTGACACATGCCTCCCTCCCCCATTTCCTTGCAATTCTGGGTTGTCAGGGCCTCAGTCTGGCTCAACTGGGGTCCACCCACTGCTCCTGATGAGCTGCCCTACACTAAGCTGGTCCTTGGGCAGTAGCCACAGGCTGCTCCAGGAGCACCATAAGTCATGTTGCCTCAGGGGCAGGTGGGAATCTCCCATGAGTTGCTTTCTTCTGGATTAGCCTCTGAGAACCCAAGATCACATCTCAAAAGCCCACCTGAAGATGCCATGAAAAAAGTTAGGGTAGTTCTATCCTAGGGACCCAGGTGGGTAATATGAGCCTCCATTCCTAGAAGCATAAGGGGAGGGAAGCCAGGTAGTTTCTCCTGCATGGGAGAACATGGGAGGGAGGAATGTTCATTATTGCAGCCTTGGTATAAAACCACAGTTCTTGCTTCCTCACCCCAGGTGAGACCAGCCCCATGTAGCTGAATGCTTCACATCCTTGAGGAAACTTAGTGATTGGTTTTGATGAAGACAGGGAAAGGGGATTGTGGAGCAGGGCACAGTGATGGGAGGGCAGGCTGGGGAAGGGCAGTGAGGACTTTGGGAGGCCCAAGGACTGTCCAAAGGCCCTTTTCCCTGGGGGCAGTGGAAAGTGGAGGGTTGGGAGTGTGCCCAAGACAGAGTTTGTGGTCTCTACCTTCCCCTGGGTTCATTGCTGGGCTCTCAGTCCTGGGGAGGTGAGGGATGAGATGCTCCTCCTTCTCCCTCTCCTTCTTCCCTTCCTCTTTCTCCTTCCCCTCTCCTCCTCTTCTTCCTCTTCCTCCTTCCCCTTTCTCCTCCTCCTTCCTCTGGGAAACAGTGATGGCTTTCATTTACATAGCACCTTAGTGCTTTGCAGACACTGCTCCTTGGATGGCATCACCTCATTGGAAATAAGCAAAGGCCCCAGGCCAGTCTAAGACATAAAGCAAAGAGGAGTCAAGGTGAGAGAAACACCTATAGACAGAAGATGATGGCCATGAGGTCCAGCCCTGAGCCTTCAAGGTCAGGACCAAAGGAGCTCTCTGTTCCTGTTGCCTCAGGATCCCCAGCTCACTTACACAAAGCCCCCTCCTCATGGCTTGGAGTCCCTCCTGAAGACTCTTTCCTGGGGTCCCCCAAACTTGGACCCTTCATCTAAGCTTCGTCCTTGAGCTTGCCTATGCACTCTCAGAGCCCCATGGAAGGTCCCAGACCCACCCAATCTGCCAGAGTTCTAGAGAAAATGGCCACTGCCTCTAAACCAGGTTGGAGCCCCCCCCCCCCTCCCAGGGCTAGAGCACAGGCATCCTGGCCCAGTCCTTCAGCTGCTCTTGGTCTCAGAAGTTGTGACTCCTTGCTCTCCTCCAATGGAGGGATTTCCACATCCCTTCCCTTTCTTTGTATATTGTGTGTTACTGGTGCCCAAGGATTCCTCACCCAATGGTGCAACTTCTGCTCCTGAGCAGACTGGCCACAGGCAGGGTGGCCCTTTGACAGTTGATGTCAGTTGATGTCTGACCTTGGTATCCTGCTCCAATGCAGCCCTGCAGAGCCCTGCCTGCATTCATGCTTTCTTTAATAGCACAGCCAATGAGGGCTGTCCTAACGAGAAGTCAGAGATGTACTTCTGAAGCATGTGGCTACATGGGGCAGCAGGAACGTGTCTGGCACAGGATCCTGCCTCCCTGGTTTGGGGGGCACTGGGGTAGGTGGGGGAAGCCCCACCAGAAGGGAGAGGGGAGAGTATCAGGAACAGATCCTGCCTTTCCTCCTCCCTCTTCACAGAAAGATTTACAAGTATGAAGGCAAGGTAAGGGAGAAAGGGGGCCAGGCTAGACTGAAAGAAAGAGGCCCATGAGGGAGAAATGAATGGGGAGCAGAGAGATGGTCTTTCCTTCTTTTCTTCCTTTCAAGCTTATGTAAAAGTACAGGTTGATGGAGATATTTTGGGCTTGGCCCTGACTTCTGGGATCATGGATACCAGAACAGAAAGGATCACTGGCCAAGGGACAAATGAGCCATGCAGGAAGGCCTTTCCATAGGAGGGGGTAAGATACAGAAGGGTGGGCCGTGCCCAGAGGAGGCTCCTGGCAGCAGCTGCTGCCAGAGGAAAGGCTTTGAGGAGATGCTGCCCTCCTTGTGTCAGTACTGGAGCCCACGCTCCATAAGGCACTGAGCATAGGTTCATAAAAGCACCACTTGGGGATGAGGTAAAGGGCAAGGGACGCTGCCCCCCCCTTTGGGGCGGGCAACGTGGACAGTGTGCTAAGAGCTAGTCTTGGGCAGGCCCAGCTCTGTGTCACTGATGGCCAAAGGCTTCAGACCTCAAGTGAGGGATCTGCATTGGACAGTCTCAGAATTGAAGAATCTCAGGCTTGACATGACCTCAGTGGTCATCTTGTCCAGCCCGACCTTGATGGAGACAGAGCTCACTTTCTGTCCTGGCACCCACAAGACCTCACTTGGTCTTTCCCCAAAGACCTCCTGTTTTAGGGACAGCATCCTTTAAAGGCAGCCTATTGGCTTTCCTCATTCTCCTTTTCAGGGAGGCTTTCCTTATGTGGAGCTAAGCTCTGCATGCTGTTCTTTGTCCTAAAAATACCACAACAGAGGAGGGCCCATGACACTGTTAGAAGCCACTCCCAGGTTCTTTTTTCATTAGATGGCAGACCTAGGATGGACAGGATGGAATGCAAGGAGAGGAGGGGAAGGCCCTGAATGCAAGAGTGGGCACTGACTGGGGAGCTGGGCAAGCAGTGAGGTGCCCTTCTCTTCAGGCTGATCTGACTAGATGCATCAGGGAATGAGAAGTGAGGAGGGACAGAAGTGTCATGTAAAATGGGGGAGAAAGGTCTAGAGTCCATGGGCTGTAGTGTGACCCAAGGGGGCCATCCTCAGGTAGAGGACACACCCTTAAGCATGAGCTTGACCTGCTGACCTCCAGACAGAGTGCAAGGATTCTGGGGGCGGGGGGCGGCTGGCGGCTTAAAGAATAAGACAAGGAAGGTTTTCCTTACATCAAGCCTAAAATGGTCTCTGAAACTTCCAGTCTTTGTTCTGTGGCCTGCAAATATGACTGCGAAACCCAGTTCATAAAGCTGTTCCCAGCCCAATATGAGCCAGTCAAATGTGTCAGTGAGCCCAGGTTGGCTGGGCTGAGGAGAAGGGGGACAGAGACCCAGAACAGAGGTGAAATCAGAAAGGGGAGATGGGAGAAGGACCTTGATCACAACTTGTCGGGGAGACCAAGGGAGGAGTCAGGCAAGAGAACTCAGAGGAGAATGGGACATACACACAGTTGGGTGGCCAGTACAAGGTTTCCAGATGGGGTCACCTCCTCTCATTATAAAAGTCCCCAGGATCAAGGGCCAGTGTTGGTGGCTTCAAGGAGGCCGCAGCAGGTGCCCAGAGACCTCACTCTGATAGCTGATAGCTTGGGCCACTGTGACCAGATGACCGTGGGCACCTCTCTCATACCTGTCCCGAGCCTCCCACAGCCTCCTTTTCTCTACTTTTCCTCTCTTGAACTCTCCCATCACAGTGGTGGAGGGCAGTGGGAACAGAGAACAGAGCCCACAGAGGGAAAGGTTCCCAGGGACACAATGCTTAAGACTGCCAGAGAGGGCCATTGCTGCTGAAGCCAGGTCCCCAAACCTGCCCAGTGGATGGGCACTGCTCACAGCCTAGGGAGTGAGGAAGCCCCCGGGTCACTGGGAGGATTATAGCCTTCAGTCTCTTTCCTTCTGACAGTCCTGGCACTTAGACCTCTCTCACTTCCCACCTACCTTTTTGGGGCCTCTGCTGGTTCATCTGTCTCTATGTCTGTCCCTCGCCCCATGCCTTCATCTCCCTCATCCTCCTCTCCAGCTGAATGAGAAAATGAGGATGGAAACCCAGTAGTGTCCATCTTGTCTTACCCCCAGGACATCAACTCCTATGATTCCTTGATTAAAACCCAGCCCCCTTGTCCTCTCATCTCCACTGTCCACACCCTCCTCCGAACTCTTCAATACCCCCCTTTGCAATGGCAAGTCTTCAATATCCCCCTTTGCAATGGCAAGTCTGGGTCAGAGGGTCATGAAGACTTGGTACCACCAATTCCCTTCCCTCATGGGGCTCTGTCCCCTGGCTCTGTCCAGGGCTCCCAAAGCTTCCTGAAAGCCTGGGCTTGGAGAGACTCTTAATTTCCTCTTCACAGACTTTCCCAGGATCCCCCTCCCACTTTCAGGGCTGGCCTTTGGGAAGTTTCTATCTCTCCAATGTGCCCAAATGGCACATCCCTCATATGCCAAGGACCCCTACTGCAGGTCCCAGCCCAGAGGTTTAGAGACATTCCCTTCATTCACAAAGGCCCTCCCTTGGCATAGCTCTGGTTCTGACACATGCCTCCCTCCCCCATTTCCTTGCAATTCTGGGTTGTCAGGGCCTCAGTCTGGCTCAACTGGGGTCCACCCACTGCTCCTGATGAGCTGCCCTACACTAAGCTGGTCCTTGGGCAGTAGCCACAGGCTGCTCCAGGAGCACCATAAGTCATGTTGCCTCAGGGGCAGGTGGGAATCTCCCATGAGTTGCTTTCTTCTGGATTAGCCTTTGAGAACCCAAGATCACATCTCAAAAGCCCACCTGAAGATGCCATGAAAAAAGTTAGGGTAGTTCTACCCTAGGGACCCAGGTGGGTAATATGAGCCTCCATTCCTAGAAGCATAAGGGGAGGGAAGCCAGGTAGTTTCTCCTGCATGGGAGAACATGGGAGGGAGGAATGTTCATTATTGCAGCCTTGGTATAAAACCACAGTTCTTGCTTCCTCACCCCAGGTGAGACCAGCCCCATGTAGCTGAATGCTTCACATCCTTGAGGAAACTTAGTGATTGGTTTTGATGAAGACAGGGAAAGGGGATTGTGGAGCAGGGCACAGTGATGGGAGGGCAGGCTGGGGAAGGGCAGTGAGGACTTTGGGAGGCCCAAGGACTGTCCAAAGGCCCTTTTCCCTGGGGGCAGTGCAGAGAGGAGGGTTGGAGTTTGTGGTCTCTACCTTCCCCTGGGTCCATTGCTGGGCTCTCAGTCCTGGGGAGGGGGAAGAGGAAAAGGCCAAAGTGGGATGCAGTCACCAAGAAGGTCGGGGTGGGTGGGAGGGATCAGAGAGAGGAACAACAGTGCTGAGTGCTAAAGAGAAGGATCCAACAAACAGCTCCCCTTCGGCCCTTCCCCCACCAAGTGCCCTAGTCCTTCTCTTGGGATACAACATCTAAAGAGCAAGATAGAAGGCCATTTGCAGAGACAGATGCCAATTAATGATGATTAGAGACAAGGGGCAGGAAAGTGTTTTCACAGGGGGTGAAGGAAAGGAAGGTGGATGGCGGGAGGGAGACAGGGGAAGGCGGGAGGAAATTGGTTAAGGGACTATATTCTAACAGTGTCCCATTTGAAGAAAAATGGATGGCCAAGCCCAAGAGGCCTCCATTCCAGCTCCAATGGCCATGCCGTCTTGCCCTGACAAACTCCCCAACAGCAGCCCATTCCAGTTTAACATGGCTCTGCCTTTTAGGAGAGTTTGTCTTATATTCAACCTATGGCGATCTTTGGAGCTACCTTTGCCCTTTGCCTTTCAAACAACCCTGGTTTGGAAGGTATCCCGCGAAGGCCTTTCCTATGATTGCTGTCCTATGTCATAGCATGGCAGAATGCTTACTGGAAGGAGGCGAGGAGAAGCTGCTAAGTGCTCAAGGGTTCTGTGGCCTGAGAGTTTTCGAGGGATGGAGAATGGAGGGGCATGTTGAAATTCTACAACAGAGGTCAAATGTCAAAGGGAAGATTTCTACATCAACCAGGTAGAAATCTTGCTCTCCCAATGCTAGTTTGAATTTGCAGTTTTTGTTTTGCTTGGAGGGAGGAGGGGGCAGTCAGCGTGACAGTGGACCCCTTCTTTTGGAAAAGCCACCAAGAACAGGGTGCACTCGGCTGCCTTTCTACAGGCTGCCTTTTCTACAACCTTTCCTGGTTGGGGTCCAAAAGACTGGGGAAGATCCCATTGGAGAGGGTGCTGGAGACCCTGCTTCCTCAGTACATAGGCCTCTTGCCCTGTTCCTAATTTTTCCTGCCTCTCAAATCAGCCATGGAAGGAAGCCCTCGGACCTTACCTTTTGGCTGAGGCTCATGGGCCTCAGTGTCCAATCTTCTTGTTCTAGAGTTCAGTTTCTTTCCTTCTGAGGGACCTGACCTTTCCAGGTCTCCATCTCACTGTCTCTATCCCCTTGGATGTCTCTCTCTGGTATTATTGTGTCTTCCCACTACCCTGGAGGCAGGGCACAGAGAGGGTGGGGAGAGCAGTGCAGCACCTTTGCTCCTGCCCTCACCCCTTGGGCTGTTTTTCTGGCAGCCCTACATGTACTCCAGGCCTCCTGCTCAGCAATCTTTCCCACATTTTGACTATTTGGAAGTTAACACTTTTCAGGGGTCATGGGACCCTGTCAAAGGCCTTCACTGAGATGCCCTTACAATATTAAACCTGTGGCTGTTCCTAGCTTCTTTCCTGGGCCCTCATACCCACTACATTCCTAAAGCTTTGTCTTTGGGGTACCCCTTTTCACTCTTACAGAGATTTTGGTCTGGGACAACACCAGCTGGCTGGTCTCTAGAAAGTTCTCAGCTTCTGACCAGGCACAAAAGCTTCATCTTGCCCATGCTAAGTGGGCCCAGAATATGGCTGTCCCATGGTTTGGACTCACGAGAGGCCCAGTCCAGCCCAGGGGGTTCTAGCCCAGTCCTGGACCTAGCCTTGGCCTTAGGAACTTAATACCTTTAGTCCTCTTCCAGTAAAGGCTGTCAGGCAGACTACTGAGTGACCATGGCGCAGGAATTCATCTTCCAGTGACTAACTTGCTACTGGTGAGTCCCATCCAACATGGTCAATGTGCCCCTTAGAGAGTGGGTCATCCGGCTCTGAGGTCTTTCCAGCTTGCTGGGCACTGAAAGGGTTTGTCCTCTCTTAGAATGACCTTTGGGAACCCAAGGTCATGTCCCAAGGACACATCTGAAGATGGCATGAGAAGACTTAATGATTGTTCAGACCCCTGGAGAGACATTGGGCTTCCCAAAGCAAGAGAATCATTACTAGGAGAGTCAGAGGAAGGCGTTTGCCATTCACACCTTAGTGTGAAGTCAGAATACTTTTCTGCCCAGGTTCAACTGAGTTTGGATGTGTAGAAAACGAGAGATCTTTGGAGAGAGTGAGCTGGGAATAAGGAGACAGTGGAGGCTTAGCATGACTAGTGACCATGGAAGACCCAGGGCCTGGGAGGTGGAGGGAAGAAGGACTCTTCTGCAGGGAGGAGACCTTGCCTAGCCCAGACATTCTCCTGGGGCCCATCCCAAAGGCCTCACTCACTCACCTTAAGGCACAGGCTGGGGACAGGAGGAAGAGGAGGAGGAGGGATAAATTTAGGATGGGTCCTTGCCCTGCTCTGCTTACCTGAAGCCCCCCCCCCCCACTGGACCAGAGCTTCCAGGACACTGTGTCACTGTCCAGGGGACTCACTGTTGGGTTTTGTATTTGCTCATCTCCATTACTTGGGGCCCTTCATGATGCCTCCATTGGGGCTCCCAGCCCATCTCCAGACCAAGTCACCTGAGCCCAGAGGGAGGGCAGGAGAATCTGGATTCCTACCCTGGAAGGTCCTCATCTACCTCTGGGAGGTCCTCAGCACCCTGGTAGAGGACCTGGAACACAGTAGGTGCTTAATAAGTGCTTGGTGAGTAATTGATTGGGAGAAATGATTCAAATGTGTCCCTTTCTCAGGATATTGAGTTGTCTTGGCCAAGAATTGACCACCAAGATGCAGCTTGCTGATGCTTCACCTCTATGGACTTGGTCAGCCTGCTCTTAGGCAGTGGCTGGCCTGGACCTGGGCCTGGGCCTGCTTCTGTACTCTGTGTGGGTGGGGGGAACCAGGCAGAACCTGGTCTCCTCCTTCCAGGACATCCTGAGGCTTCAGAGCCCGGGAACACCAGGACTAGTGACTGGAAATCAATGCCCTGGGTCACTGACCTGAGAGGCCTGTGGCCCCACTGTACCATGTAATGACTTCTCTCTACAGTATCCTTGACGAGCAGTTACCTAGCCTTTTCTTAAATACCTGGGGGGACCCAGAGCCCCACTATCAATGACAGCTATTATTGGCAGGAAAATCCCTCTGATGCTGAGCCCAGCTCACTGCAGCCTCCACCCACCACTCCTGTCCCTGCCTTTTGGGGTCAAGCAACACAAAGACAATTTCTCCTGTCCCGGGAGAGAGCGATCTTGTTCACCCTGAATCTTCTCTTGTCAAGGCCTCTGTTCTCCAACCCACTGAAGAATCATTTAAATGAAGAAGAACCTTCATTTCTTGAAGGCTTAAATGGGAATATTATTCATGTACATGTCAGCAAACAGTCGAAATGCTGTCCATTTAGCTCCCAGTCTTGTTCAGCTAGAAGAAAATGCTGAGCTGGAAGACGAGTTTCTCAGGGATCAGTTTTTATGAGGAAGTGGGGAAAGCATTCTGGAGCATGGGGAGCCATCGTCACTGAGGGCAAGCTGAGGCAGGCAGTGCACTGTGCACTCCGGATGACCAAAATCAGGCAGAGGGCAGGGTACTGGGCACTTGGCGGCTGATCGGGGGAAGAGGACTTTTTAGAAAAAGGAAGATGGACACAGAAAGGGAGATGGAATGGTGCCCAAGAGAAAACTGGCTTAACCTTGACCTTGAGGCTGTGGTATATACCTTCGGAGGGGTCTTAAGGCAAAGTACTTGTAGAAAATGGGGGAAAGGGATGGAGGAAAAAAGAACCGGGTGGGGATATGAGAAGAGTGCAACAAGCAATTCCATTCTTTTCCTGTCCAGACTAACCCTCACCCCATTCTTCCTAACTGAAATCTGACATTCTGAGGGAACCATTTCAAAGATAGACCATGCTGGGCTCCTGTCCAAGATCCAAGCAAACCAATTTATAGAGGGGGAAGACAAGACTTTACAAGGCATATGGCGCTCAGACAACTCCCCAACAGAGGGCATCAGGATGTGAAATGCCAGCTGAATTCTCTATTACTCAACCAAAAACGTGCCCCTTCCCCACCAAGGATAAAGGGTGTGATTAGAGCTCCATATAAAATATCCGTTGAAGGGAAAGCATTTGAGTCAAGGTTAGGCTCTTAGGTGGGCTGTGTCCTCCCTCACCTCCTATCCCTCAAATATTTGCTCACTGGAACAAGAATGGGGTCACGGTAATGGAAGAAAAGGGGAAAAGCCTCCTCCCTACTCCCCAGGGAGCTGCAGCCACTTCAGCTCTACTCATGGACGGTTTATGAGGGATCGACAATGATTATGCTGTTGGCTGAGGGCAGACATCCAAAACCCAAACCAACTACAGCCATGCCTTCAGGGAGCTGATGCCCTTGTCAGGGAAACAGAACACCCCTGGAAAATGATAAAACACTGTGAGGAGGGGAGAGAGATCATTGACAAGTCTGAGGATGGGGAAAGGCTTCCTGGGTGGTGGGGGAGGAAGCCAGGGAGGCACAGCTGTGAGGAGCAGCGGGTACCCCCCCCCCCCAGGGATGAGCAGGAGCTCTGTCTGCCTCAGGGAGGCAAGTCTGGAGAACTTGGGCCAGATTAGAATATGTGAAGTGAGGGACTGGAAGTAAGTCAGGAAAGGACAATTAGGGCCAGACCGTTAAGGGTTCTGAACACTGGGTTCTGAACACATTTGCATTTTCTCCTCCTGGCAAGCACTCTGATGGTAGAATGCCAGGGTGACATGGTCAGACCAGTGCTTTAGGAAGACTATTTTGGCATCTGTGTAGAGGATGGATCAGAGAGAGGAGGCTGGAATCAGCCTCCAATTGGGAGGCTATTCCAAAAGTCCAGGAAAGAGCTGGTGAGGGCTTGATCTGAGGTTTTGGAGAGATGGAGAGAGATGAGGAAGATGGATGTGGGAGGTGGGATGGAGGATGTATTGAGAGGATATGGCAACTGGTGATTGGTTATGAGGTGATGGAGGGGGAGAGGCAAGGGTGACTCCAAGAGTATGAGCCAAGTGGGGGATTCTGAAGATACAGAACAGATTGGGGGGTGGGGTGGAGAACGAGCTCTGTTTCCTTCTGCTGAGTCAGAACTCTTCTACAATCCCAGGAGCTGGGATGGGGCTTTATGAATTGGCAAATCCCTTTAGGGCCCTAGGACATCTCTCCCTCTCCATTAGTGCAAGGCAGCATGCAGCATCTGAAGTCTAACCTGTAGATGTTTTTCCCCAACGTGAAGCAATTGTCTTCAAATATGGTTACAGAATCAAAGAATCTCAGAACTGGAAAGCACCTGAGAGGCCATCAAGGACAGCCTGTGCCTGAATATCTCACCCCCAGCTTCTCTGAGAAGCAGCCCTCCTCTCCTCCCACATCCATACAGCTCGGACTGGTGGGAAGGTTTTCCTTACATCAAGCCTCACTTCACCTCAGCAGCTTCAACCATCCAAGGTCACTGGACAGGTGCCTCCCAGAGTTGTTATCAGCCTTGGATAGGGGAGTGTGAGACTTTCCAGAGACCTGCTACTCCTGGCAGGTTTGGATGAGGGGAAAGGGCAGTGGGCAAGAAGGCTCATCCTTTTCCTCAAGATCTACCGTCCTACCTTCAGATGATTGTGGTCTAGGACAGAGGGGAAAGTTAGAAGGAGTCGTCGAGGAGAAATGCATCTGGGTCTTGCATCTTCTTCTAGAAGGCCTTCAGAATAGAGACCAGGTGGAACCTGAGGTGATCTGGCCAGCTGGGGGCAGCCACCCCTGCAACAGGTTGGGTCGTTCACAATGCCAAGGTAGGGGTGGCACTAAAGACAGGACACTCTCCTGGTGGCCTCAGAGCAGCAGCACTGAGGTCTTAGATGCCAGTGGCTGAGAGGCTGGGGCAGGTTCCTCTCCACACTCCTCATCACTCTCAATGGTGCAGAACAGGGCAGGACTACCTGAGGCTACAGCAGACAATGGCGGGCTTTCCAGTCCCCTCTGATCCTCCTGTGCCCCATTCCCAAGTGTAGAGTCCCTCTCCTCCACCCCATCAACTGTCTCCAGCTATCCTTTAAATGATGCCCAGATGAACTGTGTCCCAGCATTCCAGTGGACAGTGGCCCTATCATTCCCTGCTGAGGGTCCTGAGCCCTACAAAGGATTCAAGGGGATTATTGCTGCTGCATTCTTCCCTTTCTTTGGGGTCTCTCCCACATCAGGCTCACTTTTTCAGTCCCTTTCCTGGATGCTTCTTCCAGCCATTCTGGCCATAGAAGTGGGAGGAGAGGGGAAGGTATGGGGAGCACAGCCTGACTTTCTTCTCTCAGCAACCTTGCAGAGGCTTCTAGGTTCTAAATCTCAGCCATGGCTGGTTTCCCTGTTCTACACTAGATATTAATGTTCTTCAAATGCTAGGGCCTCCCAGGACATGGTAATCACACAGGTGGAATCCAATAGGGTCACTGCCTAGGGGACTTGTCCCAGCCCCAGTGCACCTCTGTTGGCATCAGGAACTTAACCCTCACAAAGGCCCCTACCTGAAGACCCTTAAGAGAAGGGATTGTCACACCTTACTTTCCTGGAACACATAGTAGCCCAGGTCAAATAACTGATTGCCACCGACCAACCTATCCCTGACAAGACTTGGACTGGTCCTGTCCCTAGACAGAAGATTCTGTTGGGTTTGGGTCCATAGCTGGTACCCCCAACCCCCACTCCAGCTGGGTGGGTTCTGCCAGTTTTGAGTGTATGCTTTGCTAGTATTGTCTTTTGGAACCTACCGTTCTAATCTACCTACCTACAAAAGGCCAGAGCTGAAGGCATGAAAGTAGTGAGGGTCAGTTCAATCTGAAGAAAGTATTTGGGTTAATATGAATATTATCAGTGGAGTAAAGGAAGATGTTGGTCTTTCACACATCAGTGTGAACACAGAACACTTGCCTTCTCAGGTCTCAGTGAAATTATTCTTGCTCATCTGAATAAGGTTTAAATGGATGATTAGTGCTGATGAGGAGAATGTCAAAGTATGGTACTCTCTGTAGGTAAGTAGGCTTTGGCAGGGCATGCCACTGGGTTTTGGTCAGAGCAGTAAGAAAGCATTGGCAAGAGCGGGGAAAGGAAGAAAATGTTTGCAGAGATGGAAGAGGGGCAGAGGATGGGGTAGGGGAGAGCAGATAAAAAACCTGTCTTTTTATCTTGATCATTCTGGAGTTGATGGGGGCAGGCTTGAGACAAATGCATGGGATTACAAGGGTGGAGAGAGAGACAGACAGAGACAGAGAGTAGGGGAAGTGAAAGGGAGGCCAGAGGAGCCAAGAGAGAAGACAGAGGGAGAGGTGAGGATGAAAGGACTTGAACAGGGCTGTGACGCTCATTGTATAACACTCCCAGGACTTCTCACCATAATTCTGGTCCCTCCCAAGGTACTTCCAACTTGAAGCTAGTGTCTTTAGGGATTTGAAGCTCCAATCTTCCTGTTGAAAGAACTTCTCTCCTGTTTGTTTGATGGCAACTTCTTGCTCACCTCTCTGAAACCCAGACTGTGACCCTGAGGAAGTTCCCTACTCTCAGTCTGGTACTTAGGCTCCATCCCTTAACTTCCAAAATCCTTCAGCAAACAGTTGCCTCATAGGACAGACCCACTAGGGGCAGAGTCCAGTCAGGCACACAATCATGAAACATTTATTAAGCACCTCTTATGTGCCTGGCACTGGGCTGAGCACTGGGGATGTACATATGAAAAAGAGACAGTGCCTGCCTTTAAGGGTATTCAACTGACCCCAGTACCATCTCTTCCCTTGGCCTTAGAAGCCTAGTATCCACACAGGGCCATTGACCCAAAAAGAAATGATTCCTCCAGCCCTTATTCATGGTAAAATAATTCATTATCCAGCAGCTAGCCAGGTACCACTGATACTTCTCCAGACTTGGTCAGTTTGCTCCTCAGACAAACTAAACCAACGCCCCAATCCCTTTGTAATCCATAGGACTTCCTAGAGTTTGCCACATGCAAGTATAGCCTCTGACTACCCAAGATTGTAGCCCAAGGACACAGGTGAAGAGGGCATGAGAGTAACTGAGGACACACACCAACAATTTACTTGGATTGGTAAGAATATCCATTCCCCAAAGGGTGAGAGGGAATATTAGTTAGTGACACCTTGGTATGAAAGCCAAATGCTTTCTTCCTAACACCTAATGAGATCAGCCTTACTCAGCTAGAAGCTGAGCACCAACTCACAGAAAGTTCTGAGATCAAGTTGAATGATGACTGGGAGAGAGGTTTCTGAAACACCATGTATGAGGTCAGAACACTACATACAAGGGCCAGCCTGGTTAGAGTAGGAGAAATGATGGTTCTGGCTTGGCAAGAATAGGTAAGTCACTGAAGCCCCTGGGAGGTGGGGAGGAGAAGTCATTCTAGGAGGTAGGAAGGGAACTCAGGAAGATGGGCTGGTGCCAAAGATAAGCCATGTCTACCTCAACATTTAAGTTGGGGTCAACTCTTAGGATCTATGAGCTTTAACTGGCTTAAGTTAAAAGCAGAGGAAAGGGAGAAAGGGAGAGGGGAAAAAAGAGGGGTTGGTGGATTAAAAGGGGGTGATCCCAAGGACTGCCGTGGGCTGCCAAAGATGGGTGCAGGACCACATCCAAGTGTCACTGTCCCTGGTCCATTGTTCCCTAAGGGAATCAAACATGCGGTCACACTTCAACAGTGTTCATACATCCTGAGGAAGCATTTTAGGTGAAGTACAGTTGCAGAAGCTGGTCATAGCAACATTGCCATAACTGAAGAGATCCATTTGTGGACAGTAAAAATTCAGACTCAGTACAACCAAAAGGAATCCTGAGACTATAATAAGTGCTAGATAGAATCCTTGAATTCAAAACAATCAAGTAGTGATCATGCATTTCTTATTTTCCAAACATTCTACTAGCTGGTAGGGATGCAAAGAGAAAAAAGAAAAAGGCTGTTCATGCTTTTGAGGATCTTATGTTGTACTGAGCTAGTCAGAGTCTAAACTGATAAGAAATAACTGTAACTGGAGAGTGGAAAGAGCCAAGGCAGGCAGGAAGATCTGCAGAGAATTCCTTCCTAGAGGAATGAGCACCTGCCTGATAGACCCAAGGGGGCTCTCCAAGTCATCAGAGTGATGAAATGGAGGGGAGAGGGAAGATGGAGCTGGTTTGTGAGCTACTGGCCAAGCACCCGAAGGGGCTGACAGGGAACTGCGTTCACTGTCATTGAAAATGACAACAGATATTCTTGCCTAGGTCAGACACAGTGCAGGTATCCCAAAGAACAAAGCCCTGGACAAATACTGAGCTCTAATGCAAAATACCTGCTTGACACTAAGCTCAGTAGCTACAATGTAGGAAGAAAAACTGCCTTAGAGGCATCCAGAACTTCACAGGAGAATCAATGCCCCAAAGTAGCCAGCAGTAAAACCAGCAGCTTTAGCTGGCTAAACACACAAATGCATAAAGGATGGCAACCAGTCATGAGATGAACATGCCATCCTAATGCCTAGATGCAAATGTTACCTCAAAGGTGTCTATCAGTGAATCTTGGGGTGGGGTGGAGGTGAAAGCTGCAGAAACACAGGAGAGGGTGCTGGGAAAGGTGGGTAGCAGTCTGTCCATTAAGAAATCAGGTGAGGAAGTAGCATAGTAGAATAAAGGACATTTGGACAAGTCAATGGAGAAAGATCTTTAATATTTCACAGTGCAGATAATGTGGACTGAAACAGGCAATAGGTGAGAAGTTCTAGAAACAGGTGACGAGCTGGACCCACATGGTCATTTTGTCCTTTAAAGGTGGAGATAGGACATGATATCCTGGATCCCATCCTCACTCACCTGGAGGAAATAGTCACTAAGATGGGAATCACGGGAACTTTGGGGGAGAAGAACCATCACTCCAGCTGAGAACTTCCGATAAACTAGGAATGAAAAACTGAGAACAGTTTTCCATGCATGTAGCCTATCTCTGAATAGAGCAGATGTCATTGGACTCAAAGGACAGGAACTCCTTGCTAAAATTCTACCAGGGAAGACACAGGAGGAATATTAAGCTCTTAAGAATGAAATTGTGAAGAAACAAAGAGAAATAAGCCTAAAGAGACACAGGGAGCTATACAGGGAGCTCATCAGCCACCTGAGATGAAAAATAGGGACATGTTGCAGGAGACGGGAAGGAGGAAGCATAAAAGAGGACAAATGCAAGTTTGTGACATAGTACCAGAAGAAATATGTGAGGAAGGGTAAGGTTGAGAGAGAGTTGGGGCTGGCTGGGAAACCTAGGCACAGTAACAAGTGGGTTTCTGGGCAAAGGGAAGGATAGGGTCAGGTCACCTCTCAGCATGTACAGCAATGATGATGGACAACAAAGGGAAAGTCAAAATGCTTAATTCTTTTGTTTCCAGTTTCTTTGCCAAGAAGGTTTGGGGATTACAGGGAGCTGAAGAAAAGGGCGAGAAGCTAATTGAAACCAAAGATAAGTAAGGAGACAGTAAGACAGCACCTAAACAGATGTTGTTGATGAGCTCCCTTCCCCAGGACCCAAGGGATCACATCTTAAGGCACTGAAAGAACCAACAGACAGGACTGTTGAGACTGTCAGGGATCTTTGAAAATTACAAAGAAGAGGATAGTGATTGCAGGACTTGGAAGGGGTAACTATTGTCCTGGTTTTCAAAAAAGGGAAGAGAACAGAACTCACAGATTGGAGACTGGGACCACCATTTCTAGCAAAATTGAAGACCATAGGGTTAGAGAGACAGTTAGTGAACTGCAGAAAAGAAAGCAGCAATGGCTTCCTTGAAAACAGATTAGTCCAGAACTCAAGGTGTTTCTTCTTCTAACAGAGTTAGAAGATGAGAGGACTGGTGCAGAAACCGTTTGTGCAGGTTCTAGCAAAACATTGGACAAAATCATGTTTTTCTTGTAGACAAGATGAAGCTATGTGGGACAGAAGATCACCATTAATTGAATGCCACTAGTGGGGGGTCAGACCTAGTCATGAATAGTGTTAATATCTACTGAGAAAGAAGTCTCTAATGGAATATTCCACGGCCCCCAGATGAGTGGTCCCAAATAAATTCTCTGGTCCTAAGCAGATATCAAGATTGGACCCCAGAAAGGCTGTGACAGCTCTCCTCACAGGCTGGAGCCCTATGGGGCAGGGCTCAGGGGTCTGGTCTCCACACCCAATGTTCCTCTCTCAACCCAGAGCCCCTGAGCAGCAATGATCTCTTATGCCAAAGAACTCTCTTCAGTGGGCAAGCTACTGCGAAAGTCCAAACCTCTCCCTGGAGGTCATGGAGGAATCTTCTAGAACTTTCCCCCCCACTTGCACAGCTTTGGAGAATCCAGAACCACATGCCACAGTATTGGAAGAGAACAGTTACATAGAGTTTTGCCATTTCTTAGTGTCTTACTCTATACAGAAAGGGGGAGAATCAAATTGATTCTATTGATTCTATCTTGCAGTGGACTTTTTGTATTTCTCCAAGAGTTTGTATAACTGCTTAAGTCACTAAGTCCTTTGTCTCTGAATTAAGTTCAGAAGTCTAGTCTTCCTCTCTGAGTTAAGTTTAAGAGTTCAGTTTTTGTATAAATCACTTAAATTAAGAGAAACCTGTTATCTCTGTACCACTAAGCAGACTTGCAAGGTGATAGAATCTGTAAGCATTTCCCAGTGACAAGATGAGGGGAGGGGTTGCTAGGCTGATGCTTCTGACTTGGTAACCAATCATATTGTTTTCCCCATCTATGACACTGCCTTCGGGTTTTTTGGTTGCTCCTCCTTTTGTCCATAAAATAATCCATCATCTCTCATATTCAGGGTCTTTTGGCTTGCTGAGGAGCTAAAGATCTTTTTTATTGGCAACTGCTTGCTTTACTAATAAACTGAATGTGCTCAGAACTTTGTTGCCTCAATTTACCTTAATTTCAATCATGACAATGGTAAGAGAGAGGGGAAGGTATTCATCTATAATGGGGTTCAATGGCCATGGTGAGGGAGGTTTGGGAAAATGGAGCTCACTGAAACTGAGATTTTGTGGGTTTGGACCCTTGCGGCTCATATGGATAGAGGCAGGTGGAAGAACAGAGTAGGGAAGGCTATGACCAGTAGGCAAATGGTCTGGGCAGAGGCTTGGGGAGGAGAGCACCATTCGACCATACTCTACTCACGCTGCTTAGAAGAGCAGGGCATCCTCAATTACAATCCAGCCACCGAGCCTCTCTATGCCTGGGCCCCCTTGGGCCAGCTCTTTCAAAGGGGGGGGTCTTGCATCCTTCTTGTCGCTGCTTTCTTTCCATCTGCCTTCCAACTCTAATGCCCCTGAACCCTTACCTCCCCCACTCCCAGCTCCGCTTCCCAACCTAGAGCTCTATGATGAGGAATCCTGCATGTGAGGACACCTCAAGACCACCAAGGCCCCGCCATCTGCACTGCAGCTGAAGCGGACAGTCGGCCATGTCCCCAGTTAGAATGGGAGTGCCTCGAGAGCACATAGTGAGTGGTTAATAAATACTTCTCCACATTATTTGGGGCTGACCTCAAGCCTATCCAAGGCCTCCTGTGCTGGGAAGAAATGAGACCACGAGAGCAGGGTGGGTGTGGACACACTGTGTGTGTGCACCAGTCCACACGTGATCACAACAGGCACACACAAACACAAGCATGTAGGACGAGGTGCTCACGTGCCTGTAGGCATACACTTCTGTGACACCATGTGCCACACCATCACCACCTCGGATCCTCACAAACCCCTGATCGGGGGTGCCATTAGCAACCCCACTGTGCAGACAGAGGGGAAGTGACTCACCAGACAGTAAGCGTAAGGTCAAATTCGAACTCGGCTCTCCCTAACTCCCGGCCCAGGGCATTGGCTCTGTCTAGATTGGTTCTCGGTTTCCTCTGGCTCTGAGGGAAGCACAAGAGAGGCCTGCCATGCAAGCAGGGACCCAGCCCCTGTGCTCCTCTGCGGGAGCTGAAGCTGGGGCTTCCTTCCAGTCCCAGGCCCTCCATAAAGGAGCGGGAGCTCACCCTAGGCCCAGTGGATGGTGTGGCTGCCGTGTGCCTCTGAGCACCTGCAGCCCCAGCCATGCTGAGCTCACTCTGCAGAGGGCTGCTCACAGCTCCCCTGCAACGGGCACCTTCCCCCCAATCCTAGAGTCCCTGAAAGTGCCCTTCACTTTATATCTGAGCGGCCATGGGCTGGTGGGGCTGAGAGGGCCCTGAGAGGCCGAGTCCAGTCCCCTCCTTGCACAGAGGAGGACACTGCGGAGGACACTCAGAGAAGCTCACACAGCCAGCATCTCTGAGGGAGGAACTGAACCCATGTCTTTCTGATTCCAAGTCTAGTGTTCTATCCACTGATGTCCAATGGTCTCTATCTGTCGCCCTCTCTCCCTCCTCTCTCCTTCCCCCGCCCCTCCTCTGTCTTTGTCTCTCTCTTCTCTCTCTCCGTCTCATTCTCTTCTCTGTCTGTCTGTCTCTGTCTTTCTCTTCTCTGTCCCTCTGTCTCTGTCTCTGTCTATCCTGCTATTACCCCTGCCCCTTTGCTCTAGGTCAGCCTTAACTGTGCACCTGTTTCAGGCCCACCTGGTCTGGGAGATTGCTGATGATGACTGATTTCTCCACCTGTAACACTCAGTGCCTTGCTTGCCTTGAAGTTACTTACTGAACTTACTCTTACTGAAGTTTCTGATTGGCTAGCTCCCTGGGCCTCCACACCCTATGCCCCCAGCTCCAGAGGAATCCTCTGTCCTCACTCCTGGACCCCAGGCTGCATCAGGCCCCACAAAGCCTCCATCAGCAGCACCCCTTGGTCCCTTTGGAGGAACAAGGGTGGTCTAGCCTGGGGGAGAGTGGGGATGTGCTAGGTGAGCCCAGGGAGGCCGTGGAGCTGAATGTCAGAGCCCAGTGCTCCGGCCATTCCTCAGAGGCCAGCCTCCCAGCTCGGCCATGCCCAGCCTAGGGCCCACAGGACCAGGCCAGCTGGGCCGAAAACTCCCTAGTGGAAGCGGTGCAGCACGCTTACCCTGTTTCTTGCTTTAATCCTTTTATAGACAAAGTCAGGGAAGGTCTTCCGAGGAACAAAGCGCCCTGATCCCGGTGTGACAAAGAGATTTCCATCTTCTAGCACGATCTTGCCTTGGCTGATGACCACCACGGGTGCCCCATGGCACTCGAGCCCTTCAAAGATGTTGTACTCCACATTCTGGGGAGAAAGCATAGGGGAGGGGGCTGAGTCCAGAGCCAGCAGAGGGGACAGCACCTCGAACCCTGCTCCCTGGGGGTCCCACCCCAGTCAGATGGCCAGCTGCTTGCTGAGGCCTGTGCGGTGGCCTTGTCCAGGCATGGCTGGGGCCTGGTGGCCACTGGCCCTTCCTGCCAACTCCAGCCGCCCCCACCAAGGCTCAGTCAGGCCCCTGTGCTGCAGTCTGCTCTCAGAGCCCTGGGTCATAGTCATGGGTAAATAGTGTGCGCTGACTGCACCCACATTTGGTGTGGACAGCAAGGACACAGGGCAGCGGGGAGGACAACCATGCAAGTACCGCCCACTGGCAAGACGAACCAGGACCTGAATTCAAATGTGGCCTCTGTCGGTCAGCAGTTAGGTCACCCTGAGCAAATGCACTTCACTGCTCCTGGACGCTGTTCTCATCTGCAAAATGTGTTTGGGGTGGACTGGGTGGTCTCACAGGGTCCCCTCTCTGCCCCCAGCCCCTCCTGTAGAGGGATTCCCAGGCTCATGTCAAGGGGCAGCTATTGGGATAGAGAAGGGGCAATGTTCTCTGACCACAGGAGGAAACGGGTATGTCTGTGTCTGTGTGTGAGTGTGTGTCTGTGTGTCTGTGTGTTTGTCTGTGTGCCTGTGTGTGTCTGTGTGCATCTGTGTCTGTGTGTGAGTGTGTATCTGTGTTTGTCTGTGTGCCTGTCTGTGTCTGTGTGTCAGTGTGTATCTGTATGTGTCTGTCTGTTTGCCTGTGTGTCTGTCTGTGTTCCTGTGTGTGTCTGTGTCTGTGTGTGAGTGTGTATCTGTGTGTGTCTGCATGTGAATGTGTATCTGTGTGCTTGTCTGTGTGCCTGTGTGTCTGTGTGCCTGTCTGTGTAGTCTGTTTGTGTCTCTGTGTATGTGTCTGTGTCTGAGTGTGTATCTGTGTGTGTGTCTGTGTCTGTTTGTCTGTGTGCCTGGGTGTGTCTGTGTGCCTGTCTGTGTAGTCTGTGTCTGTGTCTCTGTGTGCATGTGTCTGTGTCTGAGTGTGTATCTGTGTGTGTCTGTGTGTGAGTGTGTATCTGTCTCTGTGTGTGTCTGTGTGTCTGTGTGTGTCTGTGTCTGTGTGTGAGTGTTTGCCTGTATGTGTCTGTGTGCCTGTGCAGTCTGTGTCTGTGACTCTGTGTGTGTCTGTGTCTGTGTGTGAGTGTGTATCTGTGTTTGTCTGTGTGCCTGTCTGTGTCTGTGTGTCAGTGTGTATCTGTGTGTGTCTGTGTCTGAGTGTGTATCTGTGTGTGTGTCTGTGTCTGTTTGTCTGTGTGCCTGTGTGTGTCTGTGTGCCTGTGTAGTCTGCATCTGTGTCTCTGTGTGTATGTGTCTGTGTCTGAGTGTGTATCTGTGTGTGTGTCTGTGTGTGAGTGTGTATCTGTCTCTGTGTGTGTCTGTGTGTCTGTGTGTGAGTGTTTGCCTGTATGTGTCTGTGTGCCTGTGCAGTCTGTGTCTGTGACTCTGTGTGTGTCTGTGTCTGTGTGTGAGTGTGTCTCTATGTGTGTATCTGTCTGTGTCTCTGTGTGTCTGTGTATGTCTATGTGTGTGCGCGCGCGTGTGTGTGTGCATGGGTGCGCTCGAGCTGGACAAAAACAAGCAGAGCTCAGGACGAATTGTGTTTGGGATTAGGGGGAGGGAGGACAGCAGGAGGGGCCGGGGATGGGGCTCACTGTGAGCCCAAGGCAGCTCCTAAAAAGGGTCACATCATCCTCCTGGCTCTGCACAGGGAGGGGCCTCTCCTAGTGATCTGGCCCTACATCCAACGGGGGTCCTTCAGGCAGTTAGGGGATACAACAGTGTCCAGATCACTGGACCTGGAATCAGGAAGACCTGAGTTCAAATCCAGCCTTGGATACTTACTAGCTGTGTGACCCTGGGCGAGTCACTTCACCTAAATTGTTTAAGCTTCATCATTTGTAAAGTGGAGATAATAGCAGCATCTACCCTGAAAGGCTGTGAGGATCAGATATCATAATTGTAAAGTGCTCAGCTTAGTATCTGGCACGCTTCTAGTTCCCTTCCCCCTCTTCTTCCTCCTCCTTTTCTTCCTCCTCCTCTTCCTCCTCCTCCTCCTTCGCCTCCTCCTCTCTCTGCAGACTTGGGGCCAGCTGGTGACCAGTGAGGGCAGCCTGAAGGGTTCGGAGGCCCTGGGAGCCCGTGGCTTTGCTTCTACCTGTTTCACAGAGTGGGGGTCCAGCCGGATGGCATTCCAGCTGGCTCCTCAGTCACCCTAAATGCCCCCTGCCAGCGCATTTCTCCTCTCCCAGTGGTTGGGGTGAAGGGCAGGGGCAGGCTTTGGTCCCCTTACCAGATGGTGGCTCTTGGCAGAGATGACGTTGGCAGCCTTTGGGTTCCAGATGACGAGGTCGGCATCAGATCCCACGGCCACCCGTCCCTTACGAGGATATAAATTGAAGATCTTGGCAGCATTTGTACTGGTCACAGCAACAAAGTCATTCTCATCCATCTTTCCTGAGGCCTAAAAACCAAGAACAGAATTTCTAAGGGCAGGAAGTAGCCCTTGAGTCTGGGGGCTGCCAGCTAGGTGGCCACATCTCCACAGATCCCCAAGGAGAGGACGCTTGTGGGTCTGGCTGCATTGGCCTTGGTCTTGTCCTTAGCGAGGAGGAGCAGAGGACAAGCTGTGGGATGATTGTTGCTGAGGCCCCCATTCAAGCGTCTGCAGGCCACCCCACAGCTGCCCTTTTAGCAGTGGTTGTCAGGGAGGTTTGCCAGTAATCAGTCCTGCTAAGCAAAGACTCACTCAAAAGTGTCAGTCTAATGGTTGGTTATCATCCAAACTACTGCGCTTGCTCCCTTTCTTCCCAACCCCCAACACCTTGATCTGATTTTGTTCACACCAATGAATGAGTCTGTGTGGGGAATCTCGCTGTGTGAACACTCCGTCCACTGACTGGCTAACCACGTCCTCCAACTTAGCACATTATCGGGCAGCACAAGCACTGGGAGGTTTGGCGATTTGCCTTCGGTCACACAGCACTTTGTGTCAGAGGCAGGACCTGAACCCAGGGCACCACACTGGATAAACAGTTGTGTCTGCTGTGGGACGATGTGTCCAAGGAGCCGAGAAAGGCAAGTTTATAAAGTGTGCCCCCCTCCCACAGGCTGCCAACAGCAGACACTCAACCGAACCATGCTGGTGGCTGTGCTGGGCCAGGCCCTGGGGAGCAGTGTCTCTTCCAGATGAACACACAGTGTCCCCTGCCAAGCTGCGTAGTCGGGATCTCAGAACCCTACCACACATTTCTCCCAGACGATCGCCATCCTCTCTTCGATCCCATTCGTGCCTTCGGGAATCATTGTAAAGTTGTCTTTGCCGACAGCTTTCTGGGCTGTGGTAAAGGTGCAGTGGGCACTGCCAGCAGCCTGCAGATCGCCGCTGATAGAGAAGGAATGAGAAATGTTAAGGGTTACTCCCCACGGCTTTGCTTTTCTGAGCAAGCCTTAGGCTTGGATCGTGCCCGCTTCCTTGATGAGAAAGGAAGGCTCCCAAGCTCACGTCCCTCTCTGCTACTGTACTTTGTGTAAAGCACCTTCCCAAACCTCGTGCTGTGAGTTCCTCATTCATAATGTGGGCTTAAAACCCCAGCCAGCCCTGACAGCCTCCAAGGCTGTTGATCTGAATGCTCCTTAGGCTAAGCTCCTTCCTGGAGTTTCAGAGCCCAGGACCGACTTCAGGTCTAGACCCAGTCTAATCCAATCCCAGGAAAGAGGGGCAGCTATTTGGTTTCCCCCATGGCCTTGGCACTGGGCAAGGCTGAGCAAGTGGCCATTGTGCCCAATACATGGGGCACTGTACAAGAGGCTCCCACTAATGTGTCTGCAGGGTCCACAGCTCACAAAGACACCCACAGAAATGCTGGGCACTGAAGAGGGCACTGAAGGGGTCGTGTTGGATGACACGTACAGAGCATGAACTCTCCAGAGAAAGTCCCTTCAGGCCCCCAGTACTAGCCCCTTACCTTGCAAGCAGAGATGAGAGATGGTCAGGAGTCAGGGGGTCTGGGCTGATTGGGGGAGAGGTGACAAAGGCTGCAGCTTTGGCCCAGTTCTTGCTCCAGTAGTGTGAGCCATCCGTGCCCAGGCTAGCAGTGATGGGCTCTCCATATACAACAGTCCCTAGAAGGAGGCAGGAGTTTCCCTTCAGGCTGGGTGCATAGTTTCCTAAAGGAGTTGCACCCTGAGGAAGGTAGGAGTTGAGGTAGGGAGTGAATCTTTTGTTTTGTGAGCTTCCAAACACAACCAGAGCACAGAGATGGGGGTTAGGCAGAGCCAGCATGGCAGTGAGCGGGGGAGAGTGCTCCAGCCTGGCCATCCTCCACCAGTCTCATTTCTAGGCCACTGACTGACTGTGAGGGGAGCATCCTAAACCCAGGGCCTCACATAACTACCAGCACAAAGCACAGGCAGCTGACCCACTGAGCCGAGGGCAAGGCATCGACCCCAGAGGAGTCACTGAACTCAGTGAGGTGAGACCAGAGACGGCGACACGGCTCTGGGCAATCATCCATTACTGAAGAGACAAAAGAAGCTGGCAAGCTTAAAAGGGAGGAGGGGGCTTTGAGCACTGGGTGACAAGGACATACACTGAAGGAGAACAGCGGCGGCGGAGGGGGGTGGGGGTGGGGGGCGGGGCACTGGCGTGAAGCTTAAAAGAAACCCCTCTATCATGAGCTTGGTCTACAGACCACCGGGGCAGAAAGAGGAGACAGATGAGCTGGGAAAACATTACAAGCCTGGTCCAGAGGCAGGATGGGTGACTTCCGATAAAGCCCATCCTTGGCTAACAGCAGAGAAACAACACCTCCTTTTGCTTAGAACTGTTCCTTCCAAAGATGAGAAGCCCAAATATGCAGGGGACTAAGCAAGGAGAACTGTTGCAGGGGAGGAATAATCAGAGGAAGTCCAAAGCCCACATTGCATCTGCTGTCCTGCCTGCCCAGGTTCAGTCCTCACCATGCCCCAGGATGGAGGGCTGAAGTGGGGGCTACCAGCCCCTCCCAGTGCCCTCTTTCACAGAGGACAGACACTAGACCCTCAGCTGCCTGCACTTTGCATCTGCTAGGGCTGCCTGCTTTCAGTTACATGAAACAAGATACCCCACCCCACCCCCGCCCTGGGTAGCCCGGGGCTCTCCCCCAGCCTAATTTCTTGCCTCCTTTTGTGTACTGTCTCCCCCTTTAGACTGTAAGCTCCTTAAGGGGAGGTGCTGTCTTTTTATTAATTGCATCCCCAGTGACTGTCACATAGAAGACACTTAATAAGTGTCTATTGGATTGGACTTGAGTATCAAGAGAAAAAGAAAGTTGGGAGAGTTGGCCAGCCCTTGGCTGGGGAGAGTGGATGCCAACAGTTCAGAGAGCAGAGATAGGAAGCTGAGCCATCAGGAGGAGGGAGACCAAGCTCTCAAGAATGAAATGCTTATGGGACGGCTAGGTGGCGCAGTGAGTAGAGTGCCGGCCCTGGAGTCAGAAGGACCTGAGTTCGGATCCTGTCTCAGACACTTAACGAACACAAACAAAAACCTAGCCGTGTGACCTTGGGCAAGTTACTTAACCCCGATTGCCCTCCAAAAAGCAAAAAAAAAAAAAAAAGAATGAAATGCTTATGACAGAAACATTGGAATGGCAAACAGGCGGCATTCGGAAAAAGGCAGTGTAAGCACACCATGAGGGCGATGACTGATGGAAATGACTGAGCTTCATACAGAAAACAGAAGCCAGTGAGACCGCAGAAAATGAGCAGAAAAGCTTGGGATGGCCACGTGAAAGCGACGAAGGCCAGCCAGTGCCCATAGAGGACATGGGGGCTGGGCTTTATCTGAAATCCCATCTTAGCCCTGTGGGGAGGTGCACCCTGGGAGAGAGCCAATGGCAGAGAAAATGCTCGTCTCTTCCCTGTCAAGAAGGAGCTTTGGCTGGCAAAGGACAGCTAAGGGGGCAGAGCTTCTTGGTGGTTCAGACTCTTTGTGACGCCCCTGGGGGTTTTCTTGGGAAAGACACTGGTTGGTTTGCTATTTTCTTCTGCACCTCATTTTTCAGAGAAAGCACCTGAGGCAGACAGGGTCACATAGGGAGTATCTGACTCCAGGCCCAGCATCACCTAGCTGCCCCCAAGACTGTTTACACCCAAGAGGAATGAAGTGAGTCAGACAGCACCTGGGGAGCTGGGCAGTGCCACAGTCCAGAGGGCCAGGCCTGGAGTCAGAAAGACTCCTCTCCCTGAGTTCAGATTCAGCTTCGAACACTTACTGGCTGTGTGTCACTTCCCCCTGCTGGCCCCAGTGTCCTCACCTGTGAAATGAGTTAGAGAAGGAAATGACAAATGACTCCAGTGTCTTAGCCGAGAAAAGCCCATCCAGGGTCATGGATAGCACCCCACTACCCCAATGAGTTCAAGTCGTGTGGCCCAACCAGCCCACACCTGGAGGCTGGAGGGATGGGGGGGGGGGGGAGGCAGAAGTTGCTGAATCATTGCAGGTGGCCTCTGAAAGATGATGGGGCTGCTAAATGGGGAGGGCTGTTCCAACTTTTCAAAGAGTGAAGCAAACAGATCATGCCAATGAGAGGTCAGTGTTGCTGACTGTGGAGCTCAGAGAAATACCAGAGGAGCTCAGGAAGCCCATAGAGCTGCCAGAGTCAGCAGCCTCCCCAGAGGCAGCTCATGCCAGGCCAACCTGATTCCTTTCTGGCCAAGATCCTAAAACTCACAATTATTTAGCTGTGGCCATGGAGTACACAGACGTTGGCCAGGATTTCACAACACAGAGAATGGGCAGATTCACAAACGTGGCCGGATCCAAAGAGTCACCATTAAAGGTTTGGTATCAGTGGTGGGAAAGGGGTCTGGGCCTGGGCTCCTGAACACGTCTTGTCAGTGCCTTGGATAAAGGCAGAGGCACACACTTTCACATTCAGAGCTTGTATTAAGCAAGGGAGGTAACTTCCAGCCCTCCCTTGTTTTATACCAGAGGAAATGGGCCCACAAAGCTGCAGAGACTGGCTCCAGGTCACAGGTAAGACTGGTCCTGTCCTCTCCACTGTCCTGTGCAGCCTCTCAAATTTGCCCATGATAGTGCTGGAAGGAATGGCTAGCTCACTAATGTTCAGCTCCATATTCTAGCCTGTCTGGATCTTTGCCTCCAAAAGATCTGCACAGGTTAGGACTACAGAGTTGATCTTTACAAATGAGGCTCTGGAGAGGTAACCTAGAGCCACGATTGCATCAGCATGAAGAATTCCTGGTGTGTAAACTCTGTCCACCAATGCAGATCTGCTGTTTATATGTAACATGAAGTCTTGTTTCAATGCCCAGAGGACTGAGTCCAGCTAGGACATGTCAGAGGGAGGACCTACACTGGGCACTCTGACTTTGAAAGCTAGTTCTCCATCTACACTGTCTGACCCTGTCTCCAGATAAAATTTAATAAAGGATAAAAGGAAAGTCTCAACTTTGGGTTAGAAAAATTGACTTCAAATTCAAGACGGTGCTAGCATGCCTGGTATTGTTTGAAAGAGATCTGGATGTTTTGGTGGACCACAAGCTCCCTAGGAGTCAGCAAAAGGTCTGAGGGAGTGAGGGGTGGGCAGGATGGGTGCGGGGAGGGCTCATGTGGTCTCAGAGATGTCCAGCATTAGAGAATGCTAGATGTGCTGACCTTCACCTTGGACAGATCACATCAGAAATATTGCACTTAGGGCTGGGTACCACATGGCACAGCCAGCATCTAAAGCAGGAAGGCTAATTAGGACATGTGAGAGTCTTGGGTAACACATGAAGGAACCGGGAATGTTTAGTCTTACAAAGGAGCCCGTGGGGAGGGACTGCTTCCCCTGGGAATGCCCAGGCACTTACAGTTGTCCCAAACTGGGGTGGTTGCCATCAGAGTCAGTGGCTCCCCCACACCTTGAGGCTCTTCAAGCAAAGGTTGGATGATGACTTTTTGCTCCAGCTCAGCTGGGGGAGGGGCTCCCTAGCAAGCTCTCTTGGTCTGTTCTCTTTTAGCTACCACCACGTCATAAGCCACAGGGGGGCATCATCTTTGTGATAGTGACTGGGACCGCATGATTTCAGTAAACTCTGATACCAGGTGAATAAAGGATAACAAAAGGGGGCTGCATTTTGAGTCACGAGAGCCAAGTTTGAATTCTCACTCTGCCAACTCATGACCTTGGGATTTGGGGCAAATTATTTTACTTCCACAGGCCTCAGTTTCCTACTCTGTAAAATAAGGTTTGGGGACAAGATGCCCTCTGAGCTCTACTCAAAAACCTGGATGAACTTACTGTCACTTTTTTCCCTCTACAATTCAGCCTAATCCTCAGGTTCCTGGCCCTTTGTCATTATTCCTTCTCTGTCTCCTTTGCATGTACCCTGACCATTGGATCCTCTTCTCTTCTCCCTCAGTATTACTCCACTTGGTGATCTCATAGCTCCTGAATCTAATGTCTATGCTGATGATTCAAATCTATACCCTCTCCTTCTCCATTCTCTCTGCTGACCTCTACTCTCACAGCTCCAACTGCCTTTCAGAAATCTCCAAATGGGTATCCACCAGACATCTGAAACTCAATAAGACCCAAAATGGAATTCATTGTTTTGACCCCTAAACTTCCCCGATCAACCTTCCCCATGCCTGTAGAAGTCAATAGCCTCCTCTCAGTCTCATGGGCAACCCAGGAGTCATCCTGAATTCCTCCCCCTCTCTCACCCCCACCCCCACCCCTATATCCAATCCATCGACATCATCTTTGCAGCATCTCCCTTCTCTCTGCCCGAGTTCTGGCACAGACGCTTGTCTGCCACCTGGACTATTGTCCTGCATGCCCACTCCCCCCCAACTCTTCCATCTGCCTGCCTGAAGTCTCTCTCCATTCCAATCTACAATATGTCACAACCTGCCACTTGTTTACTCCTAAGCTCCAGCAGCTCCCTTTTGCCTCAGGAGCAAATTCGGAATGTTAGCATTCAAAGCTCTTCCTAACTGCCTGTGTGCCCTTCCTGATCCCCTTACTCCCTGACCCATTCTCTTGGATCCAGTGACACGGGCCAGCCAGCAGTCCCCCCAACAATGCCCTCCCTTGTGGGGCTCTGGCCGTGCTCTCTGGCTGGCCCCAGGCCTGAAAATTCTCCCTCCTCTGCTACAACAATTGACTCCCCAGCCCCAGATTCAATTAAGTCTCAAGCCCCCCCTTCTGCAGGAAGCCCCCATGCCAGCCCTCTTCATTCCAGAGCCTTCTCTCTGGTAATTATCTCTTCTTTACCCTGTCTACAGCTTGCTTTGTACATGGTGGTTTGCGTGCTATCTACCACTTCGAGGCAAGCTCCTTGGGGACAGGGACTGTCTTTGCCTCTCTGTGTACCCCCATCACTTAGCATAGTGCTTGGCACATAGTAGGTGCTCGATAAATGTTTACTGATTGATTGCTTTGAGTTCCCTTCAATATAAGGGATGTCCAGCATGGATGGAGAAGAGATCTGTCTACAGATGCTGTCCTTTGGGGGCAATGAGCTGCTGATGGGCAGAGAGCCTAGAATGACTTGGTCTGTGTTCCTTGTGGAGACAGGGCTGCGAGCAATTGCCTAGGTTGCAGACCACAGAGACATCAGTCCTTACCTTTGCGCCTGGCGTGAGCGATCACATCTGCTGCTTCTTTGCTCATCACTTTGGTGACATAGAGGGGGCAGTTGGCCTGCTTGGCTATGGTGATGGCCCGGTACACAGCCTCTGCCTCCACCTGGTCAAAGGAGGGAGACAGGAGAGAGAGGGAGAGGGAAGAAGGGGAGGGAGGAGAAAGACAGAGAGATAGAGAGAGATAGAATGAGCAGCAAGGGTGAGAAAGGAGAGAGAGAGAGAGAGAGAGAGAGAGAGAGAGAGAGAGAGAGAGAGAGAGAGAGAGAAGAAGAAGAAGAAGAAGAAGAAGAAGAAGAAGAAGAAGAAGAAGAAGAAGAAGGAGAAGGAGAAGGAGAAGGAGAAGAAGAAGAAGAAGAAGGAGAAGAAGAAGGAGAAGGAGAAGAAGAAGAGGGGGGGAGGAGAGAGAGACACAGAGAGACAGAGACACACACATACACAGAGAAACTTCCAGTACCCTTCTGGCTGGTATGGTTTCTCTGCAAACCACCCCCCCCCAATCCCCATGGAGAGGGAAATGTGGGACTGCTCTGGCTAATTGGCTGGTATAATCAAGGAAAGGAAGAGTTTTGCCCATCCCCTATTTCCCTCTTGGCATCTGGAACCCTGTTGATATAGGTTGATTGGGGCTTCCAAGTATGTGAACCCTGGTCAGAGTAGGCTCCACTAGGGCTGGGGAAGGGCAGAAGTGTGACTTCTGACTAGGCTCAAAATCAGTCCAACATGGGCAGCTAGGGGCTGGTGAAGAAGATCTGAAATAGCAAGGTTTGTGGAGTTTCTGAGGCTAGACTAGTGATGTCTCAGGGAGAAAAGGATCCAAAGAAATATTTTTGGGTGTCTCAGGCTACAGAGATGTGACCAAATGCCAGTCCCATGTCAGATTAAAGAAATGAGGTGAGTGCCAGAGTCCTGAGGGAAGTTGTCCCTGCAGAGGGCTGAGCATTGGTATTGGCATTTCTGAAGATGGACACAGGAAGTTATCTCTTACCTCCTCAGGGTGGCTAAGAACATGGCCCTCTGGTCCAGTGATCCCAAGTTCCAACAATCGTTTCTGTTCCTAAATCAGCCAGAAAGAAGATACCAAGTTCTGCCTCTGCACTGTTGAATCATCAGAAACTCTGTACAGTACCTGAGCCCTGGAAAGGTCAATGCCTGCCCTAAGTGAAGCAGTCTATGCTCTTCCAAGAAATGACTCTTGCAGTGTTTCTGGCTTTTGCAAGTGGGTTTGGAGACATTTCATACTGGCCACTGGGTGAGCCAGATGAGAAAGAACCATATAATAGACAGATTCCTCATTTGTTGTTATATTATGGGTGCTTCCTTTTTAACCAAGGAAAACTACAGAACCCATTTCCCCTTTTTCCCATTGCTTCCAGAAAACAACCAAATTCAGCAGCCACAGCATCACTGACTCACTGCAGGATCCCATTCCTCTCTTTCTCTTCTCCTTTTAAGGGGCTTTTGTTCTGTCTTAATTGTAATTATCTTGTTTAATTCTGTGTTTCATTTCTGAAGTCATCTTAAATTCATTCTGAACCCAGATGGGAGTATGGAGCAGGCAAAAGGCTAAAGGGGAATTCTCTGGAGCAGTTGAGAAGACAGAAGGAGGCCTGAGGCTAAGTCCTGAGTCAGCTATTTGCTGGCTGAGTGACTCTGGACAATCACTTTGCCACTTTGGGAATCAGTTTTTTCATCTGGCAAATGGGAAAGGAGTTCGAACAAGAGGGCTTTAAAATTCCTTCCAATATCTGAGAGTGCCCATTTCTGCATACTCATACAGTCTGCACACATAATGCATGCTGCAAAATGGCCTTCAGGGAGATTTGAGAACACAAGGGACAACGCAGTGTGTTGTCTTACCCTGGGGTGCATCTCCCTAGAGTGCCAGCAGCCACTGTAAGCTGTAAGCAACTAGCAATCAATGCAGTGTTGGCCCCCAGAAACCTTGCTTAGAAGGCTCATGTGTGTTGGGAAGGGCAGACCTAGTCGCTGGTAAGAGGACAGTGTTCTATGCACCAGCATCTCAGCCACCATGATGCAGAACTCCCTTTGGGGGCCATCTGAGCTGAAAACCAACTTCTCCTGTGCACTGAACTATTGTCCAGGACACAGAGGATCCACATCATCTGCTCCATCAGGTTCTACGCCTTATTGGGACTGCTCTAAAACTCAGGAAGCTGTTGAATCCAGCTCCCTCATTTTACAACTAGGGAACTTGGGACAGAAATGACTTTCCAGAGTCACATAACTGGTCAGTACCCAAGGACAGATTTGAACTCAGGTCTCCCTGTCTCCAAGACGACCCTTCTAATCCAAAGCTTACTTCAAAGGGAGTAAGATATTTATTGTTCCCTATTCTAAACTTGGAGCGCTTTGTAAACAGAGCACAAGTCTGTAAACCCCAGGCTTCACCCTTGCTCATGCTTCCTGATTTGAAATCCCTCTTGAGATACATTTCAGAGTGGGTTTCGGTGCTCCTAAAGCTTCTCCTATTTCTATTTCTCTGCCCTCTCCTCTGAGTGCACAGGCCTGGGGCAGCCCCAGTGAATGCTAGAGCATCTAGTTAGTTTACATCTTAAATGGTCAGGAAGTGCTGGAAGATCTTGTCTTTGAAGGCTTTGGAGCCTCCGAGACTTTGGCGCTGTCCAAGGTCCTCGTGCAGTCTCAGGAAGGGTCAGAAACACCTGGTGTATTCCACAGCCGCCCCAAGACGCTGAGCATGCCTCCTGTGTTTTAGAGTAGTCCCAGGGAGAGTTAGAACACCTCCTGGCTTCTGTTGTTACTCAGTCACTTCAGCTGTTTCAGTTGTATCTGACTCTTGGTGACCTTATTTGGGGCTTTCTTGGCAAACATAAGTGGTTGTCATTTCCTTCCCTGGCTCATTTTACAGATGAGGAAACTGAGGTATCAGTTAAGTGATTTGCCCAGGGTCACACAGAGGGTGAATTTGAATTCAGGTCTTGCTGACTCTAGGCACTACCCTTTGTGCAGTTCCTAGCTGACTTTTCTTTTTTTTTTTGAGGAGGGAAGGCAAGGCAGTTGGGGTTAAATGACTTGCCCAAGGTCACATGGCTAGTAAGTGTGTCAAGTGTCTGAACTGGATTTGAACTTAGCCCTCCTGACTCCGGGGTCGGTGATCTATTCACTGTGCCACCTAGCTGCCCCGGCCCTCCTTATTATTAGTTGCCTCTGTTTATAATTAAGCCCTTATTATGTTAAGTGTCAAGGGTCAAACTTGGGCCAAGTTCTGGGGATACAAGCAGAAAAGCCAGACCATCCCTGCCCTGAATGAATTTTGAGTCTAAGATGTGTTGTTGTTGATGTTGTTGTTGTTCAGTCATTTCAGTCATGTCTGACTTTGTGACCCAAACATTTGGGGTTTTCTGGGCAAAGACACTAGAATGGTTGGCTATTTCCTTCTCCAGCTCATTTTCCAGATGAGGAACTGAGGCCAACAGGGTTAAGTGACTTGTGTAGCTAGTGTCTGAGGCCAGATTTGAACTCAGTTCTTCCTGACTCCAGGCCTGGTGCTCTGTCCACTGAGCCTCTTAGCTATCCTCATTCTAATTAGGTGAGGCAATAAAGGAGGAAAGAACTCAGAGGGGCTTCCCCAGACAGGTAAGAGGACTTCAGGAAGGCAGTAGGGCCAAGGAAGCCCCTTGGGAAAGAATTAAGAAGGAGGGATTTTCAAAAGTGTCAGAAACTGAGGAGCCATCAAATGGTGGGGAGGACCATTAGATTTGGCCAGCAGGAGGTTATGAGTAATTTGGGAGAGAGCAGGTTATTTTGAAGGTGGGCAAAGAGGGGGTTAGGTTGTGGTTTGGCTCCAAGTGGAGGAAGACAGTATGAGTGTCTAAAGAAGTATGAAAAAGGAGAGAAGGAAGGAGAGAGAGAGGCAGAGACAGAAAGACAGAGAGACAGCAAGACAGAGAGGAGGGAGAAAGAGTCAGAGAGACAATCAAAAAGGGAGACAGAGAAGACATTTGAGGGAGTGGACAACAGAGTAAAGGACGAGGTTATAAAATAGACGCCTTTATGCTCATAGGAGTAGGGAAAGGCTCTAGTAGGAAGGCCAGGAGGAGGTGGAAGGGGTTGGGAAAGCACAGATGTAGAGATTTGCCTTGGTAAAGGGAAGTCAGACCCTGAGGTGGGGACAAGGGTAGTGGAAGGTGCTCAAGTCAGATGGCTTCACCCTTCAGTCAAGTGGTAGGTGTGTCTTTCTGTTTGGAGACTGAGGCTAGTAAAAAGGCCTGGTATACCCACCATGAGGAAAGAGATTAGGAGACAGAGTTGTGTGTAGTCAACATAAATTTAGAAAAAATGTGTTTTGTATTATGTACACATACACACACACAGAGTTAAAATTGTCAGTGCCTTGGTCAAAGATCTCACAAAAACACAAAGCCTTTGTGTTTTGTCCTCAGTCTATCCCTATTTGACTAGGTGTTCCTCTAAATGAAATGAATACCTCATCAATAATATCCCCATTTTCGGCGTGAACTTGTGCGATGGCTCCCAGTTCTCGGATAATGCTGAAAATCTCATACATCTGGTAAGAGGAAAAAAAGAATACAGTATATTATTACACATGGAGACCTCTCGAATAAATATCTTATAACATTTTTCCTTTACCTCATTATATTTGGAGGGAAGGTTACCTGGCCATCAGTACACTGGTATTTATCTTTATAGGACATGAAAACTTGGAAGGAGTTCACACCTGAAAATGACACAAAAGAACCAGTCACTCTTTTCAGTAGGTTGAGGAGGGGGATTTTAGGGCCACCTGACTGGTTTTCTATCAGACAGAACCTGGGCCAGACAGAATTTCAGAGTAGGAGAGCTCTGAGGGCATCTGTCCAACCATTAAATGAGTACCTCCCTCATGACATCAGAGGTTACTCTTCCAGTCTTGGCTTGAGAACCTCTCAAGAGGATGGGATCTTACTGTCTTTGGAGCATCCCATGTGGACGGCTCTAAACTCTTCTCAGTGGTTCCTGATATCAAAGCTAGAGCTTCTAACTTGTACATGTTGCTCCTCGTTTTGCCATCTGAGACCAAGGAGAGCATGATTGCCCTTCAATAACTCCGTTCACCCCTAGGCTGACCATAGCATGAGGTTCTGCAGATAGAAATGTTCCCGATCATGAGCCCTGTGAAATCGGGACTAGAGATGGAGCCCCACTTTGTCAGTCTCATCCTTGTGAGCCCATCTTGCCTCCTGGCACCACTACCCATATCCTCCACTCCTCTTGGTCTGCAGCCAGTATGCCCAGGGAATTCCTTCTTTGGACAACCACTCAACCTGAATACTGCTGAAAACCTGTTCAAAATATTCTAGTTTAGACTTTCTGCTTGCCTGCTAGTTGCCCTGCCTAATATTTTAGGACCTCAAGCAAGACACAGGAGTCAGAGCTGAGTTTTCTGCCTGGATTTGGACCCCCAGGAGTATGGGGGCAACAACTAGTAACATCATTGTATTTCAATGAATTGAAGTGGACACTACAGGCTGAGAGAGCCATACATTTTGTGGGGGAAGATTTCCTGTGATCTCAGATATTCTCTTTTTGCTAGGTAAGTGGGGCCAAGGCAGAGCTGGGAGCCAAACTCCATTCCAGTGGTCCTCATTCCTTCTGGGAAGAGAAGGAGTAGGGAATTCCATGGGGATCATGATTCATTCACATCTGTTACATGTCATGAATTTTCCTCCTTGATATTGGTATACAAAGGGTCATCACATTAACTTTTGAACTTTGACAATCCATACATTCCTGTATAACAGCATTAAAAAAAACAAGCATCCCTAATTCATGATAAAGTGTTCATGAATGATAAAGTCATCCTCTATTTCCTCTCCTAGGTAACATATCTGCATCGCACCTTAGTACCTGAGCCCAGGGAAGTGGTCAGTGTGTGCCCTTGAGGTACCAGGCATGGACAGCAGTACCTCCCAGAATCCCCCAAAGAAGCCTGTGGAAGAGGTGGTCTTTTCTTCCCACAGCTAAGGCTTCCTCTACTCAGGTAACAATTGAATAAGCACTCACCAGAAGGAGTATGTGCCAATGTGCCCCTTAGGTAAAAGGCCCCCCCGGGGGTGGGGGTGGGGGAGGGCATAGATGATATACAAACAAAAGGCACGTGGATTTTGCCTTCTGGGAGTTGATGTCTAAGAGCCGGTCTACAGGATGCTAGATGCTCTCTCCCTGCAGCTCACGGTTGTACTTGGGCTGGGCTGCAGGGCCCCACGTCTTCCTTGGGCCCTATCATGCCTGAGAACCTCAGGGGGACATTTTAAAGTCATTGCAGCAGCTACGGCAGCAAGTGATAAAAGCTCACTAGAGAGAAACACGGAGGTGCCTCACATTAGCCCCTCCTCTGTCCTGGAGACCCTGAAAGACCCAAATCCCCAAGACTCAAGGAGGAACATGGGAACTTCACCAGCTCCCTCGCGCCCCACTGGAAAAGAACTAGCCGCATGCCTTTTCCTAGGGGTGAGAAGGAAACAGTGGCCTCTCCAAAGCTCCTTTCAGGGTTCAGCTGCCAACTAGAGCTGCCTGTAAGTGGGAAAGGCTGGCTCTTCTGGCATGGGCACTGACAAGTGGCTCCTTATCCCTGGTCTGCACCCAGTCCTCAGGAAGGATGGAGGCATATTCGACTGCTTGAGTTTCCTTAGCTGTTGAGGGAGGAAAATCTCAATCTAGGGGCTCTGTTTCCTTGAGTCTTCCTGGCAGCACGGGCCTGGGCTGGACAGCTCCTCAGACGTGGGCCCAGTCTGGGGCTCTGCCCAGTGAATGCAGCGCCCCCAGAGGCACCAGCAGGCACTCTCACCTTTCTCCTTCACCAAGGCCTCCAGCTCCTCCCGGAGGCTCTCATGCCAACGGGTGATGTCCATGTGCAGGGAGTAATCACAGCACGATTTACCGTCTGCAGCTTCTCGCCACCGGTCATAGGCGGTGAGCAGGTTCACTCCGGGTTCTGGGAGTACATGGTCCACTGTAGGAGGAAGCACCCCAGTGGCTGTCAGCCTCATGCCTGTCATGTCCCAGTCAGGGTTGGGGTTAGGGACCTAGCACAGAAGGAAGGTGTGTTTGCTGCTGGCTCAGCCAGCTTCTGAGAGGAGGCATGCTAGAAGTGCTTTTACCTCTGGGCTAAAAGGGGAGGTCTGGCTCCTGGCCAGGGAGCCAGATGGGATGGGCTCACCAGAAACAGTGCCCTGAGGCTGTTAGGGAAGGGGGAAAGGGGGGAACTTCTGCTCTGTTCCAGGATCTGCTCCACCCGGTTTGGGGTTTTTTCCAAATTTTTAACCTGTTGCTTAATTCCCATGGTCTGCCTGGCTCCTTGAGACCTAATCCTGGGACGATGAAGTGTAGAGAGGTGGGAGGTCTGCAGCCAAACACAAGGAGTTTGTTACATCTTTGCAGGTCAAAAGCTAAATGCTCCCCAGCAAAACAAACTTTCCATCTGGGGCTTTGCCCCAACAAGAAGGTAACAGATCTATGGTCGGGGCAGGCTCTCTGTCCCTTTTAGGGCCTGGTGAGAGCAGAATGTGGCCTCATGAGGTGAGTTCAAACCTAGCTGCCCATGGATACATAAGTGAAAGGCCCAAGCAGACAACACCTGGCAACCACTGGCTTAGGATTAGCTTAGAAAACAAGCTAAAGATGGGCCTGGAATGGGCTTCTGCATCTGCCTAATTCACTTGAAAGATCCATGCGAAGATTGTCCTTCCCCTTTCTTTAGCAGTGGAGTGGACGATGGAACAAGAGTTGCAGCCCATGATGACCCATGGATGGGCGAGAGAGCCCTGAGGAGCCCAGCTAGGTGGCTCCTATTGTAGCCCAGATGGGAGGTAATGAGGGTCCAAACAAAGGGGGGCCATGGGATGAGAGAGACAGGCACAGATGTGGATGTTGGGGAGGTCAGCTAAGCAAGACGTGGTGACTTTTTAGATATGAGAGGAGAGGGAAAAAAACTGAGGGTGACTGCAAGGGCAAGTTTCTGTGGCCCGCAGAAGTGAAGAAGTTCCCAGCAGGGGTGAGTTTGAGGAGGATCCACCACACCAGAGCGGTAGCACACACATGTGTGTACACATGCACACATACTCACAGACCATCGTGGTTCCTCCCGATAAGGCAGCCTTGGTGCCTTGATGGAAGTCATCTGCAGAGTTCATCCCCATGACGGAGACCTGCAGCCGAGTGTGGACATCAATCCCACCCGGCAGGACCAGTAGGCCATATGCATCAATAATTTTGATGCCACCAGGAACAATGAGGTTTTCTCCAATTTGTCTGAAAAGAAGATTTGGAGACTTCTGGTTATAAACCGTCAGCTGCCCAGAGTCCCCTGAAGTTCCACATGAAAGGACTGTGGCAGTGGCATGGGTGGGGGCACCTGTGTTGTGGGAAAAGAATGGGAATCCAGGAGGCCAAAAGTGCTGGATATTTGGTGCTAATGGCAGTAACACATATTATTGTGCCTCCTACACATCCTGCAGAGCAGGGAACTACATTTCCCAACTCAGTGCAAAGCCTTGGCCAGAATAACAATGACAGCAGTATTTCTAAAGCACTGTCAGGTTTGCCAAACTCTTTACATGCATTGTCTCATTTGATCTTCACAAGAAACCTGGGAAGCAAGTGCTATTAGTATCCCTATTTTAGATGAGAAAATTGAGACTCACAGAAGTTAAGTGACTTGTCCAGGATCACACAATCAGTAAGTGTCTGAAAAAGGATTTAAACTCAGCTGCTCCTGACTTCCAGTCCCATACTCTGCCCACTATGCCAAGCTGCCTTCCTAGACACTCTGGTCTCTGTTCATTTAAGTCAGGACTTGAAACCTTAATCAAAATCCCCTCAACAAAAGCTGCTTTCCTCCGAGCTTAGGAATCAACACACCATTGCTCAGGTGTTTCCTGCCTGACTCCCTCAAAACATTGCCAGTCAAAATGTTGCAGCTGTACTGTGAGCAGAGCCTCTGCCAAGCCAGGCTAGTCTCCATCATGCCCACAGAAGGCAGCTTCCTGAGGCACTGTGGCAGCTTTTCCCCCCTCCCCTAGGGAAGCTTCTCCTTACTGGGTGAGGCTATCTTCAGAGGACAGAAACCAAATCCTCAGGGAAGCTCATGACCAGAATCTGCCAGAACTCAGGGACCATTAAATGAAGGATCCTTGAATCAGAGCTGGGGGAAGGGGCGGAGATCTTCCTGCAAAGAGAGGGGGAGGGACTTCTCCAAGGTCACGAAGGCAGTTGCCGGTAGAGCTCAGACTCCAAGTCAGCCTCACTGACTTCAAATGGACCTCTGGGCTGGGACTCTAGCTAGAGAAGGTGACCACAAGTAGTGAGAGCCCACCCTCTAGGCCTCTCAGCTCCCAACCCAGGACCAGACACCCAATCCCTGCCCCCTGGCTTTGAACCTGGTGGTGGTGATGGTGACTGTTCCCCCTTAGAGCTGGCTGGAGGCAGCACTGTCCTGGTTGGTTAGAGAGGATTCGGGAAACCTCCAGCCCCATCATCTCAAAGGAGAAGGCTTTGGGCCTCCCTCCCCAGACTTCCTGATACCCCAGGACTGGCCCAGGTCAAGGAGGTTCTGTCTCTCCCTGCTTCCCTCCCACAAGTGGATGAATTCAGACTTTCATCTTTGGGGGCTATTGGCTCCCATTAGAATTTAAACTCTTTGAGCTCAGAGGTTGTCTTTGGGGGGAGGGGGGCAGGGATTTGTATTGTATCCCAGCACCGTGTGCATTGCCTAGCATACAGTTCATGCTGAATAAATGCTTTATTTGTTTCCCATGTGGGACTGAGCAAGCACTTCTGTGGGAGCCTGTGGTCCCCTGGCCAGCCAACTCTCCTCCTCCTCCTCCCACTCCGTTATCCTCTCCCCTCCCCCTCCTCTTTCTTCTTTCCCTTCTCTTAATTTGCACATTGCCTGGGCAAACACCCTCTGCCCCTGCCCTGCCCCTGCTTTTTCATGATCGATCATGTCAACCCTATCCTTCTGTCCTAAGATTTTTATGCTCTCCCCTCCCTTAGCACCATCTGGAAGCCACTTTTATAGTACATACACTGCATACTAGACCTCTTTGTCTCACGTGCCTTCTCTCACTGCAACCATAGAAACCTGAGTGCCCCAGAAGACACTGCAGGCCTGGCCACCATCTGTAACACTGCACACATCTGCTCCCATGCTTCCCAACACACTGGCCCAGGAGAAGCAGGGGCCAGATGCCATCACAGTCATTTCCATACCCTCCGTTACTGAGCTTGGAGGGTCCTTCTGTCCACGCTCATCACCTCCTAGTCCTCAAGCCTTCCTCCTTCATTTCTAAAGGAGTTCGTCTGGTGGCTCACTCCCACCCCCTAGGAAGCAGTTTCTGGGGCCATGGCTCCACAGCAGCTCCTCCAATGCCACTGACAGAGGAGCAGGAGGTGGGCTAGAGGCAGGCCCACTATCCTGATGCTATTCTCTTGGGCATCTGGTCCTGGGCCCCCTTCCCTGCAGTCTGAAGGGTCGGCGTGGCTGCAATGGTTATGGTTCCTCTAGCCTTGCTCATGGCCCCTCCTGCTTACCACTAAGTACTAATTCAACCGAATGACCGAATTGCCCTTCCCTAGCTACTTAAGTGCTTTACCTATCTGTTCGTGCACGAGAGAGTGTGCATGTATGTGTGTGTGTATGTGTGCGTGCACATGCGTGTGTGGTGCACGTTTTCATTTCTCTTTATGCATAAAGTGACTGATGCATGGAGAGCTTAAGTGACTTCAGGGCTAAATCTAGGGCTCTCCTGACTCCAAATCCAGGATTCTTTCCATTGAACCCTGTGCATACTCACTAATCAGGAGCCTAGACATGTTTTGTTTTGTTTTTTTTCAAACTCACTAGGAAAACAGACTTTTGCATTTCAGCCAAAACCTTACCTATTTTCCTTTCAGCCATTTAAAGAAGCCTGCAATCCTTTGGCACCTTTCCCCAAATTTCTATGTATAGATCATGTGATCCAGCGGCAGAAGTATGTGGGGGAGAGGGGATGAGATTTTCTTACAATTACCTTGACTGAAAAAATAATCTGTGATTGCCAGTTACATATGTATGTTTTCATAGAAACTTACTTTATCAAGCCATCTTCCAAATAAATGTCAGCATAGAATGACTGGTCATCGTTGACTATCTTCCCACCTTTGATCAGAAGCCGGTCGCTCTGTGGGTGGGGAAGGGGGAGAGAAACCCATTTATCAGAATTTGCCTTCGAAATCATGTTGAATATCAAGAATTGCATGCAAAAAGTCTCTAGAGTGATAGAGAATGTAGTAAATATACGTTCATCTAGTCAAGACAAAATGGAATGGGAACGAATGCCAAACCCTGCCATCACCGGAGTAGGGGAAAGGTGTTAGAAAACCATGTACGTGGAGATGACCAAGGAGTTTTACTGGACAAGCTTCTCTTTGCTCTGGTTCATGTGCCTCCTCAAGCTCCCAGGACATTCACCTTCCCTCTGCCTCAGCCTCCCACAGGAGCGGCAGGTGGCACCTTGGCTTCCACCATCATTCACATTTACTTCCATGGTCTTAGTCTTCTTCCAAATTCTCCTGTCTGATCTTTACTTCCTGCTCATCTAGCTTTCTTTCTGCTTCTCTCTACCAACACCCTCCTTTGCCTCTTCAGTAACAGCTGCGCCTCCACCCTTCCCTCCTCATCTTCCTCCCTTCAGGCTTGACTTTGTAGTGGACATGTTCAACCATATACTATCTTCTGTCCTGTAGTTTCTTGTCCTCATGTATTATGACTGTTCATTGACTGCCCTTATAAACCATAAGTTTATGTTATTAACATGTTTCTAATTTTTATGGTGTAGTGAATTTTTGGAAAGTATTATCTGAGAAATACCTTTAAGAGGATGATGCAATTGTATCATTAGAAATTAATTTCTTTTTTTTTTTTTTAAAGCAATTGGGGTTAAGTAACTTGCTCAAGGTTACACGGCTAGTCATTTGATTTATGCGTGGGTGCTCATTTTCTGAGGCCGGATCTGATCTCGGGTCATCCCAACTCCGAGGCCGGCGCTCTTACTCACTGCGCCACCTAGCCGCCCCTTTAGGGCAATTGGGGTTAAGTAACTTGCCCAAGGTTACACCGCTAGGTTTTTGTTTGTGCGGATTAAGTGTCGGAGGCCGGCTCCGAGCTCAGGTCCTTCTGATTCCAGGGCCGGCGCTCTATTCACTGCGCCACCTAGCCGCCCCCAGAAATTAATTTCTTTTGATAATATGCTATGAAACTATTAATTAAATTATTAGAGGCTGTTATCATAATGTTAAAACCTACTATACATTTTGCTTTAAAAATAAGAATTACTTATTGTGTGGGAAAAATATTTTTTAAAATGGCCTTATGAAATCTCATCTGTAAACTTCGCAGGTTCTTTGGGACTTTCAATTTGGGCAAAGTCATAGAGTCTTATCTGCCCTGTGAAAGTGCTTGCTAAATGTTGTGAAATTCCAAAATAATGAATTGACTTCCTGACAAATTGGGATCCCTTCTTCCTTACAATCACTGCCAAGATGTTAGGGGAGGACTTATAAGCTTGCTTATCACATAGAGATGATTTATATGATCACTTATGATTAAGAAAATTATGAGATTATACCTGGAATAGTGTATATTGAAGCTACATTATGAACCAAGATAGTCTCAACAGACTTGTCTTCAAATTTTACTTTTGCCTTAGGGGGTTAATATACAGTATCTTAAGAGATGGATGTCTGTTAGTCTGGAGGCTTACAGTAAATTTTGAGTAAACTATCATATATTCACTATCGGTGTAGGATTCTAGGATGTGATTTTCAAAAAAATTCTAATGATTGATTTTTACTCCAGGATGGGCTTTAACTAAAGAAAAAAGAAGAAAAAATGTTGATTTTTTTTAAACCTGGTAAACTTTTTATTCAAAGAAAATGCCACAAACTACTCAAATTGTGTATGATCTGAGAACTGTTAGAGGTAGATTCTGTGCGTGAGTAGGATGAGAGGATGGCCCCACAAGGTAATGGCAGGATCCATTTGACTTAGTTTTCCCATTGGGTTACTTCCTTTTTGAACAGGAATGTTTCCCACCTGGTTAATTCTGATACTGAGAATGATATCCTGTGAATAATGTGGAATTTTGCTGCACAATTGGCTGTTACAAAAAAATGAACTATGACTCTTCTCTGAAATCATATAGACCTAAGGATGCTTTATCTTAACATTAAATGACTCTGTCCCCTTAGGCTTAGGCTTGGAAGACAAGTCTTGATGTTGTCACAACCATGTCCCTTCTTCACATCAAATCTCTCTAACAATGTCAGGTAAAATTGTAATTTTTAAAAAATGAGCCTTGTTTTTACAATGTTCAAGCCCTTCTGAATTGTTCTAGTGGATTAAAAAAAAAAACACAGACCTTTCTGGGGAGCCTAGTTTGATGTTCTTCCTAAAGTTCCGCTGTTTATAAGGGCAACTCCATAAGATCTGCACTGGGTTTTATCATATGAATTAATTACTAGAGGACCATTCTGATTAGATTTTGTCAGGTTTTAATAAATTATACTAAGTCCTATCACTAATAAGCTTTAGTAGATTTATCCAGAGAGTCTCCACAAGTGACCTGAAGCCCAGATACCTCCACAAGACTACCCTGATCCATCCATAGATGCTTGAGAGATGCCCAGATGACACTCCCCCAGACACCTGAAGGAACAGACCACTGAGGCTGGCAGAGGCTTTGGAACCCCTAGAGCTAAAGTGATATTGGATTCATTTACTCATCCTATTGTAATGTTGCTTGTTATATTATTCTCTGTGTGTTATGGACCAGTTACCTATTCAATAAAGGGCATATCATTTCTTCTCAGATTGATACTGCTTTGGGAATTGTTAGAAAATTGTGAGATGATCAATAGCTTCCAATTGGGGAATTGAAGGGTTAAATTTTGTTTATGGCTATAACAGAATGTTATAATAAGAGAAAATAATTCATGGTGACCCACAAGGTTAGAAAACAGAAAAAGAAGGCAATAAAGTTATTGATAAATGGCAGGATTGTTTGAACAGGAGAACTCTGGACGTTCTCAAAAACAATGTCTCTGCTCTGTTCCAATAAAAAAAAATACTTGCATGAATATTATTTCAAATGGGGAACAATGGTTGGTAAAGAGAAGAAACTGAAGTTGTTTGATTGGGGTTATAAAAACTGGGGCAATTTAGGAGAATTTTATAGTCTTTCTCACAGTCTACCTAAACTGACATTCAGCCTACATGATTGCATTCTGGCTACTGCACATGTTTAGTGTGTAGCCAGTAAACTCCCTAATCTGAGATAATTTCTGCCTCTTGGTTCAGTTTTATTTTACAACCCAACATCTCCAGTATTCTGTTCTGGGTCCTCTTCTCTCTTCATACTCTTTAATATCCTTTTCAATGCTTTTTGTCTTCTCATTGGGATTAATCATCATCTAAGCCCAGGTGACTCCCAAACCATATGCCCAGTCTTATTCTGCCTCTCCAGACGTAATCTTACACTGCCGGTTGCCTCTACTGGTCAGTCGATAAGTAAGCATTTACCAAAGGACTCCTGCATGCCAGGCATTGTGCTAGGTCATAGGGAGATAAAGGCAAGAGCCCCTGCCTTCCTGGAGCTTTTGGGCTATTATTGTCCCACAGGTGCCTCAAGTTCACTAAAACTACACTCATTAGCCTCACCCCTAAATCCACCCCTCCTTGAAACTTTGCTATTTTGTTGTTGTTGTTGAACTGATGACTTCTCTGGCTGTGGCAACCTATGAATCGAAGAAAAACACAAGACAATCCCACCCAGTGTGACCACTTGGAGCTTTAGCAATGATGGGGGCAGAATGGTGGAGAACATTGGTAGGTGAAGGAGGGAAGAGGAAGCTAAAAATCATACTTCTTTTCTGTCTACAAACATTAACCTAGCTGTTACCTAACTAATGAGTGAACATCTGACGAGGAAAATAGAAAGATATCAATCTTGACATTCTCAATGAAAATGAAACCATAAAACAAAGAGAATTGGCAACTAAATGAAGAGGTGGCATCCAGCTTTCCTTTGAAGAAGCAAATAAAATAGAGCTGGTAGGGATGGACTCACCAAGCCTCAAAAGGCTATGACCAACAACATATCAAGAAACACTGGCTCAGCCTTTAATTGCAGCACTTGGGAAAAACACTTGGAAAAAACTACTATACAAAGAATTTCAACAAAATATGCATCAACACATATTGCAAAGGATAAAGAAACACAGAAATTCCACAAAGAAGTAGATATGATGCTATGAATTAAATCAACACACTCTTTAATACTTGAAGAATTCAATGCAAAGATGGGCACAGTGGAGAATAGTGAAAAAGATGTCAGAGAACACAGTTTAGGATGAAGAGATGGGTAGGGTCAATGGCACAGAAGAGCTGTACATCTGTGTCATAAATATCTTCTTCAGAAAGAGAATTGGAAGGCACTGGACATGGGGAGCACTGAATAGCACCATTAAAAAGAAACTGATTCTATTTGAGTGGGTATGAAGACTGGCTGAAGAGGAAGAATACTTAAAGAACTCTGTCTTAGAAAAAGAAATTGAGGGGCAGCTAGGTGGCGCAGTGAGTAGAGCAAAAAAAAAAAAAAAAAAAGAAAAAGAAATTGAACAAACCATCAATGAGCTTTTTAAGAAGTCCTCAAGACCAGATGGACTTACAAGTGAATTCTACTGAACATTTAATAAGAAACAATTAATCCCCAAACTATGTAAACTATTTGAAAAAATAGGTAAAGAATTAGACCTTCCAAATTCCTTTTATGACACAAATATGGTTTTTCTCTCCTAAGCCAGGGAGAGCAAAAACAGAAAAAGAAAACTCTAGACCAAGTTCCTTACTGAATAATGATGCCAATTTTTAAATAAAATATTAGCAAGGAGATTACAGCAGCATATTACAAAGATCATACTTTTTGACCAGGTGAGATTTATATAGAAATGCAAGACTGTAGCATAACTGCTGATATCAATAACAAAACAAATATTGTATGATTATATTAATAGATGTAGAAAAAGTCTTTGAAAAAAATATAACACCCATTCCTCTAAAAAGAAATCACAGGAATAAATGGAGATTTTTCTTTAAATATAAATAGTATCTAGTTAAAACCAAGAGCAAGCATTATCTGTAATGGGGATAAACTTGAAGCCTTCCCAGTAAGATCACAACTGAAGCAAGGATGTCCAGTATCACCACCATTATTCAATATTGTATTAGAAATACTAGTTTTAACAGTAAGATAAGAAAAAGAATGAAAACAGGTAATGAAGAAAGAAAACTATATCACTCTTTTCAGATATGATGATATATTTAGAGAACCCTAAAGAATCAACTAAAAATAAACTGGCTGAAACATTAACAACTTCAGAAAAGTTGCAGGATATAAAATAAACCCCATGAATCACCAACATTTCTTATACTACCAATAAAACCCAGCAGAAAGAGATAGAGAAATTCCATCAAATTGTAGACAATATAAATTACTTGGGAGTCTACCTGCCAAGACAAAACCAGGGATTATGCTAACACAATTATGAATCAGTTTTCACACAAATAAAGACAGATCAAAACAATTGGAAAAATAGTAATTGCTCGTGGGCACATCAAGCCAATATGATAAAAATAATGATACTACCTAAATTAATTAACTTATTAAACATCATACCAACTTACCAAAGAATTATTTCTAGAGCTAGAAAAGTAATAACGAAATTTATCTGGAAAAACAAAAAGTCAAGAATAGCAAGAGAAGCAATGAAAAAGATGTGAAGGAAGACAGCCTAGCTAGTCTAGATTTCAAATAGTATTATAAATCTGTAATCATCAAAACAACCTGGAGTTGGCAAGATGATGATGACAATGATGAAAAATCCCATCCACTTACAGAGGGTTGCACCTCATTTCCTGGACTTAACAACTAGGAAGAAAGAAGGAGAACCTACACGTCTGGTATATAGAGCAAACACACACTGATTTGGAGCACCCTCTATGTAACAAATGAATCAGGGGCGGCTAGGTGGCGCAGTGAATAGAGAGCCGGCCCTGGAATCAGAAGGACCTGAGTTCGGAGCCGGCCTCCGACACTTAATCCATACCAAAAAAAAAAAAAAAAAAACAAAAAACCTAGCCGTGTAACCTTGGGCAAGTTACTTAACCCCAATTGCCCTAAAGGGGCGGCTAGGTGGAGCAGTGAGTAAGAGCACCGGCCTCGGAGTTTGGATGACCCGAGATCAGATCCGGCCTCAGAAAATGAGCACCCACGAATAAATAATGACTAGCCTTGTAACCTTGAGCAAGTTACTTAACCCCAATTGCTTTAAAAAAAAACAACAACAACAAATGAATCAGCAAAAGGTCTAAAGTCTTCACCTGAACTGCAGCAAAACCATCACAAAAGTGAAACTCTTCTAGCAGACACTTGTGATCAAACATTATCACCTATGATCAATATCCAAGACTCCAACAGTTATCCCATTGAAAAAACAGCTTTTAACTCAGCTGCAATTGTTGCTGAAACACTTGGGCTTGGTGTTCAAAAAGAATCTGAGTCTCAAAGGGCTTTGAATCCTCTCAGTGAAGAGCTGCACCAGAGAGAGGAAGCAGAGCCAAAGAGACAACCCTTTTAGGAATCCAAAAACAAACAAACAAACAAAAACAACAACAATGAAGATTCCTCTCCAGGGACTCCACCAGCAACTGATTGGGCTGCTCAGGAATCTTCTCTTTTTGGGGGGCTGCTTCTAATATGAAAACTGGCTGAGACTTGGATACAAACCTGTCCCCTTCTCTTTTAGACGCTGGGAAAAGTCCCCTTTCAAAACAAATTCCCCCAGCAATACTTCTAATTCTAGACTATAGAAAGCTAGAACAAAGTCTGATGACACCAGCTTTGTTACATGACTTAATCTTGGTTCTCAAAGCAAACACTGATACTGATCATTCTTCTGCAAGCAAATGCTTGTGAGGAAGAACATAAATGAATCAATAAGGACACAGGTTGGGACTGAGAATCCAAAAGATGAAGCTACTAAAAAAAAAAAAAGATATTTTTGTGACATTGAAACTACTGGAAGGCAGAGGAGCCAAAAGGAAGAAGACTGAAGAAGAAAGTAAGCATTGTCTCCAAACCTCTTTTGGTAAAGTTTGCTTTTCCTTTCTGAGGGGATATTCAACCTTCCCTCAATGGAGACTCTATAATGGATAAACCCCTGGATCTAGTTGATTGATTGTAATGGGAATGTAAAGGGAATATAAACTTAAGATCTTCCCTGCCCCTAGGCCATTTGATTGGCTTAAGTGCACCTGGAGCCCGTGTTGTGAGGCTTGCTTTTCTGGAGATACTTTGTGACTGGGCAGTGGGTCAAGAAGGTTGTTACATTCTCTGAGCCAGGAGAGGGCTATCTAAGCCCTGATGGGAGGCTTTGCTTTGGGGCTCACTTTGAGAAGTGTTGTATGATTTGACCAGATGAGACTCTGGGCAGCCCTTGAGAGCCCCCCAGCTTTGAAAAACCCAGATGTTGATGCTTCTCTCTCTGGTAACTGACTAGGTATGGATATAATGGTTGGACAGTTGGAGGCCTGTCTGCTTGATCTGGTTGTTTTTCTGTCTTCTTGTAATTTCTGCTTGTAACCTCTGAAGTTCGGGGTGCTGACTTTTCCCCCTGAACTAGGTAACTGATATGTTTGATTGATTAAAGTAAGCTTGTTAACCCATTTTGAGTTGCTTTCCTTTAGAAAAGCAGATCTAAGAACCTGTGTTGGCAGCCACCCTGGGGATGCTGGAGTGCTTGCTGTTACATTGATTTTCAGCTATCCACCAGTAACATAAAAACCAAGGAAATAAGGTTTGTAAAAACTGATTTGGGCAAATGGCTCTTCATGATGCTTTGAAACCCATTCCAAAGGGCATTTTCTCTAGTCACACAAACTTAAATGGGGGCTATGTAATAAGCAGAGAGCAAGAAGACCATTGTTTCCAGCAACACTTCTTCCTATCATGAAAAAAATCATCCCCAGATAAAAAATACAGCTACAAATAAAAGAAAATCAAATCCTGCCTTCAAAATCCTTCTACTTCTGCAAAAAAGTTTGGAGTCAGAGTGTCTTTGTGATGGCCTGAAGGTTACTGGTGGTAAATAAAAATGAAAGGCAGGATGGGAGAGATTGTGAACTAGCCTCAGTTCTCCAGTTACATCCTTTCAGAGTAACTAAAGTACAAGGTCTATGAGATAATCAAGATTAAATCATCCTTAGATAATATCCAATGGAGAACAAATTCAGCAGCAGAGCTTCCTCAATACAAAGTGGATATTACTGCAATAGATACATAGGATGGTAGTGAATCAAGATTCCACTTGTACCCTCTGGAGGGTACATTGGGGAAGATCTCAATCCTTGTCCACATCTCAGAATGTGGTAGCCTTACAATGTAATGTTTTCTCCAAAAGTCAAAGAACAGAAGACATAGATATTGAGGAAATTGCAAAAGGTTCCAGAACAAAATTCCTCACTTATTGATGGTTAAAGTTGGAATAAAAAACTGATTTCTTCCTCTCTCAAATCTGCTATAACCTGATTTACATATTATTTAAATACACCAGGAATTATTATTTAAAATAATGTTGAGTACATTTATTGTGCTTATGCATTTTCCCTTGTTTTTGCACCTTTGAAACAATGAAGTGCTTCCACTTTTCTTTGTGTAACAAAGGGGTGGAAACCTAAATATAATTTTAAAATTATGATAAAAAGACTAAAACACCCTTACTCTGACCCTGAGATTCTATTGCTATATATATATATATATGCCTCAAGAAAGTTAATGACAGAGAGAAAGACCACATATAAGACTATTCATAGAACAAATATTTGGTTATAGCAGAGAATTAAGAACAAAGTAGATATCCATGTTTTGTGGAAGGGTAAAAAAATCATGGTCCATGAATATAATAGAATATGATTTTGTTGTAAGACGAGGTTGGTATGAAGAATAAAGAGAATCATAAGAAAACTTACATGAAATGATGAAAAGGGAAGTAAGCATAAGCAGGAAAATAATATATACAATAACTACCACAATACAGGGTCGCTACATGGGGCAGTGGATAGAGCACCAGGACTGAAGTTAGGAGGATCTGAGTTCAAATCCAGCCTCAAACACTTACTAGCTGTGTGGCCCTGGGCAAGTCACTTGTTTATGTGTGGCTATCTGTAAAATGAACTGGAGAAGGAAATTGTCAATCACCCCAGTATTTTTACCGAGATAATATCAAATGGTGTCATGAAGAGTCGAACATAATTGAAACAACTCCACCACCACGATATAAATTGGAAAGAACAACAAAAAATAATTAAAACAATCCTTTGAAATGATAATGACCATGCTCACCTCCCTCTACTTCTGTGTGGTTGGGGGCAGGGGAGGACAATATATATATATATATATACATATAATTGCAGGTTGGGTTTTTTGATAGGTTGGTTAATTTATCTAAGCTATTTTCCTCTTTTTATTCTTTGCTGTTTGGGTTTGTCCTCTGGGAGAGGATGGGGAGTAATACATTGGGAAATGAAGGTAATATAAAAAACAAAATACATTAACTAAGTTTATTTTAAAAGGAATGTTTCATGGCAAATAGCATCACAGATGCCATCAGAAAGAGAGAAGAAAACAAAGCGGGTTTGCTGTATAATAAGGACCTGGCCTAACCAATGGAGGAACTGTGTTTCATTGGTATGCATGCATTATTTATAGAGGAGTCTAAAAAAAGGCTGATCACACATTGAATGAAAACACATGAAAGATTTGTGGAAAGATGGAGACCAAGGTCCCATCTGATGAGAAGGGTTGAATGAGCTGTGATCCACACCATTGGCGGGAACTGCCACATCAGGGAGATCAGAAATCCACTGAAGCAATCAAATTTGTAATTGATGGATTTCAAGGTTATAGTTGAATGGAAACTGGATTTGATGGAATTGATTTGATAGTGAATCTAATTGGGGGCATTTTGGGGACACATATTTACCCACAGCATATTTGATCAATATTTGTTTATGGATCATGGTGCAACACTTTTACATATGTAACATAGCTAAATTCTCTGGAAGCTTTTGAAAGCAGTCATCATGAAATTATAAAATTGGGAAAGTCATACTCAGGTGTATAATTTGGTTGTGTATTAACCAAATTAATGTTGATGGTAGAGTTTTCTTTATATGCTTTACATTTTAATTTTTCATAGGTTTTAATAATTTACATATTTCTGTGTTGTGTATTTGCAAGCCCTTTGCATTAGGATTTATAAAATATTCAAAAGTTGTGTTGCTCATGGTTAGGAAGGAGCCAAGAGAAACAACTGGAGAAATATAGGACTGTAACTCTTCAGGGAGTGGGAGCTTATCTGAGGAACTGGGTGCTGATTAATTGGAGCAATGGTTTGGGATAGCTGGCTTTAACTGGCAGAACATGGGGGAGCTATGGGCTTTAGTTACTCCTGGTTTGTTTTTTCTTTCTTTGTCTTTCTTTCTTTGTCCCAAGAAGGTCCAAACAATATTGAGGAGGCATATTGGCTTAATAGAGTCTGGTCCATAGCTAATGAGAACACTGTGAACTTCAATTGGAAATCCAAGGCAAGGGCACTCACTGGGTTTGGACACATTGATTTTTCACTTTGGGAATATGAATTGTTGGTATATGTTGCAACATTATTTCAATATTATGGTATTAGAATGGTAGTTGTACTCTGTGATTTATCTATGTGCTACCTCTTAGAGCTATTGGATATTTACATTGGACTTGGATGGTGCTAGTGTAACAAGGACTATCACATGGAGTATGATGCAATTCCTTTACATTTTTGGTCAATCGCATGGGGACTCCAGAGCCTGCTTCCAACTATTTAGTGACAAAATGCTGAAAAGATTTGGCATTTTAGCATAATGTGTCAAACTCTGAGTGGTTCTGTGATTCCCCCCTAGTCCATAACAGTAACAATGGGGCAAGGGTGCTGCATCCACTTACAGAAGAGCCTGTTTCTTCTTGTTCAACTCACCAGATGGCATTATGTAATTCTGAGACTTCCGGTGGTGGGGGGGGAGGACTGGACTTTCTTTATCATAACAGTATGGAGACTATGCCCATGTTGGAAGCTAGGGCAGGGTACTCATCTAGGTGAGCTTGCACCTTGGCCCTAGCTGCCTTTTATGTTTCAGAGTTTGTTCTTTCTTGATCTTAGGTTAATGTGTTATCTCTCCTAAAATTCATGTCCAAGCTCAGAGTCAACTTTTGGAGAGGTCCAGAGCTCCTGGGTCCTATAGTGCTAGAGCCCAATAGTGATAGGGTAAAAGATCTTGGCAACTACTCCATTGTTGTTGGAGAGGAAGGCCACCAACAAGCCCGAGCCTGTTCATTTGAACAGAAGACACGTGCATGGGATTGTTGGAAAGAACTGAAGGGAAATGTAAAATGCTTTTTTAGCAAACCTTCCAACAGCTTTCTGTTCCTGACATAATGTTGGGAGGCTGATAACCTATGCCTAATTGTAAGGGTTAGCAAAGTGTCTGGCAGGCACAGAGTAAGCACCATTCAAATGGTGGCTTGTATGAAGACGATAACGACACAGTTGTAAGTTGAGCGAGTCAAGCTTTCTTGGACGTCACTGTTAACATGCGTGGTGTCTTTTGCGTTGAGCTTTCTTCTTCGGTGCACAGGAGTAAATCACCTTCCACTGTCTGATCCATATCGAACATCAACTACTTTTTGACTCCCTTTCTGGTGGGGGGAAACCCAAGACCTGAGTCATAATCTAAGCTATAAGTCAATGTGTTCTCCAGAAGATCAGGTGGGGCTTAAGGAGCTGAAGGAATTGAGAAGAGGGCGCCCAATGTGAACCATTTAATTCCAAGGGAAGGTGAGTGTAAACCTTTGTGCGTAACTATTCTTGTCATCATCAACATCATATAGCATTTATATAACACTTTAAGGTCTGCAATGTACTTTAAAGATATGTAGCTTTTATCCTCAAAACTACCTGGGGGAAAAGATGCTATTGTTATTATTCCCATTTCACAGATGAGGAAACGAAGGCAGAAGACATCAAGTGATTTGACCAAGGTCAAATAGCCAGCTAATATCTGAGGCCAAATTTAAGCTTAGGTCTTTCTGACTCCAGGCCCAACACTCTTTGCACAGTAGCACTCCCTAGCTGCCTCCCTGTGCCATCTAGCAGCTTTTTCTAAAGATAGATAATTGGTTTCTTTATTCATGTAGATCTGTATGTGTGCATATCATATCTATGCAGATGACTCCAAGATCCATATATCCAGCCCCACTCTCTTCCCTGATCTCAGTTCAAGAATTTCCAACTGCTAATTTGGACATTTCAAATTAGATGTCCCTTAATGTCTCAAACTCAACATGCAAAATCAAAACTTGTTTTCTATCCTGCCCACACCCATCTCCCTTCTCTTCACATTTCCTAATTTCTGGGACTTCTTGGTCCCCACAAAATAGAGGACTATACATTTTCTCTAGGTCTGCAAAAATCCTCAAAAACTCCACAAAACAGAAATGAGGTACAAGAGGTAGAAAAATTACAATTGTCTCCATTACTCGAGTCACCAAGAAGCCTACTAAGGTAAAATGAACTAAAAGCAGAGATGGCTAATTCCTTATGTGCTTACTTATGACGTCTTCCCCACCAGCCCTGAAACTGTGGCAGAGGACAAAGAAGAAAGCAAGAAAGGACAATCTAGAAGCAAAGAGCAAGAATATGAAAAAGAACATGGAGGCTCAAAAGAAGCCGATTTCCCTCCTTCCACTAGACCCCACCATCTTCCCCAATGGGAACGTTTGTCACTTTGGGGTTATCTTCTAGGCCTCCTTAACTCTCTCTTTCCCTCCAGATGTCCAATTTCCTCATTGCTACTCCCCTTTCTTTGTATCTCCAGTGTTTGGCACAGTGCCTGGCACCTAGATTGTTACTGACTGATTCCACAGCAGCTCTCACGTCTCTCTACCCCCCCTTCAGAAAGTCACCACTCTGGTTAAGGCCTTGGACTGGAGCCTGTCTCTCTGTCCCCTTCCAATCCATCCTCCACAAACTTCCTGAATCCTTCTCCTAAACTGCAGATCTGACTATGCATACTTCACCCATCAATAAGCTCCAGTGGCTCTCCATTCTCTCTAGAACCAATTCTCGTTTCCTCGCTATGAAATATAAAATGCTTCCCAACCAAGTCCCAACCTGTCTTTCCAGCCTGTTTACACATTGCCCCTCTTCACACACAGTTGTCCAGCTTGCCTTCTTACTGTTCTTCATGCACAGCCTACACCTCTCATTTCCACTCCCTTGCACTGCCCATACCCTATTTCTGGAGTGTGTTCCCTCCTCATCTCTGCTTTCTTAAAATCTCTATTTTCCTTCATGGCTCAACTCAAGCATCACATTCTACATGATTCATTTCCAGATCCCTCAGGTTGCTAGCATCTTCCCACTTTACACATCACCATAATAACAGTGGTGATCAGAAAACTCCTTGATGTGCTGGACTGAGACACTTTCCTTGCATTTGAGCAGGTTCATTTTGCCTCCATGCAAAAGGACAAAGTTTGCCATCATATGCTAAAACTCCTGGGAAGCCTGTAGCTTTTGAGTGGTCCTGACATGTTCTGGGCCTGAGGATTGTGCCAGAGAACTGGTACTGAACCAGGAGTCACTCCTCGGTGAGTTAATGTAATGAGAAGAGATTACTCCTGATTCTCTATCAAGTGGATATCTTTATTGGGATACAGCCAATACAAGCTCTCCTTTGGACTTCTATTTGGAGTAGGGGTGGGGGAGGTTTACTCTCCATACCCCCCTCCCCCAAACAAAGCAGTAATGACAACCATACACAAATGGCAGCAGGAATAAGATTGCCTAGATTCACCTCAGGCTGGAGCTCAGATGAATAGCTGCTTCTTCCTTTCTGGGTTGCATTCCCTGAGTCCAGATCATTGACCAACAATCCTGAGACATGGCCACTTCCAGTCCTACAGGTAACCTTGGGAGCTCAAGAGGCCAGGAACTCATTACCCACCAGAAGGTGGTTTCAATCACAGCTTCACAGAGAAGGACACTACCTTCTCTAGAGAATCCTCTCCTAAAGACTCCTCATGGCCAGCCAGAAATTCTGGACTTAGGGGCTGCTTGAACTATACAGATGAGAGGCAAGAAAGGAAGACCTGTTGAGCACAGTCCTGCCACACACAACTCCCACCTCCCTGGGAAAGTACCCCAGGAGTGGTTGGGTAGCATTTCCTGTGTTAAGGATTAGGCAAAACACACCTTTGGGGCTTCTGCTTTTTTAAAAGATGGGTGAAAACCGAGATCCTAGAGCTTCTGTCTATTTTGTACATAAGTATCATCTCTAGAAAGGAGCCCATTAGCCCACTTTTAGGGGGACCCAGGCATGAGCCATAATACTCACATTTGTTTTAGGAGATTCCCCACCCCCCAAACTCAATGGGAGAGGCAACAATCCAGAGAGGGTGTGGAAATAAAGTCTCTGATCCCCTCTCTTTAGGGTTAGAATGTAATCCAGGTCTGTCTGAGACAAGAGCCAGGGTCCTTTGGGTGGGAACACCTCTCTATACACTCTCAGAGGAGATTTAGTAGGCAGGTCTCTCTGGGAGAAGTTGTGCGTTGCTCCACTGAAGAAACGATTTTTTACTTCTGTCTTTGTATCTTCCACACCCACCTGCCCCAGAGCAGGTGCTTTCAAAAGGTTTTTTGAAACTCTGCAGGATTCTCAGGCTCTGATGCATGGAATAACAGTGCAGCAGTGCACAGGGCTGAAGATGAATCAGGCCACTGGTCACCTCCTGCCAGGAAGGGGATGACCCTCCCATCCAGAATGAGACCTGCACAGTGGGCTGTGACAAAGAGGGCATTTCTTTGGCTGGTCTGGGAACAATTATGGGGAGGATTTTCTAAATTTATTCTATGGAGGAGAAGTGAGAAGGAAAGAAAACAGATGCTTGCAAAACAAATTTTTGAACTTAAAAATACTGAGAGCCATCACAATAGGAACGTTTGTTTATTGTTTGCTAGTTATCAGTATCCTTTTTTCTTTTTAACATATGAAGAAATCAAGAAAGGCCCCATGACCCACTCAGGGTTTCAGATGGGAAAGGGGAGAGAAGGGTGAGAAACTTAGTTTATAGAAGGCCTCAGACAGAGTTTTGCATGTAATAGACATTCAATCACTATTTGTTGAATGGATGGATGAAATGGTCCAGATTCACAAGGGTCCTACTGGTTAACCTTTATCCTTTTGCTTTCTTTTGATGGCTACCAGATGGTTCTGCTCAGAATTTCTGACCCTTTATGGATTTAGTTCCAGAGGGAAAAGGGACATATAAGGAGGCTGGGACAAGTTGTAGCTTCAGTAATGGGCACTCTTCCCTTGCAGACTGCTGGCCCTTCTAGCAGATCTTTGTTTGTGTCTGTCATGGATCCCTTGGACAGTTGGTCCAGGAAAGACTGCAAGATCCAGACTTCTCTATGTTTTTACATCTAAAAACTAAATTACATCAGGTTACAAAGGAAGCTAAAAGTTAGCAAAAACTAAGATGTCTTTTTTTCCTGTCCAATTTCATGGATCCCCAATGGAAGTCTGTTCATGGACCCCATGTTAAAAACCCTTGTGGTAAAATAGAAGCTTCTTCAGGGACAGAACGGCCCCACTTCTACACTTGTCCCTCCAGCACCTGGCACTTGCTACTTGGCTCATAGGAGATAATTAAGTGCTTTCTATCCATTTGTCCCTCATTTAGCGATACCTGATAAGTAGATTCTCCTGAGGTAAGCATCTAAAGGCAAAGCAAAATTCCAGAAGTGTCCTTGGCATTAGTGATCAGCCCTGGAAGAGGGGAAGAGCAACTCTGCAAGGCTCTCAAAGTTCAGTCAGGTCAGGGGCTTTGCTTTTGTTACAAAGGCTCTCATCAGAGAATCTGAGATCAAAACCCATCTCTGACATTTATCCTCCGGCTGATCTTGGGAAAATCACTATGTTCTTGCTTCTCAAGGTTGTCCAAGATGACCCCAGAAGGACCTTCTCACTCTAAATCTATGGTTTCAAGTGCTCGACTCGCAAGATACACAACTGTCTTAGCTTAGCTTAGGTCACAGGCCCTCAGGACAAATGTCTGGCTCCCTTCCCCTCAGCCAGCAGAGTCCCTCTATTCCATCCTGTCACAACACACCCAATTCCTTGGTGACAGACAATGCCTTGCCATTGCAAATGTTACAAAGAGGTGCCCATTTGAGGCATCCAACCCTCCAGCCATGAGAAGTTCACTGTGATCCTTGGGTAAGCAAAGAAAGAAGTAGCTGGGGAGGCAGGAGCAGGAGTTCTGGTTCTTCCTCACTAGACTGAATCATACTCAACAGAAGGCTCCATTTTGAATACATCTGAGGAGGAATACATATAGAAAACCAGCCGTCTTTGTTCTGAAAAGCTTTGACTAAAGCAAAGTCTCAAGTTGGTCAAGGAAATGGAGATGTCCACCACCACAAGCTGTCACTTAGCCAGGCTGCCCATAAAGGACTTTTCTTTTTAATTTTAGAAGGTGATTTGGATTTTTTCTGGCATTTGCTCGAGATTGGTTTTTTCCCCTATTTTTATTCACATTCTGTGTCTATATCATTCCCAGAAGAGTAAAAAAGGGTAGAAAGGATTGTGGATTTCAAGCTGGAAGTAACATAAAGATTATGCAGACCAACCCCCTCACTTCACAGATAAGAAAACAAAAAAGCTTAGAGGGGAAAGTCCCCAGGTGCTGGGATTTTATTAGACTTCAGGTTCTTTGTTGACTATTTGGTGTTTGTGCTCAATGCTCCACAAATAGAAGTATTTCATCAGCTTGAACTCATTTCTTACAGAATACCTAAATCATGTCTTTCCCATATTCTTCTACAACTCCCAAAGTAAGCTGTGGGGTCCAGTGGCCCTTGAACATTCTCAAAATTTCAAATAGGATCTGGATCCATATACTACTGGTTCAAGAAAATAAAAACCCAGGAGACCACTAGACCTATTCTTTGCAATGGCACAGCCAAAAGCCAGCATCTCAGGGAGGGTGTTCTAGGCAGGCCAGGCCTGGCTCAACAAAGGCATTCCAGGATTTACAACTGTCTTTCCATAGGAAATCCCCAAGCCTGGGCCCCTCATGTTGCCAGCGCCTCCTTCTGTCTTTCCAGGGTCTTTTCCTATTGGACCCATGGCCAGGTTCCAAACAAAAAACTGAACATATGGAAGAAAGCAGACAAGGGCTTTCCAGGAATCCCCAAAGCTTTTCCAAATGTTATTTCAAACAGGAAGTGGGGACAGTTTATGGTAAATATAAACAGCCCTAAACCCAGCCCTCCCGCTACAAAGATTGTTTCATCAATTAACCCACTCAGGAATCAGAGAGACCAAACAAAGGCAAAACCTTCAGGCTCAGAGCCAACCCCTCCATTGCCCTCTTCCCCCGGCTTCCAGGCTGGTCCCCCGCCCCCTCCATCCCAAGGCATCTCTTGTCTTGGACAAGAGAAAAGAGAAGAGAAGAGCAGAGAGAGAGGAGGAGGGGACAGCCAGGCTGCAGCAGCACTCACAGGGCCTTAGCTCAGAGGGATCTATGAAGAAGCCTTCTCCCAGTGGGCCACGGAATCTCCAGCTTTGCAGAGCGCACGCTGGGAAGGCTCCCCTGAAACATAAGGTCCCAACTACTCTCAAAGTCTGCCCCATTTTCACTGGCCCACATCCCCTCATCCCCTCCAGTCCCAAGGAAAGCTAGCAGGAAATGGAATCTATCCACAGCGCCCCCCACCCAAGGCGTCTGGGCATGAATGAGCTAGGGATTGGTCCCCACCTTGCGCCCCAGCCCCAGCCAGAACCCACAGAGGGGATGGCTTGTGAACCCCTGGAGGGAGTCGGGGTGCAGTATGCTCTCCCCTTCACTGCTCGCGAGCCCCGAAGCCAGGGTAGAAGACTGAGGCTCTCACGGGTAGAGAAAGCGGCAGAGCCCCAGGTCCGGGACTCCCTAGCAGTCTCCCCACCCCCACCCCAGTCTCAGGCTGCCAGGGCCTCAGCCTCATCCCTCTGCGGGGCTAGAAGGGTAGAGGGAGGGAAGGACCAAGGAGGGATGGGGAATGGTCGGATGGGGGACGGATTGAGGGAGGGCTGGAGGGAAGGACAGAGAGATGGAGGGATGCAAGGAGGTCTGGGGATGGACAGAGGGAGGGCTGGGTGGACCGCTGGAGAGCCGGAGGGCTGGTGATTGATGCTTACTCGCTCGCTCGCTCACCATTATCCGGGGAATGCTCTTCTTGCCTTGGTACGACATGTTCAGCCCCCGAAGAACCCCCACAGACCCCCGCCGAGATTCCGGTTCTGCCCGGGTGTCTGCCTAGGTCCGCGCGGCACCAGGGGGTTCCTGGAACTTGGGGGGACAGCGAGGGTCCTAAGTGGACTTTGGGGGGAGGGGAGTGGGGGCGCCTCTCTGGCTTCCCAGACACCAAAGGATTGGCAAGCTGTGTGCAAGTATGTGCGCGCGCGCAAAGTGTGCGGGAGGAGCGACTGTTGTTCTGAGGCCTAGGGGCCCCGCCCCCGGGCCTGAACCCGCCTCCAGGCTCTGGCCCCGCCCCAATCTAGCTCCGCCTCTTTCAGACTGTTGCTGCCTGGCTAGGGGCGCCTAGGTTGGAGCTGGCGGTGAGCAGAAGCGCGGAGCGGAGGGCGGAGCTCCTCTTAATACCTCTCCCCTTTCCCCAGCACTCCCCTACCCCTCCAAGCAAGATGTCCCCCATCTGAGCCTACTCGGACCCGGGCTGTGTGTAATCCCGCTGTCAGTTCCTGAGGCGGCTCCAGTTTGGTTGGGTTGGGGTAGGGGAAGCTGAGCCGGAATCGAGGGGTGCAAGGGGGGCCAGTCTGACTTCCGAAACACTTCCCCCAGTCCAGACCTGGGCTTACTGCTACATGAGCTCCGTAGGCAAAGGCCAGGAGGCTGACATGGTTCTTCGGGTACAGGACTAGGGAAGAAGGTGCGAAGGACAGGCAGTCAGGATGCTGAGATCGGGGAAGAGGGTTGCAGTTATGTGGGGGGGTGAGGGGGAGGTCGGAGCTGCCTGGAAGAAGGCATTAGGCTGGCGCGCAGTACAATGCTGGCCCTTTAGCTTCTCGAGCTCGGGCTCTCCTTTCGGTCTGGATCTATCTCTATCTGTCTTTACCTGGAAACACTTTAAAACACCGATCACAAATGTAGCCTGGGACTCACGCGCGAACGACTCCGTCTCTGAGTGGATCAGACTCCAGAACTCCTGACCCAGGGCTCTCCCTGCCTCTGTCCCCCACTCATTCACTCGTTCACTCGATAACTTATACGCTGCATCTACTAAACCTTCACTTCTTGGTTCTCCCCTCTTCCCAATCCCCCTGCTGTCCCAGGTCTTAGCTCCTAACTTTGGCCTTCAGGGCTCTACTGAGTCCCTTCCCAATCCCTCCACCAAGGACTCCCTCAGGTCAGGGGAATGGGTGCTAGCTGTAGCGCCCCTACCTGGGGCTGGCTCGGAGGAACCCCAGCGGCAGATTGAGGACTGGGCTTGCAGGGCCCTCCACTCTCCTCGGTGGCCTCGGACGGACTGCTGTAGTTCTTGCTATCCGGGTTGGAGCTGGAACTTAGGCGGCCGCTCCTCTTGGCGACACAGGACGAGGCGAAGGTCAAGGTCTTGTTCTCAAAGGCGTCTTCTACGTTGTAGAACACACCACTGAATTTGTGCCTGGCTTTGGGGCTGCTGCCCGAGCCTAGGGAAGCGAAGTAGGCAGGCAGCTCTGACTTCCTGGCCTGAACTTCCTGGCTCTCGGCCATGGGGTGGTCACCAGAGAAAGTCTCCCTGGACGCGCCTAGAGCTTTGCACCCGTCGTGGGCCAGGAAATGAGTGAACACCGGTCACAATTACAAATCCCAATTTAAGAAAGATCTCTGCTCTATCTTCTAGCGCAGACTGACGCCTATGGAGCTGTCCGGGAATCTGTGGTGCTGAACGCAGCCGACCCAGCCTGGGAGTCCAGGAGGGCCGCCCAGATATCTAGGGGGAGGGTCCCCACTCCTGTCACTTCACTCCTGTCACTTGCTTTTCTCAAAGAATTCTCGGCTCTATTTGACTGTGGGACGGGGTAAGAGTGTGGTGGCTAGGAGGGCTGAAGAAACGGAATATTCAGAACTCCGGACAAACCTTTCCTAGCCACTCCATCTTCTCATCCCGATAACTTCTAGGAAATGCAATGGGATCCTTCTGGCATGCTCCAGTAGTAGGCCGACTGCATATGACCAAGGCTCAGGTTGCAATCGGGCTTCTGAGGTGGAGGAGAAACTGGACAAGGGTCTGGATCTGAGTCCTAGTATCTGAAGTTGCTCCCTGTAATGTTGCTTTTCCAAGCATCTCATCATGGTTACCATAACATCAAAATTACAACATTATTCCATCATTTATTATCACCATGGGCAATACGAAAAATTTATCTTGGGGGGTATGGAATGATGAGTATCATTTCAACATTAAAATAATGCTTTAGATCTAAGGTATTCACAAAGTTCCATCCCCCCCAATGGGTTTTTCTGGGGAAAACCGGATTCAGCTTTTAGATTGCACAGCCTCTGGCACCTCCTTACCTTCTGTGTTCCATATTATGAAAACCAAGCTCTTCACCTTGACCTTACACATGGTTATTCAATATAATACTATTATAATCACATGTCTGGTCACGTTATACAATGCAAACTTATTTAGAACTGTCTTTCCTAATTAGGATAAATACTTTTATTTTAGGAAAATAGTTGATAATTTTCTCAGAGAGGAATTTAATAGATAACTCGATGATCAGAGAAGATGTTGAGTGGGCACCTTCTACTAACCCCAGACATGATTTCTCCTGGTTATTAGTATTGCCTCAGTAGTGGATCACTGCTTCACATCCTGTGGATCTTATTTCTTCACATTCTTCTTTGTGATCTGGAGAAGAACCAGATCATCACCCTGGCAAACTTAAGAGGCTTTGTTATTGAGAGAAGACAGGTCACTGAAATACAGAAGTGAGAGTTATCATGGTTGATCAAACTGATAAATTCCAAACTCCTTCCTGCAAGGCAATGGGGTGGGAAACTTCTCTGTTATTTTAAAGGTTTCAAACTTTTTTTATTAAAAAGTTTGCAATAATTTATTATTTTACAAATGAATAGAAATTCTCAGATATATCATATGAATCACAATACAAAAATATGTGTAAAATTTTGTAGTTGATCAACATCCAGTCCTCTTTTAGACCTGCAAATCACAGTCATAGCGCTAAACAAACAATTATATATGTAGAATGGGGTTATTAAGATATTACTCAAGAAATTGCAAGTAAGTCATGGTATATTTGTCATGAGAAAACATCTATAACTCAGATTTTGTGTAAATGTACAGTAAAGCTTTTAAAAAAAAGGTAGTCAATAAACTCATAATTTAATACATGTGTTCACACTATGATTTCCTGAGTTTAAACTAAATCCTTTATGTGAGGGCTGAAACATATACTAATTCTTAAAGTTTCCATGATGATAATTGTATTTGCTTTTTAAACTGCCAGAGAGACAGACAGAGAAAGAGACAGAGAGAGAGACACAAAAAGTCAGAGAGAGAAAAGGAGACAGAGACAGAGACAGAGACAGACAGAGACAGAGACAGAGACACAGAGAGAGACAGAGACTGAGAGAGAGAAAGAGACAGAGAGAGAGAGAAAGACAGAGGGTGGGAGAAAGACAGATAGAGATACCCTCAGGCAGATTTCTAACTATCAGGATCCCTGCTGATGAGCTGTGTAAGGCACTCAGAGACCATACTGAAGGCTACAGATATTACTAGAGGGGATCCTTTGCATCCTAGCCGCAGGCCTTCACCAGCTTGTCCCTTAGAGTACAGATCTGAATTACCCAGTCATCAGCAAATGATGCTGCAATTTAAGGGGGCTTTAGTTTAGACAAACTCAGGAAGACACATGTTTTTGTGTTCTCAACTCAGCATGGGGACAGTGATCATAAGGATGGGCAGTTCATATTTCTTAATAGAACATTTCTGGTGATTTTAGCATTTCTTCAGGGACTCTGTTGAGAAGAAATGCATTTGCAAGGATTTCTTCAGTTCTCAAAGAAAGCACTTCATTTATTAGTAATCAATTTAGATATATGAATATATAATGGGGAAGGGGAGAGAAATGTCAACCCAGCTCCTCCTGCCTTTGAATATTGGGTAAAAATTAGGATATGGGAATGCTCCCTCATTTGGCAACACTTAAGGTTTGGAGTTACTCCTGGAATGACAGGGCCCAAAAACAAGGGGGGGAGGGTAGGTCCATGAAGAACCTGCATTTAGACTAAAATCCTTCCACCAAAAACCTCCTATTTGGGGGATAAGATCAAAAGAAGGGGCATGTACCCATGAGTAAGAATGAGGCTTCAAATAAAAACTAATGCAATAAAATCAGCATAAAAGGCAACAGAGGAAGCTGTATGTGATAGACCAGGAGGGCCTCCAAAGAGATCCAGAGTGGCCCGCTTATCAGGCTTTGGGTGGGGGCGCTATTCTCTGAAAACATTCAACCAGCTTTTCCCCCTCTTTTCTATATACATACCTTTTTACATATAAACACTGACATTTTGTAAGTATCAAGACTTATTTACATGCTTCTCTTTCCTATACAGTTAACTTTTTTTTTATTTTTAAAAAAGCTATGCTTATGGGGTAGAGTTTATGGGGCGGGAGAAAGGAGTATTTTAGACATATCTACAACATGCAAAATCATGGTCCTGGTAAAGAAAAATGAAATGTACTTCAGCTCACTTCAAACACATGTTTTGACACTGGTTGGGGCAGCAAATGCTCTCATACAGACCCACAGCGGGCCAGCAAATAGCAGCACTGAAGCACCTGGGCTCCACTAGAAGAAACCTAGGGGAGCCTGGTGGGCATTGAATTTAAGGCCTATTTAGAAATGCCTGCATAGCACATTTCACTGAATTTCAATCTAAGAGTTCCACAGCAGCTCAGCTTCAAAGGGAAGAGCATTCCCTGTATCTCTAAGCAAAACAAATGTGAGAGGCTGATGTAGTGATTGGAATCTAACCTATTGAGACATTAAGGATTCAATGATATTTTAAGCTTGAAATATGAAGCTGTGATATCAAGAGAACTTCTGAAAGTGCTCACAGCGGGGAGTGGCTTGTCATGGGGGGGGGGGGGGGGGCTTCTCATCTATGGACTTGTTAATGGTCCATTTCCCCAGTAATTATCCTGTGTCCACCTCAGTCCTCAGTGTAGGTATGGGTCAGTAAACTCCTCTCTGATGGAAACCCTGGACAATTCCAATGCTATCCAGTTCCTGTGGATTTTCACACCATAAGCAGGAAACTGTGTCTAACACTGATAGATTTCACATCAAACAGTTTCAGGCAACTCAGTCTTCTCCTCCCTTCACTGCTCCCCAACTTAACCCTCACTTGTTCATGCAGTTTGCCTTTCTTTCCTAGTCTATTCCAAAGTCTAAATGATCTGCACTCCATTGCATGCTAAATACCAAATGTTCCAACTGCCACATGATATTTTTTTAAAGCTTAACATCCATGTGCTGTCTTCTGGCTTCATTAAAATAGATCCCACAAACAGAAACCACAGTGGGACCTACATTGTCAAACCGATGAAAGATGTAAATATGGAAGAGGAGCCGTCTCCAACATGTGATGTTTCCTCCAGGTGGGGGGGGGGGGGGCAGCAGAGATCCCCAGGAGACAGATTGTGACAGCTGGCTTGGAATGGAAGAAGCCGCCCCAGGAAGGAGGAGCTGCAACAACATGCTGGCTTGGCTCTGAAAAAGAGGTGAAACAAATGTTATTGGTTTTACTGTAAAAATGTTTTTAGTATAAAATGTAAATCACTTGATGCTTATCAGAGGCCGGAGAGATTTGTGAAAATGCCGGGGGGAGGCAGGCTCATACTTTGATAACATTTCTTGTTATTCACGTCAGAGGTCAATATTTCCAGTAATATTTTCTCAGGTCTTGAAGAGAGGGTGAAAATGAGCCCGGTAGTGCAGAGATCCAAATCTATTAGCATCACAGGCTCAGTTGGATTGTCCAAGTCTATTAAGGCAGGCAACAGAAGAGTCCTTTGGGGACTCGTCAGTGAGTCAGTCAACAAGAATGTATTGTTTACCGAATGTCAGGTTCTATGCTGGGAATAAAAAGAAAGGTTCCAAACAAGACTGTTCCTATCCTCAAAGAGTGTCTGTTCTAAAGAGAGGAATAGTAACTCTCTTGGTACATACAACATAGATTCAGCTTAGAGAGAAGGGACAACTAGAGCATGAAGAACTCACTGCTTTTCATTGCCAACCCCTGGGCTTGGCCCAAAGCAGCCATTATTAAATGAAGGCAATGCTCCTTGGGTGGAATTCCACACAGAGATTCTGGTACTGCTTGCTAATGGCCACCTTTAGCCTGGTATCAGAGGATCACAAAACCCAAAGGGATCTGGGAGGTGAAATGCTCTCCCTGAGGGATAACCCCAACTGCTTCAAAGGCTAAGTGTCACATTTTTGTTTTGGAAGGGATCTATGATTTCATTAGTATATGGCACTCCTGGTGAGGAAACTCCCTTTACCAATGCAGGGCAGCACTACCTAGTCTTATTAATGATTTGTCTGGGGGTAGGGAAAAGTGAAGTAACTTGCCCAGGATCACACAACCTATACATGTCAAAGGAGAGTATAGAGCCCAGATCATCCTGGCTCTGTAGCCAGCTCTTTGAGCATTCTGTCTATCCACTTGGCCAAGACTCCTGGCTTGTAATTTGTTTTTACCAAATGTTTGTTGACTGAATGATCTAGTCCAAGTCATACCTGGCCAAACCACATTCCAGATAGATGACCATCCATTGTGTTTTAAAATGGTTTTCTTTGTCCTGTGTTCTCTTTCACTCCTTGTCCCCACCCCGAGGGATATCACTAAGTAGAAGTACTGAGGCTAAAGAGGAGAGGGAGATGCTGAGTCACAGGCAAGGGCAATAAACACTCACCTGGATGACCCAGAAAGACTTGGTCACCGGAAAAGTGACCAAGAAGCAGCTGCCATTGCCCTCAGACATCCATGAATCTTTCAAGGAAACAGGAATCACTAAACGATCACAAAATGAGCAGGCAGAAACAGAAACAAGAAAACCACCACCAGAGCCCAATTTTAGCATAAAGTTCCAGGTGAAAGGAATGTGTGAAACTTCTAATCCATGCAAAGGTTGGGCAGCATAGACAAAAAAAAGATTGTCACCAACACACACACACACACACACACACACACACACACACACCATTGTTCCCTACCGAGAGACCAAGAATGTTTAGCAAAACAACATTCTGAATTACGTCAAACTAGATCTTGTCATCTGTGTTAATAGGGTGAATTTAAATGAGAGACATTCACTGTTTGAAGATAAGGACTTAATGGCAAAGGAGAAAAGCTTCCTGTTCATGGTCTGGGAAGGCAGCTGTGAATGAGAGCAAAGTCTCCCTTTCCAGACACCAGGCTCCCAAAATGCTCTCTCCAGCCATGAGAGGCCAAGAACCAGATGTGTTCAGAGTAATTTTTGACACTCCACAGAGGGTCCTGCTGCTATTCTACTTTCAAGCTTCAGTTTCCAGGGGTATTTGGCCTTAGAATATGCCACTCTTTGATCAACTTTAGCCTGTGCTAACACCAAGGTTTCTATACATTTGGTCCCAAGTAGATTCTGGCCCACCTTCTGCCAACTACATCACGACTTGCTGATGTGAAGTTGGGGAACATGCTAAAGAGAAACAGCAGGGTATGGATAGCAAAAACTCTGGAATCTAAGGACCCATCTTCAAGTCCTGGCTCTTCTGAATCATGTAAGGAATTCTGGCTGAGTCATACTAACTTTTCTGGAACTTAGTTTCCTCATTTGTAAAATCAGGGGCTTAGACTAGATAGTCTCCAATGGCCCTTCCAACTCTCCCATTCTATGGATCTCAAGACACATGACCCTACCCAGATGGTAATCCACAAGAAACCTAGAGCAAAGCAAAAAGAAAATGTGGGAAAGACAGGAGCAGGGTGAGGGTGCTCTGGGAAGGGATGGAACAGCACAAGAGCAATCACAGCGATCTGGTTATCCCTTCAATCCACTTCCATAGCTCATTGGAACAAAAAAGGTCTCTCATAGGCTGTCACTAGACTAGGGTTTCCTCAGAAATTCTTGGGAAATCTTCAAGTTCCTTCTGGGGCACTGATAGAAAGTATTTCATTGGATTGTGTCCAAGGGCCCCAAATCCCTTCTAGTTGATCCACATTCCAAAGACCCCTTCTCTTTCCAGGGATGTGCACATCGATAAGGAGGTTGACACACACATTGCCAGAACTAGCTCAGTGTTTGGAAGGCTCTGAAGGAAAGTGGGAGGGAAAAGAGTATTAGACTGACTACCAAACTGCAGGTCTACAGAGCTGTTTTGCTGACCTCATTATTGTCTGCCTGTGAAACCTGGACAGTATACCAGCGCCACGCCAAGAAAACAAATCACTTCCATTTGAATTGTCTTAGAAAGATTCTGAAGATCACCTGGCAGGATAAGGTACCAGATACTGAGGCCTTTTCTTGAACTAAACTGCCAAGCATTCCAACTCTACTTAAGAAAGTAAAACTCTAGGGGCGGCTAGGTGGCCCAGTGAGTAGAGTGCTGGCCCTGGAGTCAGAAGGACCTGAGTTCGGATCCGACCTCAGACACTTAACACACACAAACAAAAACCTAGCCGTGTGACCTTGCGCAAGTTACTTAACCCCAATAGCCCTCCAAAAAGCAAAAAAAAAAAAAAAAGTAAAACTCTGATAGGCTGGCCATGTTGTTTAAATGCAAAATGTATGCTTGCCAAAAAGACTATTTTACAGAGAACTCACACAGGACAAGTGTTCACGTCATGGTCAGAAGACGTTATACAAAGATATTCTCAAGGTCTCTCTTAAAAACTTTGAAATTGATTGCAAGACATGGGAGATGATGGCACAGGACCACTCAGTGTGGCATGCCCTCTATGAGCAAAGCAGAATTGAAATAACTCTAAAGAAACTCGAGTTGCACAAATTTAGAGAATCCACCCCAAATGTTCACATTGACTATTTTTGCCTGACCTGTGATAGAACATTCTGAGCTTGTATTGGTCTGATCATCCATAATTGGACACACTGCAACTTGACCCTAGCATAGTGATGTAATTTTGATCCTCTTCAAGAATGAAGGACAACAACCAACCTGGGCCTGGATCAGTCTATGAGAGTGGTATGAACTCACTGAGTGTTTTAAGAATTTCAACCCTAAAATGGTTGTTTCTTCCAGGTCAATTCTAGAATGCAACATATTCTTCTCTGTGGGCTGAAGGCTTCTTATGTGGATTTTAATGAGATCATGAGTAAGGGTCACCAAAGACCTTGCCTGTGGGCATTCACAACTCACACTACTCACCAGGGGAAAAGAAATTCTCCCTCAGAGTGGCATGGGATTAAATAGCACAGGACTTGTCAGGAAGGCTGTCTGGGCCCTGACTCTTATTAGAAGCTCAATGACTTGGGGGTGGCTGCTGCCCACATTTCTTGATGATGAACTATTTGGGGCCATCAAAAGAAGATCTGATTGCAAGAATTCTTCCATTTTATTTTCACCAAAACAAGATGTGAGCTTAACATCTGCACTACTTTCCTTCTTAGAGAATTCACTGTAGAGCCAAGATTATGAATTAAGAGTGGTCAGCCAGGTGAACTTTCCCAACATTCCCTTCCAAACAACTTTAAATAATACCTCAAATCAACAAAATGTTAGAGTGAGACATTTTTTTGTCCTAAGAAAACTTGAGAGGTTAGCAGAGGTCTGTGACCCTGAGGTGGAGGCTTGTCTAGAGACCACACACCTGGCAGTGGCAACAGCAGCCATGGCAGCAGCAGTAGATTTGGGAGCTCTCAAGCAAGAGACATTATGTGGTTGGACAACTAGTTAGAAAGATTACCAGGGATCCTTTGCTGCAACTGGGTACAGCTGGTGCTGATTGGGAACTCTATTGCCTATATAGAGTTCTTAGTCACAGTTCTAGGGAGGAGAAAAGTGCTGATGGTCATTCAGAAAGGATCAAGAGCCCTGGTTACAATTCTGAGGCAAAGAGAACATTTGCTTTGTGGTTGCAGGGAACCAAAGGCTTTTCTTGGATGAAGACTAGAGTGAAGACCAGGGAAGCAGTGACCACATTTCTTTTCCAATCACCTTGGATAGACCAAAAACCTTGAAGCTTGGGACAGTGTCTCCCCTCCCCAAGATGGGCAGAGCCCAACTTTAATGTAAAGTTCAAAGTCAAAAAATGGTCTTGAAAAATGATCAAACAAAAAATAATTGGACAATAAAAAGCTAATATGGTGGCAGGGAAGACCAAGACATAAACTTATAAGAAGAGAACAATGTGAAAGCAGTTACCAAAAAAGCCACAAAGTTTAATGTTAATTAGACCCAAACCCAAGAAGAATTTCTTGAAGAGTTAAAGATAGGGATAAGAATAGTAGATGAAGAGGTGGCTAAGTGGTGCAGTGAATAGAGCACCGACCCTGGAGTCAGGAGGACCTGAGTTCAAATCTGGCCTCAGATGCTTAACACAAAACTAGCTTGTGACCTTGGGAAAGTCACTTAACCCCAGTTGCCCTACCTTACCCTTCTAAAAAGCAAAAAAAAAATAGTAGATGAAAATTTGGGAAAAGAAATGAGGATACAAAAAAATTATGAAAAGAAAATTAACAGCTTGGTAAAAGAGACAAAAATACTGAAGAAGATAATATCTTCTTTTTTTGGTGCTCAATAAACAATGAATATTTATTGATGTTGGTGATACATATTTAGAATAGACCATTTTTAGAATAGGACATTTTTAGTCCCATCTCTTGGTTTATCTCATTCTTCCAATCTTTTTTTTTTTTGCTTAAGATAATATCTTACAAAATCACAATTGGTCAAATGATAAAAGAATCACAGAAAATCCACTGAAGAGATCTTCTTGAAAATCAGAATTGGCTAAATGGAAAAGGAGGTTCAAGAATTCAATGACGAAAAAAATTCCTTAAAAATTAGAACTAAACAAGTGGAACCTGATGACTTTGTGAGACATCAGTAAACAATAAAATAAGGTCAAAAGAATGGAAAAACTAGAAGAAAATGAAAAATCCCATTAGAAAAACAACTAATGGGGCAGCTAGGCAGCTCAGTGAATAGAGCACCGACCCTGGAGTCAGGAGGACCTGAGTTCAAATCCCACCTCAGACACTTAAGGCCCTACTCTCCCCCCTCCAAAAAGCAAAAAAACAAATAAACAAACAAAAACAAAAATAAAAAAACAAAACCAAAAAAGAAAAACAACTAACATGGAAAACAGATTGAATGAGGAAAGATGAATTAGCAATTATTGGCCTACCTGAAAGCCATGATCAAAAGAAGAGTCTAGACATATGTTTTACAAAATTATTCAGGGGAACTGTCCTGCTATCTTAGATCCAGATGGTAAAATTGAAATTGAAAGAATCTTCTGATTACCTCCTGAAAGAGATCCCAAAATGAAAACTCCTAGGAAATTATAGCCAAATTCCAGAGGTTCTAGATCAAAAAGAAAAAAAAATACTTCAAGCAGTCAGAAAGAAGTAATTCAAATATCATGGATCTGCAATCAGGATCACACAAGATTTAGGAGATTCCCTGTTAAATGAACAGAGGGCTTGGAATATGATATTCCAGAGGGCAAAAAATGTTGGATTACAAGCAAGAATCACCTACCCAGCACAACTGAGTATAATCTTTCTGGGGAAAAATGAATATTTAATGAAATATAAGACTTTCAAGTATATCTAGTGAAAAAACTAGAGCTGAATAGAAAAATCTGACATTCAAACACAAGACTCAAGAGAAGCATAAAGGTATAAAAAGGAAACAAGAAAGAATAATCATAAAAGACTCAATAAAATTAAACTGTTTACATTCCTAAATGGGAAGATGATACATGTAACTTCTAAGAACTTCCTCATTATTCAAGCAGTTAAAAGGAGTTGACACAGAGGCAAGGGTGTGAGTTGATTATGTTGGAATGATCTCCCCGCCCACCCCCTCCAAACAAAAGAAGAGAGGTGCACTGGGAGAAAAGGGAAAGGAGAGGGAGAATGGAGGAAAAATTCCTCACATAAAAGAGTCACTTAAGTCTACAATGGAGGGAGGGAGGGGAGATGGAAGGCAATGCTTGAATCTCTCTCTCATTGCAGTTGGTTCAAAGAAGGATGGAAGAAAACACACATACACATACATACATACAATACATACATACATAGAATTGTATGTAGGAATGTAATTTACCCAGTAGAGGAATACAAGGGGAAGATCAAGGTGGGGGGGGGTGAATGACAAAAGGGAGGGAGGATTAAGGGAGGCAGTGGTTAGAAGCAAAGTAGGCTTTTGAGGGGGAGGGAGGGAGGGAGGGAGAGAGAGAGAGAGAGAGAGAGAGAGAGAGAGAGAGAGAGGGAGAGGGAGAGGGAGAGGGAGAGAGAGAGAGAGAGAGAGAGAGAGAGAGAGAGAGAGAGAGAGGGAAAGGGAGAGAAAGAGAGAGAAGGAAATGGAATAAAGGGAAATACACAGTAATCATAACTCTGAATGTGAAAAGGATGAGCTCATCTATAAAATGAAAGCAGATAGCAGAATGGATTATAAACCAGAATCCTTGGGCAGCTAAGTGGTGCAGTGAATAGAGCTCTGGCCCTGGAGTCAGGAGGACCTGAGTTCAAATCCTGCCTCAGACACTTAACACTTACTAGCCATGTGACCTTGGGGAAGTCACTTAATCCTAATTGCCCTACCTCTCCCCCTCCAAAAAGCGCAAAAGAAAAAAAAGCCAGAATCCAACAACATATTGTTTACAAGAGACACATGAAACAGAAAGATACACATAGAGTTAAAATAAAGGACTGGAGCAGAACCTAATATGCTTCTACTGAACTAAAAAATGCAGGGGTGATAATCATGATCTCAGACAAAGCAAAAGCACAAATAGACCTAATTAAAAGAGATAATCGAGGAAATTACATTATGCTAAAAGGTACTCTAATAATATGTACTATTATAATATATAATTATAATTATATAATAATATAATTATAATTATATAATATTAATAGCAATATTAAAACATTTACAGCAAGTTTCTCTGATAAAGAGGCCTCATTTGTCACATATATATTGAATCAAGTTTATAAAAAATTTTAAAAATACCCCAATTCATAAATGGTTGAAGGATATAAATGGGCAATTTTCAGAAGAAAAAAAACAAAGAAAAACAAAGCTATCAATAGTTAAATGAAAAATGCTCTAAATCACTAATATTAGAGAAATGCAAATTAAAACCACCTCACACCTATCAAAAATGACAAATGCTGGAAAGGATGAGGGGAAAATAGGTACACTAATGAAATCCTGATGGAGTAGTGAATGGGTCTAACCATTCTGGAGAACAATTTTCAACTATGCCCAAAGGATGATAAAACTGTGAATACATTTTGATCCAACAAAGCTCTTTTGTGGTAGCAAAGAACTGGAAATCAAGGGGATGCTCATCAATTGGGGAATGGCTGAATGAGTTGTGGCATATGATTGTGATTGTTTTATAAGAAATTGAGAGGGGGTCATTTCATAAAAAAAAAAAAAAACATGTGGGAAGACCTATATGAACTGATTTAAAGTTAAGTGAAAAGAATGAGGACATTCATTATTTCATTGAGTAACAGCAATGTTGTAATGATCGTCAACTATGAAAGAAGGACTTAGCTACTCTGATCAATACAGTGATCCAAGACAATTTCAAAAGACTCATGGTGAAAAATAAATGCTCTCCATTATGAACTCTGAGTATAAATTGAAGTATAATTTTCTCACTTTATTTTTCTTGCTTTTTTTGTAAATGTGGCTAATATTGAAATATATTTTGCATGATTTTACATGTATAATTAATATCATATTATTGCCTTGTAAGTGGATGGATAAAGGGATGGGAAGGAGGGAGAGAACTTGGAACTCAAAATTTAAAAAGAAAAAATGCTAAAAATAAATAATAAATTAAAATGTGATAGGAAAGAAGGGGGAAGAAAAGAGAGAGAAAGAGAGGGAAGAAGAAGAAGAAGAAGAAGAAGAAGAAGAAGAAGAAGAAGAAGAAGAAGAAGAAGAAGAAGAAGAAGAAGAAGAAGAAGAAGAAGGGAGGGAGGAAGGAAGGAAGATCATTATATCCTGAGTCTCACAACAGTCTGCATAATACCAGGTCATACTAATGACGTTGACATATTCAGATAGTGACAACTTTTCAAAATACAGAACTCTGCCCAATGGATAACCCAAACACCAATGGCATTTTGCAGAATCTTTCTTTGTTCTTCTTTTAGAATTAAGACAGAAGAGGAATAGTTATTGGATAAGGCTACTCCCTCAGCAAATGGGCCATCTCCTCTGGGAAGCCATATGGAGACAGACATAAATGGCCAAAGCCACCATGTGTCATGGGGAAATCAACCAAGATCACAAGGGACTCATTTTACTCTCCTTTAAAAGATGATGGTGACTATTTCAAGAGATTTAACACACTTATGCTGACAAATCATTGTGTCAGCAGTAAATTCAATGGCTTCAAAGGCTGCAGTGGACTTCAATTTTTACTTCCTACTAATTGAATCCCTGTAATGCGGATATCATTTCATAGCTTGTTATTCTTCCCGTAGCAGGCAAAAATGGATAATAATGAAGAATTGGATTTGTCTCCAGCCAATGAACAGAGAAGTTGGGGCTCAAGGATTGCTAAATGATGGAGTCACAATGAAAAACTCACTTCTTTATCCCCTTTATTTTCCATTTGTAGAAGAATTGGCTATGAATGCCCAGAGAAAGTTGTCAAGTATTGATAGAAGTAAGAAAAAAATCAAACTGGCTTTGTTATTGTTATTAATAGAGAATTCTAATCCAATTGAATTAAGCAGGACAAAGCTTCTTCCAGAAGATTATAAAAATGCATGTGTTGTCACCTCCCAGAATATGAGCTGGAAGGGCCTGCAAAAACCATCTAGCCTAAGAATGTACTCTACAATGCCCATGACCAGTGCACATCCAGACTCTGTTTGAAAACCACCCAGAAAAGCAGAGACTACAATTCCTGAAGGCAACTCAATCCACTCAGAAAACTCCAATGGTTAGGAAATTTTGTCTCCACATGGAACCATGACCCTTCTCTCTAATTTTCAGACACTTGTATCCAAATTTCTCAAAGAACACATCTTTCACCCAGTGAAAATCCTGGTAGTTGTTGCCTATAGACTTCCAGGACATTTCCCTTACTTCCTCAAAAAGTTTGGTACCTGGCTCATGAACTTTTTCTCCCCCTCAATTTCTGTCCTCATATTGGGGGATTTCAGCATATATATTGATGGACAGTTAGGTGGTGAAATGAATAGAGCAACAGCCCTGAAGTCAGGAGGACCTGAGTTCAAATCTGCCCTCAGATCCTTAACACTTACTAGTTTTGTGTCCTTGGGCAAGCCACTTAACCCCAATTGCCCTGCCTTGCCCCCTCCAACTCACCCCTCCCAAAAAACCCCAAACCCACCAAAAAGCATACATATTGAACACTAGTCTAACCATTCATCTCCTCAACCCTTTTGCTTCCCATGACCTACTCCTCCACCCCCCCTCAAACACAAAGATACCTTTGATCTGACCCCATGTTCCTGAACTCTGAAATGCTCTTATGTGATCACATTCTATTGGCTTTCCACGTCTCCCTCTGCATCTACTTATCAAACCCCGCTCTTCATCCCACTGTAATCTCCACACTCTGACCCTTCCATTCTCTCCCAGGGCATCTCCCCAGAACTAGCCACCCTCCTCTTTCCCTACTTTGAGCCTCTGATGAGTTAGTTCAACTCCCCACTATAGTCTTCTCTTGAGTCCCTGGAATCCTACCAATCCTATAGCCTCGGATCACTCCCACCACGTGCCACCTTTGCTTCTCTGTATGCGCCTCTAAACAAAGGCGGAGAAAATCATGCCACTATTCTGAGCAGATCCTCCACGACTCTGTATGCACTCACTGTTGCTAAGCAATACCTTGATACATCCATTACCAGTGCCTGATCTCCCTCCCCGCAGTAACTATGCCAAACTTTTCCAGCTCTCCTCAAGCTTGCCAATGGCTCCCCTCCTCCTACCCTCTCAGATGAGAATTTTACCTTGTATGAAAGTTCCCTCTTCTTCCCTCTCCCTCACCTCATATCACTCAGATGCCTTCTTCCACTCTCTCCTCCTTCACCCCTGTCTTGCATGAAGAGGTAGCCCGTCTCCTTGCCAAGACAAACTCCTTTACCTGAAAAGCAATCTCATTCCACCATGTGTCCTCCAAGAGATTGCCTCCACAGTCATATCCATTCTCTCCCTTATTTTCAGTTTCGCCCTGATTACTGGCTCCTTTCCCACTGTCTATAAACATGTCTATGTCTTACTCCATTCTTAAAATACCTCACTTGATCTTTCTGTCAACACTATCATCCATATCTCTTCTGAACTTTGTGGCAAAAATTCCTTGAGAAGGCTATCTACAATATGCTTCTCTGCCTCCACTCTCTCACTCTCAGCTTCATACTATTAAGCTGCTGACCTCTTCCTTCCACCAAAACTCCTCCCTCCAAAGTTACCAATGATCTCTTCATTTCCAAATCCAAAACTCTTCTCTGTTTCACTCCTAAGCCCCCATTCTCCCCAGGACAAGCTAGGTCTCCCCTGTACTCCAAATGTGCTGGAAGAAGTAGGTGGCAGGATATTATGAAAATTAGTCAAAGAAACCAGACATGAAATCACATAAAAGAAGACCACCCAATACCACAAGGCACAAATGTTGGTGAAGAAGATTGTGGAGATTCCATCAATTCCAGTTACAGCTTGTAAGCAGCAAGAAAAGAAAACATGATAGCAGAGTGAAGAAGCCAAATCTGATTTATAAAGGGGCTCCATTAAACCCTACAAATGTCTATTGGCCCCAGGCTTAGGGTCTGCAGGATCCAACAGTAAATACCACATTGTCCACTGCTGTCAGCCTGTGGGCACCCACTGCCCTATTTGGGGATTCAGTTTCCTCATCTGTAAAATGAAGGGATGACTGATGATTAATTCTGATCCAATACAATCCCCCAAAGATTTAAGTACCCCCTGTGTGCCTGGCACTGGACAGGGGCAGGGAGGGAACTGGGGCTAAACAGACAAAAATAAACCCTCCCTCCCTTCGAGAAGCCACCATTCTGCTGAGATCCAATGGGTGAACAAATACGTAATGGTAGCAGGGGGTGGGGGGCAGGGATGGATTAAGCCAGCTCATTATTGATTCTCTCCCCCACCTCCTAATTCAGTTGGTGAAATCATAGAATTTCAGAATAGGTATCAGAGATAATAGGGTGTTAAGGTCCTAAAAAAAATCCAAAGAAGTTTTGATACTAGGTTAGTCCTTTACGTGGTGTGAAGGAACTATTCAGCCGAACCTGGTGGAGTGCAAAGACAGCTAGCCATTAGCTGGTTGAGGGATTGGCCACCATCTTGGTGTCCCTTAAAAAGCAGGACACACTTTCCAGTGACAGGTAAGGGCAGGAGTCAGCCCTTTGAAGTGTGAGCTCAGGGATGAGAGGAGTCAGCACTGGCTGGGCTTGGATGTCCAGGTGGAGGGAGGTCCCCAGCAGAAAAAGTAGCATAAGAAAGGAGACGACAAGGGCATCAGGCCCTGCAGGGTCAGCGGTGGGAGCTGCCTGGGACATGTGGGTTCTAGAGTGCTGTGACCTCTGCTAGGCTGCTCCCTGGATGTGTTTCCTTCTTCATTGACATTGAGTGTAACAGGAAGGAAAGGATGCCTTAGGCTTATGGCAGGGGTGTTCTAGTACTATTACTCTTAGGATGCCAGGACTTGGCTTTGATTATTAATGACTGTTAATCAATAACTGGAGGGAGAGAAGGAGGGCAAGAGCATTAACTAGGGAAATCAGGAAGCGCTTTCCATAGGAAGATGAGCCTTAAAGGAAAACAGAGAACCTAGGAGGGAGAGGGGAGGAGGGATGGCATTCTAGGCTTGGGGACAATCTGTACCAGGGCAGAAGTGAGAGAACTCAGTGTGGAACTCATAAGTGAGTACAACAAACAGTAAATGGGCTATTAAGGCTGGATTGCATCTAGGGGAGTTCTGGGACTGAGTCAAGGAAGATAGGCTGAGGCCAGCTTGTGAAGGACTCAATGAGAATGAGTTTGCTTTTGACCCTAGAGGACATACCTCATCACACCTCATCCAGTGTGCTATGTTCAATGCTAGGAACAGTATTTTAGGAATGACATGGATGAACTGAAGAAATTCTTGAGGAAGCCAACCAGGATGGTGAAGGTCTTGAGTTCACACCATATGGGAACCAGCTCCATCATTCAGAAATGGCCCAGAGAAGAAAGACTGGGGTGGAAGGGGGGATTTCAAGTATTTTCAGAGTGCTTAGCACAGTTCCTGGCACTTAGATTCTCTTTTTAAATGCTTATTATCACCATTATATCATTATTAGAACTCTTCTCAGGGAAGAAGGATTGGAGTTACTCTGCTGGACTTGAGAACCCGGGGTCAAGGATAATTGTCCAGGTTGCAAAAGGACAGATTTACATTTTGTTATCTAGGAAGATCCCCTAAGAATGGAAGGTGAAATTTTATTTGGGACTTGAAGGAAGCTAGGAGGTGGAGATGTGGAAGGAGAGCATTCCAGGCAGGGGAACAGCCAAAGCAAATACACTGAGTCCAGAGATGGAAGGTCTCTCTAGAAAACCAGCAAGATGAACAGGGTCCCAGGATTGCTAAATGCACAGGGAAGGCAAGGGTGTGAGCTTTGAGAAGACTGGAAGGATGGGAGTGGGGTGGACAGATTATGAAGGTCTGTGGGAGGTGGGGCAGATTGTGAAGGGCACTGAAAGTCAACTGGAATTGATCCTGGAACAATTCAGAGTCACTTGTTACAGACTAGGAGAGTAACACGGTTTTACTGGTGCTTTCACTGATGGATGGAGAATGGCCTGGATCAGGCAGAGACACCATCAGTTAAGGTCCTGCAGCAGGGTGGGGGCAGTGCCAGAGAAGAGGATGCAGATGAGAGAGGTTAAGAAATTGAAATCTATGTGCCTGGATAACTGATTGGACATGGCAGATTTGGGAGAGTAAGATGGTGAGTCTGGGGACCTGGCAGGGGGATAGGTAGTACCCTTGAAAGGAATAGGGAAGTCAGAAAAAGGGTACTTAAGAGCAAAAGAAAATGAGCTCACTTTTTGGTTATTGAGTTTAAAATGTCAGTAGGAAATATCTAGTCTGAGATGTCTGCTAGCAGTTGGAGATGTTCCAGAGAGAACTTAGAGTTGCGCAAGCAAATCTGAGAAAGGCAATGTCCATAAGAATAATCATCAAACGCCCTGGAGCGATGGAGTCACCAAGTGAGATAGTTTAGAGGGAAAAGAGAGGGTCCAAAACAGAGCCTAGATGACTGCCCATGGTCTGTGGCCAAGACCTGACTGAAGCTCTAATGAGAGAGACAGAACAGGAACAGTCATGGAAGTAGCAGCAAAATTGGGAGAAAGGAGTGTCATGGAGACCTGGTGAGGAGAGAATATCCAGGGAGAGGACAGTAATCTGTGCCAAGGACTGCTGGAGTTCCAGGAGGATGAGCACTGAGAAAAAGGCTGCTGGTGTTTGCAGGAGGGAAGACAGCTAACAGCAACAGGGGTACAAGAAGGTGGCCAGCCAGAACTTTGCCCTGAGAGCTCACGTCCCTTCTTCAAGTAAAAGACACTGAACTTTTAAAGAATAACAAGTTAAATCACAGATTTCACCCCACCCTTATTTCCCCAAGGCGCCAACCAAATCCTCTCCAGGGCATTGTCACAGCTAGGTCCTCCCAGCTGAGTCTCTGGCTGAATACAAGCAGGAAATTCTAGGTCCTCAGGTGGATCCTTTGAATGTATCCTTAAGGCCAGAAGGGAGACGTTTTGGTTCTGGAAGAAACTGAAGAAACCTTAGACAGGAGGGCCAAGAAGGGAAGAGGCTCATGCAAAGTCAGAAAGGTGGGAAGGAATTCAGGGGCCAAGAGAGGAGTTGGGTCTACAGGCACCCCAATAATAGGATGGGGAAAGGGTCAGTGAAGAGCAGAGCTGGAGGCAGGTCCCATGGGAAAGAGCCAGGCAATGAGGCAGAGAGAAGAGATCTCAGGACCATGTGGAAGAATGTGGGTGAAGAGGAACAGCAAAGAGAAGGGTCTGGTGAAGCTGCCAGTGCCAGTGGGGTGGATTAGACACTGTCTTTAGGGAAGAAGAGAAAAGACAGAGAAAGAGAGAGAGACCAAAAGGAGAACAGCTGCTGGCTTCTGTGCTGTGGCTTGCAAGGGACTAAATCCCAGACATCCCAAAGACCCTTTGGTGCCTTAGCCTCCCCAGAGCCTGCCAAAGGGCTGTCCCAGCCCCAGTAGCACAGCCTCAGGCTTTAGGGGAATATTGGGTCTTAACTAAGATACTTCACATAAAACCAGCTCAGCTTAACTTTCAAAGCACATTGAAAGCCGTCTACCTTTTGGGTTGACTCTCCTGGGGATCATGCCCTTGATCTTGTTTGGTTCATGTCTGCCATATTTCCCAGCAAGACCCATTTGGGGCTCATGATCTGTGCTGGGCTCTCCTCCCTGGAAGATGGGGAACAGAGGCCAGATTTAAGCCCAGGCCTTCAGCTTCGAAGTCAAGCATTTCGCCCAGTCAGGATGCTCTCAGCTCTCCACCGGTTCTGCACAGGGAAGACTCCCATTCCTGAAACGTCTACTGGGGTTCCTGGCCACATCCTCACTCATAATCAGTGTTTGTTAGCCCAGAACAATGAAGCAGTTGAATGAGAGTGTCCCCAAGGTCCCTGGGAGCTCTAAATCTGGGAAGCCAATGCTAGAACACTCCCCGTATAAAATATTCATGGGGCTATTCTCTCTAAGAACTGCTCAATCCTTAATTTTTCATTTCAGACAGCCCAAGAGCCATCATTTCAGCCCTGGGACCAGAGTAGGGCTCATCGGACATTCATCCTCAGGCTTTTCCGGCATCATCCTGCCTTGCTTTATGTGTCAGAGCTGGGGCTCAGAATTCAGGGCCAAAGACTTAAGAGCCACTGGAAGCTGCCTTTCAGCAGTGACCCCAGGGTTAGTTATTGAAAGCTGAGAGGCTCAGCCCTCTCTGGAAAGGCTAGCCTAAGAGGCTCCAGAAGCCTCCCTGCCGGGTCTATCTGGGTCCGGATAATAGGAAAGGGCTCATTGGATCTGCAATGGCAGTCTGTCTGCCGGCTCACTGGACTCTCCAGACAGCCTGCCTTGAGGGCAGCACAAACCTGGCTACCCTCATTTTACAAATGCAGAAACTGAGGCTTAAAGGTCAAGTCCACAGCTAATAAGCATAAGCATGGGAGGAGGGGTAGGACATGCCCTTTCAACTCTGCACCTTCAGTCTTAAAATCCTGCTTCAATCAAGCCATCCACACACTGTTATCTCAGCTGGGTGAGGCCCCAGGATCACTGGGTTTCCAGCTGAAGGTATTACGTTAAAGACCAACTCCTCTCACTCCTTCCTTGCTCAAAGGAGAGCACTGAGAAACTCGTTTTATAGACCGGAGTAGAGCCTTGGGATGGGTCAGAGGGAGGAAGGGACTTGTCCAAGGTCACACAGCTTTTCTCTTCCTCTGGCTGAGAATCCAATGCTCGTCACATAATAGCCATCGCGGGCCCAGTTAGAGGCAACAAACTTGTCCATCCAGAATTCTCTGTCACCTTGGATTAGGGCAGTGCTACTGGGGCTCAGACTGATTGCAAACACCCTGCTCTTTTCTGCTTCTGTTCCGCAGGCTGCCTGCTTTGCCACACCTCCCCATCAAGGACTGCTTCTCAAGCCCTGATAAGCATTGTCCCAGTGGAGAGCTCCTCTGGAGTCGCAAGGGCGCTTTCTGATCCTGCTCAGAGGCCCCGAGGCTCCCCTCAGTCCCCGGGGGCCAGAAGTGTGGGCAGAGTTGTGGGCCGATCCGCCCCCGTGTCACCCTGAAGATGTAATCCTATTAACTCCTCCCGGGACCTAGCAAGAGCTGGGCTCGGGGGCGGGGAGGGGCGGGGGGGGGGGGACCCGGGGGGACCCGCCCCCAGCGTTCCAGATCCAGAACTCGAAGGGATGTGTGAGGCCACGAAGTCCAACGCTTGCCTTTTAGAGAGGGAGAAACAGTAGGAAGTATCCGACGGGGGATGTGAACCCAGGTCCCCGGACTTCAGAGCCTCTGTCCAGCGGCTACCAGCCCATCCCCGGAAGGCACTTTTTCACAGAAGCCTTTTTGGCACCCGCCTACACTGGAAATAGGGCTTTGCTCTTCTGGGCTTCCTCCTGTCCGAGTGCGAGATGCGCGGGTCCTGAAGATGTGCCAGGTGATGCATCTGAGGTCTGGGGAACACCTGGCGGGGCAGGGGATGTCCCCGCCCGTGACGTAAGTGCATGATGGGAGTGATGGGGACTTCCCAGGAGTGGAGCCCAGCCTTCCGAGGCTGATCGGAGGAGGGTGCCTGACCCATCGGCCATGACTGAACGTTCTTCACCAGGGGAGCGGTGGGATCTGAGCCCCGGGATCTGGCGACCCCCAGGCCTGACGACATGAAAGAGTCCTCTTCAGACAACCCGAGAAGCCGAGGCTTCCGGGCAGGGCTTACAAATGTGTCTCGGGACCGGGGGTTGACCCCCAGCCTCCCTGGAGACATGCTTCCCTACGGCCGAGGCTCCGTCAGGTCACTGGGAAGGGAGATGCCACTGTGGAGAAACCAGAGCCGGCCAGGAGGCCTGGACAGATGGAGCCAATCAATTCTTTGCCCACGGCCTGGAAGGACCCGGTGCCGAGGCGCTTCCCAGCTGGGAGACGCCTTTGAAATGCTAACGAACGAATTCCTTGGCCCTCTGTCCCGTCGGCCCTCCGGAGGTCCCGCGCTGAGCTTTTCAGAAAAAGAAAACCCAGTGAATGTTAATAAGCCAACCCTAGAGAAATGGATTCTTCACCGCCAGAGACTGAGCTATGGGAACGCATGTCCCGCTCTCCTCCTGAGCCTCCAGGCTGTGCCAGGTGCTGGTTTGTGTGGGGAAAACCGGGAGGAGGCCTCCTATCGCCCTTACTAGGCAGCAGCAAAGCTGAAACCTTTGGCAGGCCCTCCTCTTCCAGCTGCGAAAAGAACAGCAGATTTAGAATCGGGGCCCAGGGTGTCAGACTCAGTCTTTTCCTTTATACTTGTGTGATCCAGGGCAAGCCATGTGTAAAATGAGTTTGGGCTAGGCTCACTCTAAAGCCCAAGGGTTCTCAACTTAGGTAGGGTCAAGGAGCCCTCTCCCTCTCTGTCTCTGTCTCTGTCTGTCTGTCTGTCTCTCTAATACACATATGCACACACACATACTTAAATGTGTATACACATGTAGAAGAATTATATTACATTCATTCTATTTCATTACAGTGTTATGTTAGGTAATATATGATTCCATGGCTATACCACGTTCTAACATGTAATCACAGGTTATAACTTACTGCATCGTACTTGATCATACTGTCATGTTATATTTGTATTATCACACAATACTAGAATATGATACACTATAGAAAACATTTATTGAGCACCTACCATGTGCCAGGCACTGTGCTAAGAGCCAGAGATATAAATAAGGAAAAGGTGTTAAGGGGCCTTAAAAAAAAGTGAGCAAAAGACAGTGCCTGCCCTCAAGGAGTACAGGTGTGCCATGCTAAACCATGTGGGGTTGCACTGCCTCCTGTAATATTGCAGCACTAGATTATGTTGCCTTGTTTTCCCTTGTATTGAATTGTATTACATTACATAACATTATCTATAAAAGTATTTCAAGACAATTGGCTTCCTTTGTAGTCCTATTAATTTTATTTTGTGCATTTAAACAGGAAGGAAGGAAGGAAAATAGGAAGGAAGGAAGGAAAGAAGGAAAGGAAGGAAGAAAGAAAGAGAGAAAGAAAGAAAGAAAGAAAGAAAGAAAGAAAGAAAGAAAGAAAGAAAGAAAGAAAGAAAGAAAGAAAAGGGAAGGAGGAAAGAAGGAGAAGGGAGGGAGGGAGGAAAGAAGAAAGGAAGGGAGGGAGAGGAGGAAGGAAGCATTGTAGATAGATGGGATGCTTTCAAATCCAACCTTAGAAACTTACTGGTCAGGTGACTCTGGTAAAATCAATCAATTAACCTATTCATAGATCAGTTTCCTTTTTTGAAAAAATGGAGTTGAACTTAGTGGCCTCTAATGTCCTACCCAGCTCTACAACTATGATCCTATGATTCTGTGCAAGGTCTAATCAAGCAGTGGCCTCAGTGGTGAGGCATGGAAAGGCCATCAACAGAGACTTCATCCTCAGCAGAAATACAACCTTGCCTTTAGTCTTTGTCCCAGGGGCACAGAGCCAGGCTTGGGTCACATGGGCTGCTTTCCTCACATCTCACCATCCTCCTGGCTCACCCTTCAGTTCCAAAGCCAATATTAAGGAGAGGGATCCAAGAGGAAGTTGGCATTTTTTTCCTTTGTTCTACAGGATGATTCTTCCAACACTGTCCTTTGGAGGACAGTCCTTTGCCAGCATGGCATAGCAGACATCAGGCATGTGCTGTCCATCACTCATGAAGCTCACTGAGGAGCCACCTGCCCTGGGGCACACTGTTCTCCTTTAACTCTAGGGCAGTTGGTGAGACAACTGGAGGGCCACCTGGGCCTGCTTAACACTGCTTTTCCCCATGACCTGTGCTGGGCTTGACCTCATATTTCTGGCAGCACAGCACTAGGGATGAGTGTACTGAGGAGATGGGCCAGGCAACCAGTGATCTCTGCTAATCCCTTGCTCCTCAAATGTGCAACAGAAAGCCAACCCGGCCTCTTTCTTCCCCCCCTTCCATTCACAGGGAATGGACTCAGAATCCAGTTGGGAATGACCCTAGTAGAAAGGATGGTCTCAGCATGAAGAGGAGCCCCTAAGTGGCTGCTTCTCTCTTGCCTGTCTCCACAGAGACAGCAGAAGAGAACACAAATCCTGAGGGTGGATGGCTTGAGCTCTTAACCTGGGGTGATGTCCAAGGTGGACTGTTTTTTCCTGAGAAGCCTTTGAGGCCCCTTCAGCTGTAAGTTAATTATGTGCTTCCCATCATCACAGCATCTTGACATCCTTGAAGCCAGATTGGGATTCCTCAGACTTCAGATTAAGCCTTCAGATGTCCCCACAGACACTGAACTAAAAAGAGGTAGTCCCAGGAAAAAATCAAGAAACTTGAGCTGGGGGGGAGGGGTAGGTACGGGTAGAGAGAGGGGTCTCTGAGTTTCCTAATAACAGAGATGTCTTGAAACTACATCCACTGGGGAAGAGATGAAAAAGCATGGCCCCTGAATGGAATGGGATTCCATTCATCATAAGAAACTATCAACAAGAATTCAGAGAAACCCAAGAAGACAAAAGTGAACAGATGAAACAGTCAAGTCAGAACTAGGAAAACAAGAGTCACAATGACTATTTGGTCATGTTCACACATAGAAAGGGTAAAAAGAAATCCATAAGATGTGCTGCCACTACTCCCAATGGTCAGGCATGGCAGGGAAGAGTTGAGGGGAAGGAAGCTTTGCTCTTGGTGGGGGGGAGGGGAGTCAGGAGGGACTGTGGGTATTGAACATTGCAGATACTCTTGAGCTTGGCATTTGGGTTTTCCACTTTGGCTGAGCTGCTTAGCAGAGACTTTTTCATTTTCAGTTACACAGGGAGGCTCTGGGTGGCATGAGGGGGGGATCAATCAATACTTGTCAAGCATTTACAATGTGCCCAGCACTATGCTAATCGTGAGACAAAAGGGCCCCTGCTTTCAATTGAATGGGGAAGACAACATGCAAAGAAATCTATACAAAACAATCCATATTCAGGAGACCATGGACAGAGGAAAGACACAAGAATGAAGATGGGTGGGGAAGGCTTCCTGGAGGAGACATGATATTAGGTGGGACTTAAGGGAACCTGGGAGGTCAGCGGTTGGAGAAGAGGGAGCATTCCAGGCACAGGGGATGGCCAGAGAGCATTTGCTTAGAGGAGAGATGGGGGGTCTTGTTCATGAGACAGTTAGGAGGCCAGGGTCACTGGAAGGTCAAACAGCATTTTGTATTTGATCCTGAAGGTGATGGGGAACCACTGGGGTTTACTGAATAGGGGGATGACTGGTCAGGCCTGAACCTTGAGAAAGTCACTTTAGTGTTTGAATGAAGGATAGATTAGAGGGGGCAGACTTGAGGCCAGCAGACTCCCCTCCCCTAATAGGCTACTACAATAGGATGCAAAAAGGAGAGACGTCAATGAAGAGAAAATCCTGGCAGCCAGCAGGGCCTCCCTCCCGATTTTGACCCTGCCATGGCAGAGACCTGGCTAGACTATGGTCTCTGAGGAGGGGGGGTGGTCTGGGAAGCCTCCCACTTCCTGCCACAGGGCTGGTGATTGTCAAATTTTGGCCCCAACAAGCCATTGCTTGGGTTTTTAGCAAATCTCCTAAGTCTGCCTGTAAGATCCTGAAGGGTCTTGCCAAGGAAGGCTGGAAGAAGGAAGATGAGGGAGTGGGGCTTGATGCTGCTAGCTCAACTCCCTTCTCTCTGAGTGGTGACCTCTCCATGGCCCAATGCTCTTTAGTTCTGCCCCAGAACTGGCCTCCAGCAATAATAAGGACCATTGTCAGGACTTTTTACTTCTTGCTTCACTGGTCTGACTAACTCCAAATGGCTCTTCTGTCAACTCTGCACAGCCAGATGGCTGTGAAAGGATAGAAGCAGGAGGCCAGGCCCCCAGGGTTGCTGGCGCCTTCTCTGCAGCCCAATTACTTGGCCCCTCCAACCCAAAGTCAGGCGCTCGACATCCCCCATTCCATCAGCTGTCATTCTCTTCATGTCTCCCTGAGGCAAGAGAACTCTGCGAGTCAGTAGGAGAGAGGAGGAGAGAACTGCAGAGACAGTCTGCTTCCTCCTGCCATCTTCCAGAGACTGAGGCCCAAAGAGATGAAGCAGTCAGTCTGAAGCTGACAGCAGTCCTACAGACTGGGAAGTTGTTCTTTCCTCGGTATCACACTACCTGCCAGTATAATGCCCCTTGCCCTGCTGTGGAGTCTTTCTCACCACTTATTGGCCAGGTCAAAGCACCTAACCAGTGCTTATGGGCCTCATCAGTGGCACCACTGCTGAGCTGAGTTGACATCCCAAAGGTACCATGAAGCTGTCTTCTCCCAGGGCTGCCCAGGCAGGGACTATCCAACTACATCCAAAAAGCAGGGTACAGAGCTGGCCTCACAGCTGGAACGAACTTCTGGCCCTAGCAAGGGAAGCCTCTGTTTAGGAGGGGATGATAGGGCAGGCTCAAGCTCAGATTGGGAGTTGGATGAAAAGACCTAGTCTTGACTTAAGGAATGGAGAGGATGTGAAAAAAAAAAAAACCAAGTGGGTCAAACCCACCCCATGTGGAGTGATTTCTGAGAAGAAAAGGAAGAGCCCCCCTTGATTATGACCACTCACATCAATTGTAGGTCAACTACCATGACAGACAGAGGAGCCCTTGGGCTCTGGGAGTGGCAGCACCCTTCCCCAGACCACCAGCCCAGCCCCTATATCCATCACCTTGGGAAGAAGCTCCTGGAGAGATGAGACCTGGCAGTCACACCACCTGAAGATCCAGGAAGGAGAGTCTTCCCCACCAAAGTCCTTGGCCCTGTACAGCATCAGAAGATGATGCCATTTTATTATGTAAATGGCATGAAAGGAGAGGTATGGCTTTGTGGCTGCCCCTTAGGACCCTGGGACCTTTCTATCAGACTTGCAGCTGAGACCTTTCCTCTGTGTTGTCTCCCACTAGAACAGGGGTTTTTCACTTTTCTGTTTATAACTCTGGTTCTTGGCAGATAATAAATGCTCACTTATTCATTCATTCATTCATTCATTCATTCATTCATTCATTCATTCATTCATTCAAGAAGCTAGCTACACCCAGTCTCTGCTCCCTAGTCACCAATAACATGGTGTTTAAAGACCCAGCAGCACTGGCCATAAGGTTTGGTGGAGAACCACAGAGGAGAGCTTCCATTCTTGGACACAAGGAGGAGGAGCTGTCAAATCTGCAGCATCCTGGACCTCTGTCACAGACATGCAAGCTAGCAGTCAGCAGCTTTCTAGTTCCTTCCTAGGCTGGGCTAGCAGGTCCCAGAGATCAGAGTTGGCAATCTTGGGGCTGGATGACAGCGCCCTCCAGTGGCCACCTGGATCTTTATTAAAGCACACACACCTGGCTGTCGATGTACAATGAATGTCTGTCCACTGTCAAATCAGGCCCCCAGCATGACCTTTATACTGGGAGAGATATTGAGAAAAACAGAGGGCAGGCACGGGACCCTGCATCGTTCTGAGAATGCAGGCTGGACGTGGTGGCACCGAGGAGACTGAGGCTGGTGCTGAAGTTTGAGCTGCACCCGGCTAACTAATGCCAATCCCTAAGTCTGGCCCTCAGGAGCTGAGGGTACTAGGCTGCCCAGGCCTGAATCAGAGCACACCCAGGCTTCTGTGATGAGCAATGTGGGATTGAGCTGTCGGTGACTGCTGCACTTCTGTCCTGGGGGTGGGGGGTGGGGGAGACACACACACACACACACACACACACACACACACACACACACAGAGAGACAGAGAGAGACAGAGACAGAGAGACAGAGGGAGAGGGAGAGAGACAGAGGGAGAAGATACAGAGAAACACAGAGAGAGAGACGGAGACAGAGAGAGACAGAGATAAAGAGACAGAGACAGAGACAGAAAGAGAGGGAGGGAGAGAGAGGATGCAAGCAGGAATAGAGGCAGAGAGTGGTGGAAAGGAGACCTCACTTCTTTGAAATCCCTACCTTGTCTGGTCTTAGGCTGGTCCTTTTACCTTTCTGGCGCTCACTTTCTTTCTGTGTCAAATGAGGACAGTGGACTGGATGGCCCCAAAGGCCTCACCCAACTCTCAGGCCCCACATGGGCTTCCATTCCTTCCATTATTCATTTTAGAATGTGCCGACTCCAACCCCTCATGGTGAAGATGAACTAGTCCTTAATGGGCAAAGGGTATGAATAGTTTTCCAAAAAGCGTTCAAATACTCAGCAGCTACTGGTGAGGGAGAAGTGCTGAGAATCCTTCACAAAGGTAAGTGCATAACCAGAGCTAGCTCTGACATGGTGCTCCCTCTGTGCCAAGCCCTGTGCTAAGTACTTTACAATTATGTTCTCATCTGATGTGCACAGCAGCCCTGGGAGGGAGGTGCTACTATTATCCCCATTTCAGAGATGTGCTAACCGAAGTAGATAGGGCTTAAGTGACTGCCCAGGATCACACAGCTAGTAAGGGTTGGAATCCAGATTTGTGCTCAGACCCTCCTGACTACAGGTCTGACAAGTTATTACTTTGCCACCTAGATGCCACATTAAACAATGACAAGAATCCTCGTAATGATCAACAAGGCTGTCCAGGGTTTACTTAGTCCTGTCCTCCCATAGGCATCGTTTGGGTTGGAGAGACCCATAGGAGGTGAGCAGGGTCTGTGCCAAGCAGCCCTGAGGATGTGTTTAAGCAGCAGTTCAAACCCTGATTGACACATACTCGCTGATCATTAGCATGTTTCTTAAAATCTACAAGGATGGGTTCCCTTCCCCTGTGAGCTAGGAATAGAAATTCCTATAGAGAAATTCATTGCAAAGAATCTAACAAGATAATATCTTCTGCAAAATGTAACATCTTATAGCACCAGCAGAAATGATGACAAAGTCACTCCAAATGGCCCAGCTGGTCATTCCATCCTTACCTTCGCTCAGCTCAGTGGCAGGGTTCCTTCATCATTCCTGGGAAGATTAAAGATGGTTTCTCCTGCTCCACTTGGAGGAATTCATGAGACTGGGGGTAATGGAGCGTGGGTCGAGGGAAAGGTGTGGGGTTGAGTGTTATGTGATGGGGCCATCTCTGCTGAACCTGGAACATCGCCCCTTGGCCAGTCCAGCTGGGGGCTTGGTTTTACTTAAGACTTGCTTGGGCACTGTGGCTGGGTGAGGTGGTTGGGGAGGGATCCTCTTCATGGCTTCCTGTATCTCTGTCTCAGACAATATCTTGGGTTCCTCTTTTGCACACAAGCTAGGCCTTTCATCAATCAATGTTCTCTCCCTGCTCACCCCTGAGGAATTCATTCACTTCCCCAATTTCCTTGAGCCAGTTAACCCCAGCCTGTTCTTTGCCCTTGGCTCAATGTTGCTCTTTTCAACTTCTGGCTCTTCCTCAGGGGGCAAGGAGCTTATTGGGCTAGAGGATGCAGGACACAATTAAGTGGAACATAATTATTAGCTAAGGATCTGGGCACAAGAGGACCCCTTGTTAGCCATAATCATGGAAGCCTCATGATGCAATGAGAAGCCAAATTGTCAGAAACAATCTGGGGGCTGCCAGCATCAGGTGGCTGCTTTCTTTGCTGAATGATCAGGCTTTTAGCAAGCTGGAGTGTGTGCATCATTTCATACACCAGTTCTCTTGGTTTGGGGAAAGTAAGCAGCCCACTGTTCTTGGGAATTCTAAACTGGTGTGGCATCCCATCTCCCTTTGCTGTCATCACGACTCCACCATCCTTTCCTGCCCAACACTTAGCAGCAAGAGGTCCCATTCTTTCTGGAATCCTTCCTCAGAGATTTGTGTTAAAACAGCTAGCAGAAATGTGCGACATAGTGCACAGGAGGTGGGCACTTCTGTACAGAAGCAGAAAGAGAGACAGAGAGAGCTAGAGAAAGACACAGAGAGAGAGACAGAGAGAGAGACACCCAGAAAGAGATAGATACAGAGAGAGAGGGAAGGAGGAAGGGAGAGAGAGAGAGACAAAGAGAGATGGAGAGGAAGGAAAAAGAGAGAGAGAGAGAGAGAGAGAGAGAGAGAGAGAGAGAGAGAGAGAGAGAGAGATACAGAGAGAGAGAGAGAGAGATACAGAGAGAGACAGAAACACTCCCTGCATGGCAGGGGACTGGGACCTCTTCCTGGAAGTGGGATGAGGACACCATCCTCCAGGCTAAGCTGAAGGCTGTTCCTGGGTTTCTGGCTCGTGGAAAACAGATGGTTGCCCAAGGAATGGGCACCAAAGATGATCCCACTGAGTTCAAATTCACCCTCTCTCTCTCCCTGCCACTCCAGGAGAAGGTCACCGAGAATAAATCCTCTTCTGTCTCCAGGGACAAGATCAGGAGTCAGAGTCAGAAATTGTGGTCCTAACATCTTGAGTTTTTGTCTTGGCAACCATTGCTGTCTGTTCCAAGAAGAGAAAATTGTTTTCTGACTTCTTTTGGAAACTGAAATGTATAAATAAAATATGTGAAGAACAAGAAATCAGGCAAGATGGTGACGAACTCAACTGAGTCTAACAAAAGCTGGGTCAGAAGAGTCTACTCACCCCTTGTGGCTGGACTCCCTGGTGGACTATGACCAAAGGATGAAAGCTAAGGAGAAAAATAAAAACAAAAATAAAAACTGAAAAGAAAGGGGAAAATGGAAGAAAAGAGAGAGAAAAAAAAACAGAATTTACAGTGTGTCTGGTAAGGAAGAACTGATTACTGCAGGCAGGGTAAGGCAAGCTGCCATTTAGAAAGAGAAGAAACACATGAGAGGCAGGTAATTCTGGGGGGTGTAGAAGGTAGAGAGTCTCACAAAGGCCATTTGTCCACCAACAACTCACTGGATCTAGGAAATCAGGCTAGGAGATCAGACCTGCCAGGAGCAAGTCCCTGGCTTAGAGGGTCACAAGGCAAGGACCTAGAGCTGAAAGGGAGGCCAACTAGTCCCAGACTTCATTTTACAGATGAGGGAAATTATTTTGCTACTATATTAACAACAAATATTAAATTAGCATTGAGGCTTTTTCTCTTATTTCCTCATTTAGGATCCAGTCCTTATCAGTCAGTCAGTCACTAGAAGACCTTACTTCTGTGTAGAGTGTAAACAGAATTTAATCAAGGTGAATTCTTTTCCTTAGGGAATAAGCCCATGTTCTTGTACTCCATTCGAGTTTAGGGTGACCCATCTCATGAAAGAGAAAATCAACAAGACTAGTTTGGTTGGAGATGGATTCCTCTATCCAGGGTGCTGGAGGTGGCTGAGTCTCAAGATCAAGCCACATTCTCAGCAGAAGCTAAAGACTTTTAGCCCATCTCCTCATTAATATGTCCACCCATCAGGGTTGATTTCTCCTCTCAGGAGCATTCCCTTTCAAAGAAACACATTTCAGGCATTCAGTGTCTTCATTAGGTGTCTTTGGTTACCAAGAAAAGCCATTGACCATCAATTTATTGATTATTAGCTAGTCTAATTAATAAACTGACTATTAATTACCCAGAAACTCTCTTTTAGGCTTTTCATTTGTAATACAGCTAAGGAAACAGGAGCCTGGGGAGGTCAAAGCCCAAGGTTATGTAGGTGGGAAGCATTCAGATTGGATTTGAACCCACATTTTCTGACTCCAGAGAGGTCTCTTTTGTTCAGTCTTTGATATGGTGATCTGGTAAACTAAACCATCTTTTCTCTTCTGCTTAACTTCTATGTTACCCTGGGTCTGAGTGTCAGTTTTCTCCTCTAAAGTGGGTCTCCCAATGAAGAATTCCTCTCTACTAGGGTAAATCAATGCCTGTCCTGTAGCTCGTTCATGGAGATAGGTCTTCAAGAGATAAAGCCACTTGCCCAGAGTCACAGTAGGTGGCTTGTGCAGGGCTTAAACCAGAACTTCCTGACCCCAGTTCCCTATCCACTACGACACACTGCCTGCTCTGATGAGTAATGATTTTGCTAATTCGCACAAGTGCTCTGAGAGCCAGCTCATGGGCCACAGGACCTGCCTACCAGCAGGGCCTTACTTGGTCTATGAGCCAGACTCACGAAGGCATCAGGACTTTCTTACCTTTTCCTCCAATTCCTTAATTTGTCTTTTTTGGGCTTCAATTCTCTCTTCTAGCTCTTTTATCCTCTGCAAAGTGGAAAATCAAGAAAAAACCCTGTGAAAGTTACCAAGTTTGTGGAAACCAGAGGAAAAAGTGGCCATGGTGATGCGTGCAGAGAGAGGCTGTGTAGACATATGCATAATGAGAAAAGAAAGCCAGTGTGTGCACACTCACAAACACATGGCAGAGCCCTCAGTGGAACAGACCACCATGGACCACTGCTCCGAGAGTCTTCCAGAGGCTGGCAAGAGCAGTCACACATTAGAGAAGGCCTACAATGTTGGACATTGGATCTGTGGTATTAGCAAGGATAGCCTTGAAGAGCCAGACTATGATGTTCCCACAGCCTAGCTCTGGCCACAAGCAGGAAAGCTTGGATGGGCCACAGAGCCTGGTGGTGGTGAGGAATCAGGGAGTTCCCCTGGGAAGACTCAGGAGGGGTGGGAACAGCCTTGGAGAGCCTGTGGGGTCCTGTGGAGACACCTGAGTGTCCCTCCATGTGCATCTGCTATGGTCATGGCTCTAGGCTCCCAGAGACTATATTGGATGTCTCTCAGTGCATACCTATTAGGGCATGGTCTCAGTTCCCTGTGCCGCACCCGCTCCAGGTAACTTCCTGTACATTCCCAGGCACCCTTTGGTGTGTACCTGCTGGGCATGCTGAATCAGCTCCATGCGCTCCCGCAGGATCTGAGCATCCCGTTCACGCAACTCGCTCATGACCTGGCGTTTCCACTGCTCCACTGCCACCTTTAACTTCTCCCGCTCATCCTCTGACAAGATCTCTGCCATCTTGGCCCCAGCTTCCTGCTGCAGGGCATCATAGAGCATGGCCTCCAGCTCCAGGATTTGCTAGGGATCAGAAGGAGTACAGATGTTCTTAGCAGGTTTCCTCTCAGGGTGGCAAGGATTCCCAGACACCCAGCAGGCACAGATAGCAGACTGAGAAAGTGGTGGGCCCTAAACGCCAAGATGAGAAGCCAAAGCAAGGCCCTGAAGGCTTTGTAGGAGGTCAGTGACCTGACTAGACTTCGATGGCCATCTCCTTTTCTTTATCCTTTTATCCCTATGACACCCCAATTCCAAGGTACTCAGTGTCCTTACAGTATCCCTGTCTGCTTAGCATCCCCTCCCATTGATGGACCCCACAAGGCTTGCTCTCTCCAATCCCCAAGTTCTTTTCCTCCTTCTGACTATCACTAACCATATTTCTTTCCATTCCATGAAATGATATTGAGTAGATAAATCCCCAAGACTTAAGAATTGTTCGTGAATATGTTGCATAAAAGGATCAATTAAAATGAATGTATTAATTGAAGTGAAATCTCAGTACTTACAGTTTAAAGGGACATTTGGAATTCTATAGTCCCAGAATTCAAATGAAGGTGACTGACCAGGGCTTTCTCTAGGGCCCCAGATCAGAGAGTGCCAGCAGCACTGGCAGGACTTTAAATGGGAGCAGAGATTGAACCAAGATTTGCCTGCAGCCTCCTCCTAGAAGCATCCTTGCTTGGAGATCTCAGGACCCCCCCCCCCTTCCCCCTAACTCAAGCAAGGGAAAGTCATGCCACTTGTTCTGGATGCAAGGAGTACTCCTTGTGGCTCTGCCAGGATCACTCTTGTCCAGGACAGAGGACACACCAAAGCCAATCTCCAGAGAAGGGATTCCCCCCAAGATCATCAGATCTGGTCATCCTAAAACACCCACATTCTGGAGGTGGGGAGGCGAGACTAGCCCTCTGGATCCGGCTTGACTCTCTCCCACACAGTCCCAGGGCCTTCAAGTTAGACTGAGAAGGAGCCTTGGAGGTCACCTAGTTCAACTTTACAGTGGAGAAAAATTAGGTTGGGGGCAGGGGCGGCACCTGCTCAGTGTCACATAGGGAGGAACCTGCAGAGAAGGAACATGAACCTGGGTCTAGACTCCAGGACTAGGGCTCTTCCCTGGGCCTCAAGCTGCACCTGATCTAGACACGCTATAGACCAGACAGCCCATTCAATAGAATGCATTTAGCCCTCTCCTCCATAGTAGGAAATGGAAAGGCAGCAGCCCCAGGCAAAGCTACCTCTGAAAGAAGAGTTCCTGTTCCCCCTCATTCCTTCCATGTGGATGCCCATGGCATTACTGCAATGATGGCATAAGGACAGCCATGGGCCCTGGGACTGGACTCTGGCTGCAACATGGCCAATGTCCAGGGTCCAATGGAAGCAGTAGACACTCACTTGAGCTGCCACAGAACCCGGCCGAAAAGACTGTGTCTTCCCCATCACTGTCGATCATTTATTCAATCAGCAAGCATCAGTCCAGACCCCCTTCATCCCAAAGTGCCCTGGGATGGGCACATGGGAACAGAAATCAGCAGTAAGCCCTCCCTGTTCTCCCTGGCTTGCTCTGTGCCCACGTGCTAAGATTCCATGAGTTTTCCACTGTGTACTCAGGCACTACCCTGTACAAGGGAAGGGCATGGGTGTGCAAGGGTGAAAGGGTGCCAAAAACATTGATCCAGATTCCTCCAGGAAAAGGCTGAAGGGGGGCTATCAGGGCGAGGCACTTGGCCACAGTGAGCGGCGATTCACAAGGGAATGCCATGGGCAGAGACCTAGCTGGGGAGACAGAGGACAGGGCTTGTGTCTCAGCACTGCCACTTTGTAGCAGCTGGACTTTGGTCAAGTCCACTCTGGATCTTAGTTTTCTCAGTGGTTGCTACAGATCTGACATTAGATGCTGTCCAAGGTCCCTTCTCTCCCTTCCGTGGACATGCTGCCCAATCTTGTGGTCTTGGCTTTGTTTCTGCCTTTCTCCCTCCCTGCTGTCAGGCCAAATTCTGTCCGCTCTTCAAGGCCTCGATCATGTCCCCTGTCCTTGGTGAAGCCTCCCCTGATCCCCTAGCCTATAGGGACTTTTTCCCTATTCACAATGTTTGCTGTCTTTCCTGCCTTTTGTCTTCACACAGTCTGGGGATGCTACTGGAGCACTGATACCTTCCTGCCTCTGACCTTTCCAAAGGGGCATCCTACATCTCTTGGCGGGCAGCAGCTAGCTCATCTTCTCATATATAGAGTGGAGTGGAAATGGGCATGGTCAGGTCCCCACTTTGGGCAGAAGTCCTGGGGACCATAAGCCTGCCCAGAAGGTTGAAGCACGGGTACTCTCAGCCATCCTGCATTAGCTCCCAAGAATGCATCTCATTATGTGAGAAGCAATAAGTGGGCTGAGACTCTTTCCCCATGACAGACAAGTCAGACTTCTCTGAAACTGAATGTTCATTCATCTCCAGCACAGCTGGGGAAGGCATGGCTTGGGAGTAGTTCATCTGGTCGGGGGGGAGATCTGGAGGTTTCAGTGGCTCACAAATTCACTGTAACCCAACAGTGTGGGGTGGCAGTCAGGAATGCTCATGTGATTTCAGGCTACATTAGGGAAGGCGGAGGGTCCAGAATGAGATGGGGTGGGGAGAGTGAGAGGGACACAGTACCACTCACTGTCCTGTACCCTGGGCAGACTACATCGGGAGTCTATGCTTTATTTAGATCTGGTTCCTACTTTTGAGGAAGGCCACTATTAAGTTGGTGAGTACCCGGGGGAGAGCAAGGCCTTGGGATTTTGTAGGAGGATCAGTTGAAGGAAATGGAGTCGTGTAGCCTCAGGATGCAGGAGCACGTGAGGCCACCTTCAAGTGTCTGAAGAGTCTGAAGAGGAATGAGCTTTGCTTCAGGGAGCAGAGCCAGGAGGGATGGAAGGAAGTCTCAGAGAGGCTCTTTGGGGTGGGGGTGATCAGGACTCACATGGACTCACGGCCAGGACTGCCTTGGGAGGAAGAGGGCTCCTCCTTGTTGGAGGTCATCAAGCCAACTCTGGGGGACCACTTGTCATTCAAGCCCAGAATGGGTTTAAATGACTCTGAAACTCAGCGATTACACAGCATTCAGTGGATCAGTGGCCCAGATAGACTTCAGAGTCAACAACAAGTTGGACCCCCTTTCTCTTCAGAGAGAAGAAAAATGATTTTTCCAAGATCACACAGGTGGTGGGTGGTAAAGCTAGGTCTCAAAACATCCTCTAACTCCCAATCCAGGGCTGCCCTTACATCCTAATGACTGGATGGTGACCAAGCTGGCCATGGGTACAAGCCACCCATCAGGGCCCTAGAAAATCATCTGCCTTCTTAGCCAAGGATCTCAGGGGAGTTCCATGGATGGTTCCCAAACAAATGGCTCAACATCACTTCTGGACATTTGTTACCATGGAGGCTAAACCCACTGCTCCTGTGAAAGAATCAGCCTTTTTTATTGAGACCAGCTGGAGGGAATTCTTATGTCTGCCCAGGCACCTGGAGGCTGGCCTTCCCTCCAACCGGCCAATTCTGACAGAAAGGAGGTGCCTCTTAACCAGGGCAATGGGACCTGTCTCGTTGAGAAGGCTGTTGAGGGGTAAACAGTAGATGAGATTACCATTGGACTTTCCCATGTAAGTTAAGAAGCAGTTCATTGAGGGGTGGAGCCAAGATGGCGGAGTAGAAACAGCATTTCCAATGTGCTCTGCCCTACACAAATTTCAAACAATGTGAAAGGGAGCTCCGAACAACTTCTGGAGCCACAGCACGCACAGAACGGCACAGAGAAGCTAACCTCCTGCTGAGGACAGTCCAGCAGCCCTGCAGGGAGCGCCCAGCGCAGCGCTCTGAGAGCAGGCAGCACAGCGCACTGAGAACCGACAGCACAGCCTGCAGAGCTGAGCCTAGGTCCGAGGTTTTAGCCCCAGGGCGGCTGGGCCTTCAGCCAGCTGGTGGAACCCCAGAACACCAGCAATTGTGGCGATTCCAGAATTATCAGCACAGATATGCCTAGGACAAAGTGAGAGGTTAGTGCCCCATGGACTTTGGGACCAGTATTTGGGGAACACATGGCTTCCTCCCCTGGGGGCAAAAAGCTGCTGAAGAAACAGCTGCACAGAAGCCATTTTGCAGCGTCAGTAGTGGCTCTAGCTCCTGGTCTGTGAACTGTAGGAAGATCCAGCAATCAGTCTGGGGGTTAATCGCTTTTGTTTTAAACTGCCTGGATCTGGATTGTGGTCTGGGGGGGAAGTTTGGGGTGGGTATCCAACTTGCCAGAGTGGGTGGAGGCTTTACAGAGGCCACCCAACTGGCAGAAGTTGTGAAGACCCCACGTTTGGGCGGAAGCTCCCCTGTCTGGTGGCAGAGTCCTACCGTGGCAACAAGCCCAAAAATCAAGTAATTAAGTGGCAATATGCCTAGGCAAATGAAACAAAATAAACAGAAAAGTTCAACATTAGACTCCTATTTTAGGGGCAAAGAGGCTCAAAGCATGGAGGAGGACTGTGAGGTCAGAACTCCTGCACCAAAAGCCCCAAATGAAAATACAAGCTGGCTACAGGCCATAGAGGACCTCAAGAAGCAGATAAGAGAAGTGGGGGAAAATTTGGGAAGAGAAATGAAAAAGATGCAAGAAAAGTGTGAAATGACAGTCAACAGCCTGACTGAGGAAAATAACACCTTAAAAAATAGACTAACTCAAATGGCAAATGAGGCTCAGAAAGGCAATGAGGAGAAGAATGCCTTAAAAAGTCGAATTTGCCAGATGGAAAAAGAATCTCAAAAGTTCACTGAGGAGATTCATTCCTTCAGAGTTAGACTGGAGCAAATGGAAGTTAGTGACTTTATGAGAAATCAAGATGCTGTTAAGCAGATCCAAACAAATGAAAGATTAGAAGGCAATGTGAAATATCTCATGGGAAAACCACTGACCTGGAAAATAGATCCAGGAGAGATAATTTAAAAATTATTGTACTACCTGAAAGCCATGATCAAAGAAAGAACCTAGAAATCACCCTTCAAGAAATTCTCAAGGAAAACTGCCCTGATGTTTTAGATCCAGAGGGCAAAATAGAGGTTGAAAGAATCCACAGATCACCTCCTGAAAAAGATCCCAAAAAGAAAACTCCCAGGAATATTATAGCCAGGTTCCAGAATCCCAGATCAAGGAGAAAATACTCCAAGCAGCCAGGAAGAAACAATTTCAATATTGTGGAAACACAATCAGAATAGCCTAGGACCTGGCAGCTTCTACACTGAGGGATCGAAGGGCATGGAATATGATATTCCAGAGGGCAAAAGAACTGGGAATGAACCCAAGGGTCACCTACCCAGCAAAACTGAGTATCTTGTTTCAGGAGAAAATATGGTCATTCAGTGGAATAGAGGACTTTCAAGCATTCTTGATGGAAAAACCAGAGTTGAATAGAAAATTTGACATTCAGACACAAGAAGCAAGAGATGCTTGAGAAGGTAATCAAGGAAAAGAAATCCAAAGGAACTTATCAAAGTTGGACTATTTATATTCCTACATGGAAAAACAATAACTGTGTTTGATGAAACCTTTCTCATTATGAAAATAATTGAAGAAGGGTACATGGCATATGTTCACAGGTATACATGGATAGAGGGCACAGGTTGAATTTCATGGGAAGGGATGATTATTTTTTTTTTGAGGGCAATTAGGGTTGGGTGACTTGCCCAGGTTCACGTGGCTGGGTTTTTGTTTGTGTGTTAGGTGTCTGGGGCCAGATCCGAGCTCGGGTCCTTCTGGCTCCAGGGCTGGCTCTCTGCTCGCTGCGCCAGCTAGCCACCCCAAGGAAGGGATGATTCTTAAGGGGTGAAGTCAAGAGGTGAGAGAGGAAAGTGGCAAGAGGAGATGGAGAGAGACAGGGTAGGGCAAACTATCTCATGTAGAAGAGGCAAGGGGAAGTAGTTGCAGGGAAGGGGAAGAACAGGAAGGCAAAAAAGCAAAAGCATATTCTCACTGAAGTTGGCTCAAGGAAAGAATCACACACATACTAAATGGAATATCTTACCCTCACTCACTCTCCTGAGTAGGGGAAAGGGGGATGAGAGGGGGGATGATGAAGGGGAGGGCATTCTGGGGAGAGGGGAGGTCAGAAGTACCCACTATCAAAGAGGGACAGGATCAAAATAGGGAATGGACCAGGTGGGAGGTGAGACAGGTGGGAGGGAAATATAAGCAGTCTTTTACAATATATCTTCTATGGTAATGTTTTGCATAGATATACATGTACAACACATACTGAATTGCTTATCTTCTCAGAGGGAGTGGGTGACAAGGGAGAAAGGGAATGGATCTGAAAATCGAAGTTTTAAAATTAAATGTTTCATAAGATGTCCAGGCAGCTCAGAGATTCACCTTGCCCTAATGGCAAAGTCGAAGGGGGTATGGGAGAAGATATGGGAGAGAGCAGATTGGATGAGGGGATACCCTGTATGACTGTTATTCTGGGGTGGTGGGTAGGGAAAAATGGGGGAAAAATGTAACTCATAATCTGGTGGAAATGAATGATGTAAACCAGAAGTTAATAAAGCATTTGTTTAATTAAAAAAAAAAAAAGAAGCAGTTCATTATGGCTACTGACAAGCCTTACAGGAGACATTCCCTGAGCCTCAGGCTCAGCCGACAAGGATTTTTCCCTTTGACCTCATTGCATAATCTCAGGGAGGCTAAATTCTTTGTAAGCTACTTACCAGGTGGGTGCAGATGCCAGACAGACCCAGGGCCTGTGGCTGGGAAGATTCCAGAGAAACCTGCAATTCTTCCCTCTGCCCCCCACTTCCATGCCCAGCCGTGCATTCTGTGGGCCTGCCAAGCAATCCACGTCACGGAGATGAGTGTGAGGACACCACCAGGTCTACACAGCCCTGATAATAAAATGTGTACGTGATGATGGCATTCACCACGTGGGCTGGCCCTATGCACGCACATCTCTTGTGCTCTAGCTGTTTTCCTGAGCGGGCAGGTGTTCCTACGCCCTCTCCCTATACCCAGCTACTTGTAGAGTGTTTAGCTCCAGAACCAAAGGTCATGGAAGAGAAAGGTCTGGAGTCAGGGCCTGTTGGAGCTCACTTCCCCACAAAGAGAAGACAAAGTCTGCACTCTGGAGCAAAAGAACAGGAGACCAGGGTGGAGAAAAAGCAAGAGAGAGGAAACTCAGAGCCAAGAGGACTTCCCAGTGTAATTACTGTGGGAAGACTGGGAACTGACTGTGTTCTGAGGGCTCCCTCTACCTCCTAGGCTGGCAAACTTCAAAGCTGGGCAATGGCTTTGATTCTTCCTCTGCCCCACCTATTACTCCCCTGCCCAGGATATTAAGGGCAGGTCCTTCCAATGCTGCCCACAGCACATCTCACCCTCCCCCTTCCCACTCCGCACGTTTTTCTTGCCACCCCCACAGTCACCACCCTGCATGAGGCTCTTATCATTGTTCATACAAACTACTATGATGGCCCCTTCATCAGTCATCTTGACTCCAGGCTCTGCCCTCCCCGGGCCATTCTTCTCACCAACACCTGTGCACTCTGAAAGAACAGCTCTGATCATGTGACTCCATTGTGTGGCCTTGACAGACCCTCAGTGCCTTTGGACAAAACCCTCAAAGGCCAATATCTCTGCACACACACACCCCAAAGCCCATCTCCACATAACCCCCCCCAAATGTCAGCATCTTCACACAGCCCCCCAAAGTTCAGATTCTCTGCACAATCCCCCCCCAAGCCCAGCATCTCTGCTAACCCTTGTATTCATAGGACTCCCCCTCTGTTAGGGGGTAACCTGGAGGACGAAGACTTTCACCCTGGAATCCCCATTGTCAAATCTTGTGTCTTACAAAGAGGGAACAAGTGCCTCACCCTTTCTAACTCATGAGGCAAATGAGAGCTACCGAGTCAGGGCTGGAGGAAACAAAAACGACAAATGTCAGGAGATGCTGAGTTCTGCACAGGATTTAAATTAATAATGACAATTATCAGACAATTAGGTCCCCTTCCCCACTCCCTCGCCAGCATCACAGAGGGGATTGGGTTATCACTATTCTTTTTATCTGGCTTTCATCCAATGCCGTAAGGTTTACAATCAGAATCCCATGATTCTCACAGCAGCCATGGGAATAAGGGACTATTATTGTCCTTATTATACAGCTGAGGAAACTGAGAAAGAAGCAAAGTGACTTGCCCAGGGCCACTCAGTCAATGTCATCTCTTCTAACACCAAGGGCAGAGTTCTGTGCACTCTGGCTCCCCCTGGCTGCCTAGACAGGTGAAAGTGACCCAAGTGGCGAACAAGTCCAGGATTCTCCCAATAGCACCTTCCACTGTCCATCTTTGTGCCCTTGCATTGACCATCCAGTCCCTCTGCCTAGGATGGGCTCCTCATCATTTCTGCCTCATGGGATCCCTGGCTTCCTTCAAGCTCTGCTCAATTGCTACTTCCTATAGGAAGCCTGGCCTGACACCAGAAATGACTTTCAGTCTATTTCATTTTTTTCTAGGCATATGTTGTTTTCTTCCAATACAATGAATGGAAACCCCTTGAGGGCAGGATTATTATTTTTTGTCTTTGTATGCCTAGTGCCTAGCATAGAGTCTAGCACACATAGTAGGCACTTGACAAATATGTAATGAATGAATGAGTGAATGGATGGATGGATGGACAATGCATAAAAAGTGTTCATGGAAGGTGCTCATTTTCCCAAGAATGGTTGTTTAGTCACAGTTAGCTCAGGAACAGAACAAGTCTAGGGAGTGGTTCCTTAACTCTTATCTGGGGGTCAAGATCTCAATGACTGATTAATGTCCTTAGAATTTTTCAATTAGATTCAGAACTAAGTTTGAACTTCTCCCATAGACTTTGTTGGAAAGGCAAACTTACAAACCACCCTCCCTTTCTATCACATCTTCTTCAATGAATATTTTTCCCCTTGGTCAAAATTGTTATGAAAATCACTTTGTGGTGTTTTTTTTAACTTTATCTTTCCTGGAGCCATTGTAACCTTCTATGTGTGAACTGTTCCCATCTTAGGGTTGGCATCTGGACCTTTCCCTACAGGTCTCCCTTCTGTGCCCCCTGTTCTGGTTATATAAACAGTGAGAAGGCTTCCTGCAGGTCATAGAATTCAGGGGCTGGGAGGAAAACACTCTTTAACTGCATTCAAAAAAAACTGTATTATAAGAATTTCCTGCCATGGGAGCTTCTCATGACTTATCAAACACAAAAGAGACAGGGCTAGGAAACTGGCAGCTTGGTTGAGGGAAGTCACATCTTTAATAAATTCCACTTGAGTCCAACTCTTTTTTCCACCCATTGTTATGGTAAATATTTAAGGAAGAGGGAAGTTCACCTTTCAACTCTACTACTGGTGCTGGAGGAAAAAAATCCAAACTTCTCCCTATAAATGACCACCTTTCTTAAGTACTCCTTTGCCTGGCTTTCAAAGGCAGCCTTGATTTGGCTCCAGTTTGCTTCATTTCTCACTCTTCCTTGTCACACCTCCTACACTCCAGAATAACTGACAGAAGGGATGCCAGGGAAAGAGCTTTAGGTCTGGACTCAGAAGAATTGGATGTGGATCATCCCAACTCTCCAGGTACTGACTATGACCAGACACAGGCCACTCACCATTCTGGGCTTCAGTTGGTGTTGGGCTAGATGACATTCAAGGCATTTTCCAGCTCTCAATCTATGGCCTTAAGGTTTGAGGCCTGGCTCTTCTACCCAATAATCCATGGGACTTTGGGAAAGTCGTCCCAATGCTCAGCAATAAAATGGCAATAATAATCCTTCACAGGGTCTTTATAAAAGAGAACATCAGAAGACTATAAGCTCTCTGAGGGCAGGGAACATTTCAGTTCTATCTTTATATCCTTAGTGCCTATCACAGTGCCTGGGTTTAGTGAATGTACTTGAGGAATGGATGTAAATTGCTTTGTAAGCCTTGAAAATAATACCAGTCAATGGATCCAGGTAGGAGTGTCCTTCCTCAGGGAAAACCACATCTTTTCCCACCTTCTCATCTGGTGGAATTCTAACCCTCATATGGAATGTAAGCATCAGTTGTTTCTGTTCTGGTTGGTAACTCTGAGGGTCTTCCCCTCCCAGACGGATTCATTTGTGAAGGCAAACTAGGCCATCTTTTCCCCTAATTCTTACCTAACTTTTAATTACTGAATGGATGTTGCATGAGACAAACTAAGACCTGGGAAAGACCTTTTCTTAAAAAAGTCAAGATTCCTAATGCATCTGGGGCCATCGCCAGTCATCCTGACCTGTACCTGGCTATTGGACTCTGATGACTGTGGAGGAGTGAGGCTGATATATATGTATATATGTGTATATGTGTTATGTGTGTATATATGTTAATTACACACATAATATACACATGTATATACACATGCATTATAGGTATGTATAAACACACATGCATATACGTATGTATATGTCTTAGGTCCTTCACTAGCTTGATGACACACATATATGTATGCACACGTGTATTGTAGGCATATTTATACATGTACCATGCCTATGTGTGCATATCTTGGGTCCTTCACTAGCTTAACTACAACACATATACACACATGTATATCCATACAAATGTACATAAACATTACATATACATATATACATAAACATATATATATAAACATTATCTATTCTTGCTCATTCAAAAAGTAGCTCTGCTTACGTAAGGTGGGTATACATGAGGTTTGAATCTCTGAGTATAGACTATATCCCTGTAAATATGCTTTTCTGGAGGAATATATAGACCTCAGGTTCTCCCACTCAAGTTAATGGGTACCATAGAGGTCCTTGGGCTGTGACTGAGATATGTGGTACCTTGGGAACTTCCTCTTGAGCCCCAAAGCAAATCACCCCCAGACCTTTGAAAATCTGAAAATAACATTTGGTAAAGAAGCTCACCCCACCCTGTCCAGACTATGTCTCTGCTATTGGACTCATTTCTAGGCAATGCATTTTAGGAAGGGTATCAATAAGCTGGAAAGTTCAAAATGAGGGCAAATGGGACAGTGAAGGGCCTGAAGGCCAGTGAAGGCCACTGCCAATAATCTTGGAAAGAGCTTGGACAGCGTCAAGGAACACAGGACTGGAAAAAAAGCAAACAGGAACTCAACTTTCAGAAGAAGGAAAATGGTGATGTTTATAAACTCTAAGTCAATGGGCATGGCTTAATTCCTGGGAAGATTCCCAAATGGATTGTTGTTGAGATGTTAGAGGAAGATTTAGAAAAGGGAGATGTCATATCAACAATGATGAAATATCTGAACTCTTTGATTGGTATTTTGCTTCCATTTCTTCTCCCAGGAGAATAATCTTTGGACTGTGAGGACAGAATGAATAGGATGAGATGCAAATTCAAGCTAAGTAAATATACAACCACACAGTATCTTGCTTCTCTCAGTGAATTCAAGTGAGTAAGCTGCCTCCTAGAGGATCAAAACACCCGGCAGAAGTGATGACTAGGCTGTTTTTGATCATTCAAAGGGTTTTCTCCCTATGGATAGCTCAGTCAGTCAGTTAACTAACATTTATTAAATGCCTACTACGTGACAGACAGTGTCTTAAACAATGGAGGTACAGAGAAAGGCAAAAACAAACAAACAAACAAAACCAGTCCCTGCTCTCAAGGGGAACAAATGATAATTAAAAGACTGCACATTGAAAACAACCACTTGAAGACTGTTCCAAGTCAACAGTAATAATAAAAGGAATGCAAATTAAAAAGAAACCCTAAGGTCTCTCTTTCCACCCAGTCAACTAGCAAAGATGACAATATGGGACTAGGCAATATTCTGAAAGGACAGGCTAAGGATACCTGTTTGTGGAATTATGAATTGGCCCAACCATACTAGAAAGTGATTTGGAATCATGCTAAGAAAGTGATTAGAATGTCTACACCCTTTGGTGACCCCATCACTAGGCAGACTGTAAAGAAGTCAAAGAGAGAAGGGAAGGTTCCATATAGCCCAAACTACTTCTAGAAGCACTTTTTCAAGTAGAGAAGAAATGCAAACAGAGCAGAAGCCCATCAGCTGGGAATGGTTGTGGAACATGAAGGTAATAAAGTATTCCAAGAGACAAAGACTATGAAGCACATGGAAAGCACGGGAGATATGGAAACTGAGGGATTTCAAGACTATCACAATGTAAGTGTAAAGACATGAAAAAGGAGAAAATCACGAATGGCGGGTAATTATCGTGACCAAACTGGACCTTGAGGATGAGATTTTATAAAGTACTCCCATCTTGCTTCCTCAGAGAAGCAAAGAATCATAGGTAGAGTATTTGCTCTGATGTCAGTTAGTTGGTTGTTCAGGGTTTGGGGTCTGCTTTTATTCTCTCTTATTCTTTTTGACTCTTTGTGCCAATGAATGGCTCTCTTGGGGGGTCAGAGATCAATGTAAAAGTGAAGTTGAGGGGTGGCTAGGTGGCATAGTGAATAGAGCACTGGCCCTGGAGTCAGTTGGACCTGAGTTCAAATGTGGCCTCAGACACTTAACAAGTACTAGCCGTGTGACCTTGGACAAGTCATTTAACCCCAATTGCCCTGCCTTCCCCTAAAAAAAAGCAAAAAAAAAAAAAAGTGAAGTTGAGGTTAAAAAAAAAGATGTCATTAAACCCTTTTAAAATGAAAAAAAAAATAGATATGGGAGAATGAGACAACTCAATGCTATGGAAAGGTAAACATTTCCCCAGTTTTTGTGAAAGAAAAGAAGGATCTGTGAATTATAGGCTGCTTGGTTTAACTTCTGTTCTCAGAAACAATAGAAAACAAAATTAATGAGAAAGTTTGTAGGCATCTTCAAAGGAAGCTGTGATCATCCAAGACATCAGCACCACATCTAATCTAGGTCATGGCAAACTAACCTCATTCCTTTTCTGACAGGATCACTGGACTGGAAGATCTGGGGAGTGCTATAAATATAATTTACCCAGATTTCAGTAATGCATCTGACAATGTGTCATACTACTTTTATAAAAAAAAATGGAGAGATGTGAGTTGCATAAGTGTACAGGTAAGTGGTTTGGGATGTGTTGGAACTGCCAGATAGCCATGAGAAAGCTCTAATCTGTGTGCTGAGGAGGGGTCTTTATTCTAGTATTCCAGGGATTTATATCTCTGTGCTATTTGCCATTTTTAATTGATAAAATGTCATTCTCATCGAAATTGCAGATGTCTTAAATCTAACATGGTGAGAATCAGGATCCAAATATAGAATATTGGATTAAATCTAATAAGAAAAGCTTCATTAGTGATAAATATAAAATCTTACATTGGCATTATAAAAGTCAACTTTACAAGTACATGATAGAGGAAATGTCAAAATAAGAGTAACTCTGGAAAACATCTGGAGACTTTGACAAACTGTAAGCCCAACATGAGTTAACAGTATGATTTGGCTGCCTAGAAAACTAATGTGGACTTTGACTTCCCTCCAAGGGACACCCCCAATGTCTAAAGCACAGGGTGAGAGTTTGTATTCAAAGCCATTACTGAGGGAGGAGCCAATGGCTTCCTGAGGCAGCTCTTTCCATGTTTAGGGAGTGCCAATTGTTAGCAAGTTTTTTTTTTTTCCCTGATGTCAAACTTAAATTTGTTCCTTGATGATGTCCCTCCATTATGCCTGGTTCTTCCTCCCTGGGGGCAAACCAACCTTTTTCAAATGACAGCCTTTCAAACACTTGAAGACAAATGTCATGACTTTCCCTGAGTCTTCTCTTCTCCAGGGTTAGTATCTGCAGCTTCTTCACCCAAATTTCCTTTGGCAAGATCTTGGATCTTCACTAGCCTGGTCACCCTCACCTAGCCGGCCTGGTTATCTACCTCGATTTAACCCTAAATCAACATTGACCAAAATGTTCTCCAGCTTGCCTAATATGTCTTCCTCAGGAGGAGTCAAGGGGCTCTCAGTACCCCAGTCTCTGACACCATATCTTTCAATGTAGCCTAGGAACATTAATTTTGTTTTCATCTGCCAGCTATGTTTGTAGCTGATGAAGATGCCCAAGATGATGAGGAAACTGAAGATGGAAACTCTGCCATGGCATTCCTAAACTTGGAATTTTATCTGGCTATGCATGGTAGAAACTTGGCTTTTACCTTGTGGGCTTGGTCCAGTGCTTGCTTCCTGTAGTCAAGCTCTTCATCCAGATAGCCCTTCTGTTTGCTAAATAACTCCTGAGGACAGAAAGAAGGTCATTACTTGGTTATGGGTAGCCTGGCCCCACAACCTTGACAATGATTTTCCTTTCTGTGGGAAGTTCTGCCTACCTTCTCATTCTCCAGATCCACCATCTTCTGCTGCAGGGCAGACTCAGTCACTTCTATCTGCTGGAGCCACTGAACATGAAAGATGACAAGCAGTCATGTCCAGGTACTTAGTCAAAGGCCATACAAAGCACAGTCAGAGATGATCCCCAGTGACACCAGGAAGAGGACCAAAAAGGGCTAAGCAGAGAATGAAATAAGAAGGGCTCTCCCCAGTGTGCAGCAAGGAGCCAGTCATGCAAACCAGTGACGTGGGAAAGGCCAACTGTCCCAAGCTCTAATCTTGGGTACAAACCCTGATGATGAGAGGTTATTGAAGATGGAAGCCCGTGTGTGGTCCTGCCTGCTGTTCACTACCCATGCAGTAGAGGTGATGCTCCATGTCAGTGAGCTCTGAGATTTTTCCAAGGTGCCCCTGGGGGATCAGGCCGGGGTGGGGGAGACTGGTAGCTTAAGTGGGTTGGCATTGCTGGAAGCCTCCCCCCACTTCCCAACCAAACCGTCTCTAGCCTTTCTCCTTTGGAAAAAAGGAAAAGGTTGCATGAAGGGGTGTTTGTTGGGGGGTGGGCACAGGGAGAGCTCTTGGCTCCAGGCTTTCCAAAGACAATAAATAAGGGAAGAAGGATTGCATTTTCAGTCATCTTTCTAACCCAAACTCTCCCAGAGTTTCTCACCCTCTGTCCCTTGCAGGCACAAGCATTGGGCAGGCCACACATGGACTGTGGGAGGTGAGAGGCTAGGCAGCTAAGTGTGGGTAGATCTGCAGGAGGCAAGAAGGTGTGAGTACACAAGGAGAAGGCTGTGGGTCCTATGCACAGAGCTGGAATGGGCGCATTCCCAATGACCAGTCTAAGCTACCAGACCAAAATTCACAACAACCCACAAGGTGGCGCGCATTGCTTATCTTCTCTAAAACCCGGGTTAGCAAATGTGGGCACTTGCACATCTTTCATCCCAGAGTCCAGATGAATCTTCCCCTGACAAGCTCGATCATGAATGCTATTCATGCAGGAACAAGTGTCACCTCACCCACTTTCCATGGCAGGGCATCATTAGTGGATTTCTATCTGTGCCCCCAACCCCTAATTCAGAACAATCACACCTTTGTGTTCTGCACAGCCACGGATACAACTGTGTACAAGAAGAGGGTGCAAATATCTGTTACCTTCTCAGCCAGAGTCAGGACTGTCCTTGCTTGGATGACAATGACTTGCTCCTCATTGGTCAAATTCTGTAGGTAAAAGCAGAAGAGAGAGCCAGTGGGTCCAGGTGGTTCTGCCTGGTGCTCCACTGTCCCAGACACTACACATTCTGGAGAAGCATTTAGCAAGACTGCAGAGACCTGCTTTCCTTATAGAACAGCATCATCTTATTTTCCTGTGGTTCTAGATATGTCCATATCTCCTCACCCTTCTAAGGCACATTCATTTTTTCATCTATAGATACAGCATCTGATTTTCTTTCCCCTATCTGAACCTCTCCATAGCTCCTTCTGGATTATTCATGACCTGATTTCATGGCATCTGCTAGAGTAGAGAAAGCCTGGCCCCCAGGACACCATTTTCCACATGGAGTCACTTACACATTTAGCAAAGATCCAAAGATTGCAATGATGAGAATTCTGCCCCTATCTGTGTCTCTGGGCACACTTTTCCTTAAAATGAATGTGGTAGAAATACATCCCATGAATTATTAAAGCAGTGCCTGGGAACCAGGAATAACAAGTACAATATTCATGCTTGGAAAATGGTTGGAGTTTCTGGCATTTCCCATATTCCCCAGTCAATATGTTTTACCTATGGCCCTGGCAGGATGAATGGAGGCCTCTACTCCTGACTCCCAGTCACTGCATTCAGGTTTTGACAATGGCATTAGCATCTTCATTTGGTTACACTGGGGACCTGAGCATCCAACAAAGACTCCAGAGGGGAACACAGGCCACACACTCTCTGGACCTGGGAAATTCCAACATTCGTGCACAGCCAAGGGGATGACCCTGTGCTTGGGAGCTGGCATCCGATGTCTGACTGAGGCTTCTGTTTACTGATCAACATTTCCCTCACAAATACAGCAAGGCACAGAAAGAGGCACTTGAACAACCATGGCCCATGTGTACACAGAGGAGATTCCTCCTTCTCAGGCAGGGAGTACTATGTAGGCATTTAGGGAGAGGAATACTGTTGAGAGGAAAGGGGATAAAAAGGAAGCCACAAATTCCATCCTGACCCTCTGGTAGCTCCTGGCCTAATGAGGTGCTGAACTAGGCCATTTGCTAGTCTGCACTAGTAGATGGAGTGTCCACACTGAGAGTTCCCTATACTGTCAAAATTAGTTCAGTTTGTTGTTGCTGCTGCTGCTGCTGTTAATGTGAGAAGCACTGCCTTAGTCCTGGGAAAGATAAAAGTGAAAGGGGACCCTGGATTCTAAAAGCCAATATTCCCCTGTTGGGAGCAGGGGCAAGAAGGAGCAATCAGAATTTGAGAAGGGAGAGAGCCCTGATGACTAGAAGAACCACAGCACAAGGAAGGCTTCCCAGAGGAGGCCCTGAGGTTCCTGAGCTCAGCCTTGAATGAAGCCAAGGATTCTAAGAGACATGGTTAAGGAGGGAGCACATCCCAGGCAATGCACAGGGGCTGAGGCTGCCCAGGGTCAGATATGAATGGTAAGATGCCAAGTTCAGGGAAGAGACAGCCGTTCAGTTTGGCTGAATGAAGATTGTAGAATGGGATAAAGAGGAAATAAATCTGGAAATGTATGAAGGAACCAGGTTGTGGGCTTTCACTGCTAAGGTAAGTACTCTGCATTGTTTTTTCTAGAGGCAACAGGGAACCATTGATGGTCTTTGAGCAGAGGAGTGACACAAGACTTGGGCTTTAGGAAGGTTACTTTGGCAGGTAGGGGAGGTTATTTTGGAGCAAGGAGAGATGGGTAGTGATGATGCTGATTAAGATGCTGTCATGGTAGTCCAGGAGAAAGGTGCCAAGGCCTCCAGCAAGAGAGAAATGTCTCCAAAGTAGAACTGGCAAGACTTGGAAGCTGAGCAGAGGTGGGCAGTGAGAGACAAGGAAGAGATGACTTTGAGGCTGAGAACTGGGAGGAGGAGGATGCCCTCAAGAACAATGGGGAGTCCTGAAAAGAAGTGAAGTTGGGGCAAGAAAAAGGCAATTCAGGTCTTCCTCCTGTCGCCCCCCAGAGCTTATTCACATTGACTGACGAGAGTCCGAGAATCCTCTGCTCCAGGGCCATCCACACCCTCTCCATCCCAGCCTTTTCCCTTTTGAAAACACTAAGAATAATGTCCTTCATCAGTTTTTACTAGAGCCAATGACCTGCCATGCTTGGAACAGAGACAGTACTCAGATTGCCCTTAGCCCTAATAATCATGAAGTCCACATTTACAAGAAGAATGGGAACCAGTGGGTGAAAGCCCATGAACTGAAGGAACACAATGGACACTTCACAGATATTGACTGGGCTCCCAAAAGTGATCGAACTGTAACTTGTAGTGCAGACTGTAATGCCTATGTCTGGAGTCACAAAGGTGGCATCTGAAAACCAACCCTGGGGATCCTGAGGATTAACCATGCAGCCACCTTTGTGAAATGATCTGCCCTGGAGAAAAAATTTGCCAAAATAAATTTGCCAACACTCCATTTGTAGTGGAGCTCAACTGATTTCTGTGTGCTATTTTGAGTCTGAAAATGATTGGTGGGTGAGCAAACACATAAAAAAAAAAAACAAATTTGTCCTACTGTCCTTAGTTTGGACTGACACCCCAACATTTTTCTGGCTGCTGGATCTTGTGACTTCGAATGTGGAGTTTTTTTTTTTTTCTGCCTACATTAAAGAAGTTGATGAAAAGCTATCCAGAGCTCCATGGGGTACCAAGACGCCTTTTGGCCAACTGATGTCAGTTTGGTGGTACTGGAAGTGGGGGGGGGGTACATGGAGTCAGTTTCTCTGCCAGTGGGAACTGCCTCGCTTGGGTCAGCCATGATAGTATTGTATCAGTTGCTGATGCTTCCAAAAACATGATTATTTCACAACTGAAAACAAGAGTTCCTCCCACTCCTGAGTGTGTTGTGTGTTGTTTGTCTCTGAGAATAGAGTGGTGGCTGCTGGTCATGACTGCCGCCCAGTGCTGTTTAATTATGATGATTGTGGCTCCTTGACCTTCATCTCCAAATTAGACATTCCAAAACAGAGCATCCAGCATAACATCTTTGCCATGGAACGCTTCTGCAACATGGACAAGAGGGATACAACTGAGGATAGAAACATTGCTCTAGACATGCTACACCAAAACAGTATCACCCAAATGTCTATTTTTGAAGTGGACAAGCAAGACTGCCACAATTCTGTACCACTGGCATTGATGGAGCAAGGACAATTTGGGATTTTCAAGAGTTTGGAGTCTTCAATCCAGAGGCTATGAATCATGTGAAGCTGTATTTCCTTTCTCTAGCACGGCAGACACTTGACAGAATGCAGCTCCAGCATTTGCATGAACATGGGAAAGACCCTCCCAAAAGTCAAAACTGAGAAAATATCCCTCGAAGATTTTTTTTACATAATTGGTGACATCAGCAGTGGGATCTTTTTGATTGGCTATTTCATTCCATTCTTGACCAAAGCTGCTGCTTAAGCAGTTTATTGTGGGAAGCTATCACAGTAAATTAAAGGGGGGTTTTATGTAAATAGTCTGCTACAAAAATAAAACAAACAGGAAAAAAGAAGAAGGTGCTTCATCTTGGACATGTTCAGCCTAAAATCCTGATGGAATGCTCAGATGCAGATATGGAGACCTTGGAGAGACCTTGGGGACCAACAAGTCCAACATCCTCACATTACAGGTGAAGAGATTGAGGACAAGAACACTTACATGACTTACCCAAGGTCATACCAACAGTAAGTGACAGAGGTGAGAGATAAGTCTGGCATCTATATCTTCAAATTAAGCACGAAGGAGAAAGGTTACATCTGCACTGCCAATTTGGAGTCATTTATGTAGAGGGGAAAATTAAACCCACATAAGTTCATGAAATCACCAAGAGAGAAAATGCATAAAGAGAAGAATATGGAGGGAACAGGGAGCAGTGATGCTCAGGGATCAATAATGTTGTCCTGTACCAAGGGACTGTGATGGGATGGGCCGGCAGGTCAGAGCAGGATGCAGAGAAGCCTGTGGAGGGATAGCTTTGAGGAAGTGCCCAGAAAGATGAAAGCCCACCAAGAAGCCAAGAATGGAGACTAAGAGAACGCCACTGGATCTGGGGCTGAAGAACGAGTTTGTGATGCTGGAAAGAAGAGTTTTTTTCTTAGCCCCTCCTCCCCCACATTAATACAGTGTGACTGCCTTTCTTTGGCTCCCAAATGGGCCAGGAGCAGCAAGAAAGACACAGAGTCTGCTGGAGTCTGAGCTCTGCCAGGAGAGGAGAAGAACGGGCTCCAGCACTGGGCTTGGGTCGCTGCTGTTAGCTATGAGTTAGACGGTCAGCTGGGAGTTTCAAACAGATGCCACCCTATTTGTCCATTCATTCATTCATTCATTCATTCATTCATTCATTCATTCTATTATATTATATTATATGCTAAGAGATGAGGGACACATAGGTAAGAGAGACACATAAGAGAGACATTCATTCTCTCTTCTCTCTAAGAGAGACATCCCTGTTCTCAAAGAACTTGCTAACCTGTACGGGGAAGATAAGGTACTTGCACAAATAATTATAATCTAAATAAACATGAAAAGTGTGTAACCAAGTGACCATAATCATCCTGGGGAGGCAGGGACTAAGAATCAGGCAGGAAGGATGGCAGGGGGCCTGGCCTGGGGCAACACAGCCCGAGGACTCTCATTTTAGGTGTAGGCACCTGCCCCACCTTCCTGGGGGAGAGGGAGCCAACCTGGCGATGGCCATGTGCTTCCACTGAGAAACTGGTGAGGCAGAGTTAACTGAAATTGGTCAGGGTGGGGGAACGGACAGCTTACCTGCCCACTCTCCTGTTCCTTCAGGAGCCTGTGTGGAATAGGGCTGCCTCCCTGGCCCCTCTCCTACTCCCCCTTGGGAAGTTATCTTAACAGGTGCTCACTCCACACTTTTCACATTTATTTCTGCATGTGTCTTATCTCCCCCACCCCAGTAGTCTGCAAGTTCCTCAAGGGCAGAGACCAAGGGCTCACTTACCTTTGTTCCTTCCTCAGCTCCTAGCACCTAGAAGGTACCCGGTATATGCTCACTAAATGAATGACTGAACAGAAATGACTGGAGGCTGTTGTCGGAAACCGTCCCGTGCTAACTCATATCTGCAGGCACCCAATCGACTCACACGTCCTTCTCTTGGTGGTGAGTCTCAGCAAGCAGCCTCTCTATCCTGCTGCCCTGGCCCACTGGGGAACCAGAGAAAGGCTGCTGCAATGTCCTGGAGCAGTCTCTGCTTTGCTCTCCCCGTCACTGCCCCTGCATCCTACCCCATTCTCAGTCTAACCCAAGGGCCACAATTCCACTTGGCCATCCCAGGTAGGCAGAGATGATCCTGACAGGGAAATGACAGGGTTGTTTTCCCCCTTTAAATTTCACTATGGTCAGTCTAAACACAAACATCAGCCAGGGCCAGCATGGAAGGTTTGTCACCACTAGAGCCCTTGATAGAAAATGAGACTTCAGATTCAGGTTATGGAATACCAGTTAGTTGTCTGATGGCCAGTCTTACCGTGTAGTGCCACTCATGGCAAATGTGACAAGATCATGGCCCATTCACATGAAGTCAACATGCCCCGAAATGGGTTCATACCCAGAGGTGGGAAAAAGCTCCCCTTTGTGGTTTACCAACCAAACCTTTGGCTCTCAAAGATCTTCGGCCTCTAAATATAGTCCAGAAAGTGGAAGAAATGGATGGCACACCATCCTCAGTATTCAACAGGGAAACTGGCTCTCTTTGGTCATCCTTAGGCATGTTGGATCACCAGAGGAGCCTTTGAAGATGAACTGTGGTTACCTCATACAGAGCCAGAGCAAGTGGTCTTCTGCTCCAAGGGAGGAAAAAGAAGCCCTAATTCCACACTTTTGCATTCTGTGCAACACAGCTTTGGCTGTGCTCAGGGAATGTTTGTGAAGCATCCATGGGACACACAGCTGGAGGAAGTAGGAGACCACTAGCTCAGGAAGCAGAAAACCTGGGTTTCAGTCACAAACCAGATATGGGACTTTGGATCAAACACTTCCTCCCTCTGTGCCTCAGTTCACTCCTGTATAAGTAAGGGTATTGGATCTGACAATCTCTGTGGGTTCTTCCAGTTCTAAGCTTAATTCTGATGCTTGGATACCAACAAGCAGAAGCCAGAGACCACAGCAGAATGAACCACATCTTCAGAGTAGTCAGCAGTGTTCAGTGTACCCATCTTTTTAGTCAAATCAAACCTGGCACCTTTCTGGCTAGTGCTAGTTGGAAGGTCTCAGGGAGCTGAGTGGGGTGAGGGAGGGAGGCAAGCTAATTTCACACAACTCAGAGCTCCAAGTCTCTCTCTGAGCTCGTGCACCTTCCCATTTTTCACTCAGTGGTCAGGTTCTGCAATGCCATGATTCAGGGGCACTTTCCCCAAGAGGCATGTTTAACTTGGCATTGTCAACCTAAGTGGCCCATCTCTCAGAACTAGGAGCTTTGTGTCCAAGCCAGAGACAAAGTACAACACCTCAGCAAGCCCTCAAAGTACAACACCCTCAGCAAGCTTTCCCTGCCCCACCTCATTGTTTTGCATATCTAGTTCCCTCTCTGCCCACAGTGATTGGTTCCAGGCTGCCCATGTGGCCCTTCCCCTGAGATCTCCATAGTGGGAGATCTTCGAGGATAGGACCACTGATTTGTGGGCATTGTTTAGTATTTATGGCATGGGCAATACAGCCAGCTCTCAATTACTCCAGGGTTGGTTTCTCACTGAAGGCTGATCAAAGGCCCTCATTTCTCTTCCTCCATCATGTGGCCCATGTTTGGGTCCTGCCCTTGACCTCCCTGTTATGGGCTGGACAGGAGCAGGCAGGAAAAAATTCAGGTCCACACATGGGACTACCTGGTAATATGCCTCATGAGAAGTCTGGTTAGGAAGAAGGCTGAGTTCCTGTGAGCCAAAAGGAGACCTGGGAGGGGGGTCTGGGTATCTGGTTAACCCAAGCTCTTTGCCCCCCTTCTCCGTTACCAGGAGTAATTGAGAGTTGGATAGTAGAGAGTTTCTGCTGCCAGCTGAAGAGCCCCTTGAGAAGCAAAGGGCCTGGGATGGGGGATATAAAGCACCCATGGAAATCCAGAATCTAAAAACAAACAAAAACTTAATTAGACAAAAATATTAGAGGAAAATTAAATGCATTCAGAGCACTAGCAAAAAGCTCAGTGTCCATCCCCTTTGCCTCCAGTGTCAGGATAGCCTTGGACAATGGGCCAGGTGAGGGATGAGTTGGTCTGTTTCACAGAACATGTGCTGAAAAAGGGGGAAATAATTCCCCTTGAACCAAGATGGATATGCAAAACAAAATGGCCACCTGAATTCTGAAGGCAGATGTTTTTTCAGTGAGTCTGGGTCTTAGACTATGAGAGATGGAAGGGTCCTAAGAGGCCACCCTCCAGCAGCTACCCAAGGACAAGAGCCAGAGGTGGTATGGAAGCAGTGCTCCAACTCCCTGGGCAATCTGTATGGAGGAAGGGCTGGCAGTGAGGGAAGGGAGGACATAAAGGCTTCTGAGGGACCAAAGCATGCAAAGTTAGTAAAGGAACATACACTTACGGCGTTATCCCCCAAAATGTCCAGCTTCTTCATTAGCTCCGCCACAAGGATGTCCTGGGCAGCCAGAGAAAAATCAAATCATCCACAGAATGAGGTGAGGGGCTCAGGGTGGCTCATGGAAAAGCAGCAGAGGAAGGAAGGGGCAGTACTGACCGTGACGCCTTCGGCCTCACAGTAAACTTGTAGGGGGCTTTTCCCCTCCACAAAAGGTGTGTGGTGAAAGTTGATAGCAGGGGATTTCCTTTCCCGCTCCTAAAATTAAAAACACAACCGACATCTGGGTATGGCGCATTTCTGCTACTGGATCCGCCATGGACAGGGCTATGAGGATTCAGGTGACATTAGTTTAAAGAAAGGCCACAGAACATGAAAAACGGGAAGAGAGGATTCTGCAAAAGCTCCCACCAAGCATCATCCCAGCAGACCCCCAAGGAAAAATCTGCTCATGCAGAAAGCAATGGGGAACCCTGCGTGTTCTCAGGCAGATACTCTCCATCAGTCACTGTGCCTCACACAGCAACATATCTCAGTGTCCTAAGGGGCAAGCTAAACCCTTCATGGGCCCTGCCTGAAACAGAAGCTGGGTGGCAGTGGGCACCCTCCCTCCCTCCTTTGCTACCATCCATCCCACATTGGTTTTGTCCAGCATTGGCAGGCGGGAGGCTATAAGGTTTTCCCAAAGGACTGGACACAAGGCCTGTGAAATGCTCTAAGAGCAGACTGTGGCTTGACAGTCCTGCCAGGTTGGGACAGTCAGGGGAAACCACTAGTTGGATCTTGGTCTTCACGGAGCTTCGACCTGAAGAGGATGCTGTCCCTGCCCCCTAGTGGCCTTGGGAGCCCAGACAGCTTCTAGAGATGGACACTCACCTCCAGCTCTAAGATCCGGAATTCCAAGAGTTCGTTTTGATCTTTCACGTCCTGGACATCGTGTTTTAGCCGCGCTTCTTCTGTCTCCATTTGCTTTATCTAAAAGAGAGAAGAGTGTGTAACCAGATGATCCCATGTGGCCTGCTCTCTGAGGTGCAGCAGAGGAAGAGAGGCAGGCCCCCCCAGTGTCTTCCTACAGCTGGCTCAGGACAGCAGGCATGGCACAGCATGACAATCATCGTCATTTCTAGAGCCCCATAGAGATTGTAAAGTACCTGCTTTCTGCCTTACGGCTTCCCAACCCCTTGGAGCAGGGCCACCAACAGCCACTAACAGCCCAGACGGCAAGTTCTCCTACTATTTCTCTGGGGGACACCTACACTACCTATTCCTAAGATAATCTACTCTTTTATTTCAGTAAAGCAAAAAAGCAGACTCCCCCACCCATCCTTCTGTGAAATCCAGAAAGGTAGAGGTGAGTGATAGAGACCCTGTGAGCAAGCAACCGACTGAGAAGCAGACAGAGAGGGCATGATGGAGACTAGCTACTGTTAGGCCAAAGGGACTCCATTTTGTAACTCTCAGTTTCACTGACCTTTGAGTTTCGTGTTTTCTGTAAAACCCCTACTCATGAGAAATTAGCATAGGCCATAACGTGATTCCAGCTCTGCAAATTCCTGATCCTTTTGTGCTAGCTAAAAGTTGTGTAAAAGCCATAAGCCTCTGGGTCTGTGTGTTGGTCAAGAGCCTTGGACCCGACTTATTTCTGCAACCGCATGCCTTGCTAAATAAATAATTGTCTGGATCTAACTCAGTGACATCAGAGGAAGAAGCTGAGGAGGAGGGGGAGGAGAAGTTAACTAAGAATCTGAGAAGACTCTGTCCACAGACCCCAATCCAATAACCTCCAATGACTTCTTGGCCTGACTGTGGAAAGCACCTCTGAAGATCACTAATATCCAACCCACCTCTTCAGTCCTACTGGCTGAGTGACCAAAGGGGGCATGGTTTGCCCCCTGCCAGGGCAGTGAGCAGCAATTCTCAATCATCTACTTTTCTTGTGGAGAATATTTAGATTTAGGTAGTTAGTTAATACAACCAATAAGTATTTCTTTCCAAAGTACTCTATTCAGGCCACACCCAAGGGATGGCACTACTTTGTTTGAATGGCACATCAAGAATTCATGTCTTTCTTGGTAGGACTATGCCCTTTGCCAATGCAGATACTGCCCCTTACCCCTCCACCCCCACATAGCCATAGCCACACATAAGTAGGCAGTCCTTGAGGATTGCTATGGTAAAACAGGTCGTTGTCTGATGGTCAGTTCTTTGAGCTGAGATCTAGGAGAGGGCAATGAAGATGCTTATAAGGACAGGGCTAGTGATTTATGTGCATGAAATAAATAGCTTCCAAAAGTAACAGAGAAGACAGTGAGAGTGAGCTGGGGAGGAGTGCACTTGATGCCTATCTAACTGCTCATTTTTGTCAAGAAGATACTAAAAGCTGTTATTTCTTCCCAGCTGAAGGATTGGGGAGCTTCATCCTCTGGAGCACAGTCCCAGCTGCTCTACCCTAGCTACATCTCTGAGTAAGTGTTCAGGAAAGGACTATTTCGTCTGACTCTATATGATTGTAGCAGATCTGAGGTTCATTGGAAGGCTTGACTGCTCTGCTCCCTGGAAACTTGTTAAGACAGTTCCAAGACCAGGCAGACTTTTCTGAGTGCCATGGGGCCCCCAGACTCATGAAGATGATCTCTTTGATGTCAATGAGACTCAGGCAAGTCTGACTTCATATCTGGGGTACAGCCAAAGGACTATGGCTAATGCTATGATCACAGGTTCCTGTCAAAGCTGTGGGAAATGGAAAACCAAACTACAAATGCCATGAGAATGAGAACGCTCTCCTTGTTGAGCATCATCTCAGCTGAGTGGTTCTTATGGAAGAGTTGACTAACAATGGCTGCCTTCTATTGGGGTGGAGGAAGAGGGAGTTGTTGAGTATTTAAAGGCATTGCTTTTAAAGCACCAATTTCACATTTTTGAAAAATGCAAAAGAAAATTAATTTCAGGATACAGGAACAGGGCTTTTTTTTTCTTTTACTACCCTGTTAAATTGAATATATATTAAAAAACAAATTCTACTTAAAGTTCAGTTTCATTTGTAAGATATTTTTAGTTGTTCTTTGTATGCTGAAGTCTTCAAGTTTGGTGATAGTGGTTAAATTTATAATAAAATGGAAACTTTTTTTAAAAAACACCCTGGGAGAATCATTGAACAGATAGGAAGGCATCCAGCTGGCCTTCAGATTCTATTGGGTTTACGGCTTCCAGGAAATTAGAGAAAACCAGCCTTTAAACCCAGAAGCAGAAGGGCATGACCCCTTACCTTGGGAAGACTGTTTTCCCTGGCTCAGTCCAAGTTGGCAGGGGCTTCCAAGCCCACTACTCTACTTAGATGAATATATGTTGAGAAAATAAGGTTCATTAAAAGAAGACAGTGTTTTAGAAGGCAAGTGTCACTCACATGCGTCCAACCAAACCATCAGCAACTTCTACAAAAAGCATGGACCCAGGAGGCCAAAGCTGGAGCTCACCACTAATGACAGCATTACCAGTAACTCTTCACCTGGATGTACGTGCTTAGCACCACTGCTACCACCACTACTACTGCTGCTGCTGCTGCTGCTGCTATTGACATTTAACTAGTGCTTAAAGGGTTGCTAAGTGCTTTCTATACCTTATTTCATTGAAGATTTACAAAGTACTCATCTAAAGTTAAACTGGCAAATAGAAATAGCCAATTTTACATATTTTTCTCAGAGACATTTCCTAACCCCCTTTTTCTATTTAGATTGAAGATTTGCAAAGTATAGTTTCTCTGAATAACCAGAAGAAAGTACCTTGAGTTGCTGAAGGGACAGCCTTGTGTGAGGCATGCTCCTGATGGGAATCCTGTTATTCTCACCCCTCATCCCACAGTAAAAGGATACCATGGCTTAAACCACTGCTAGGATTAAGGACTCATGAAGACTGAAACATATTCTAGGGAGGAAGACTAAGAGTCTGTCAATTGTCAAAGCTGTGTTTTGTCAAGAATCAGTCAAGGAGTGATTCACAGAGTCATGGCATTTGAAACTTAGAAGAAGCCTCAGTAGCCCTGACACCAACCTGTACATGAAAGGCATCCCAACATACATGAAAGGCATACAACATTCTTGACAAGTAATTGTCTAACACCTGGATGAAGATCTTCAAGGAGAAGAAGTCCACAACCTCCTGAGGCAGCACATCCCACTTTGGGATAGCTCTCGTTGTTGGGAAAGGGTTCCAATTATAAGCAATTAAGTTGAGGGGTAGATGGATTCACCTAAGGCAGCTAGGTGGCACAGTGCATAGAGTGCCAGCCCTAGAGTTAGGAAGACCTGAGTTCAAATCTGCCATCAGACACTTACTAGCTGTGTGATCCTGAAAAAGTCATTTAACCCTCAGTTTCCTCATTTGTAAAATGAGCTGGAGAAGAAAATGGCAAACTACTCTAGTATCCTTGACAAGAAAATCCCAAATGGGGTCAAGAAGAGTCAGACAAAATTGAAAATAACTAAACACAGACAGACTCACTGTCCCCGTGATCTTTTCTTTTCCCAAGGTCCAAGTGAATTTAGAAATTTGATATATTGCATCATTGTTATCACTATGATCAGCAACATTTCCCTGGTACCTAATGTGAACAAGGCTATCTGCTGGTTCCTAATAGAACAGAGATATCTAAGTCCTAGGTACCTAGGATCCCATGGACAAAAGACATAGCCCTCAAGGGGCTTAAAAATGAGCTGAGGAGAGAGGTAGGCAGACAAAAAGATTATCATTCAACAGTAATGTAGACTAGAAGCCAAAAGGTTGTGATGAGAGGAAGGTGAGACTACTGAAGGCATGGGATCTTAGATGTAAAGCTGCAAGGGACCTGAGAGGTCATCTAGCATGACTCCCTCATTTTAGACATGAGAAAACTGAGGTCCAGAGAAGGTAGCCTATGAGTGACAGAGGCAGGATGTGAACCCAGGTCCTCTGATTCTTTCTACTCTTCTCAGTGTATTATGTTGCCTCCCAAAAGGAATCTTAGATGGATCAGGTCTATAATGAAGTCTCCAGGGAATCACTGTCCCATGCTGCAACAGTGGGATGCATTCCCTTCCCATGAGTCCTGGTGCATCATTTCTAACTTTCCCAAAAGGTAAAGTCCATTTAGACACTCAGTAAATGCTAGATGAATGGATGGATGGATGGATGGATGGATGGATGGATGGATGGATGGATAGATAGATACATGGATGGATGGATGGATACATGGATGGATGCATGGATGCATGGATGAATGGATGGATGGATGGATGGATGGATGGATGGATGGATGGATGGCAGAGTGAATGAAGGCCCACAGTACCTTTTCAACGAGTTCTTGGTTTCTGCGATAGAGAGCCTGCTTTTCTTCTATCCATTTCATGTCCTTAAAAATAAGAGTTGATTAAGAGATAGAAACATGGCCTCAGATGAGTGAGCCAAAAATCAAAGTCAAGTCACACTGCAGGAGAGAGCAAAGCTGCAATGATGCAATTTAATATCTGCCCTGTTTGTGAACTATCTGCCTGACCCCATGGGAGGAATAACAAGTCCCAGCCAGAGAAGGACGCCCAAGACTGACAGCAATCACCTCCCCATGAGTCTCATGGGTGGAGACAGAGCAGGCTGGGGCAGAAATCACTCAGGAACTTTGATCTTTTTAAATAAAACTGGCTGACAACTCTGGTGTGCAGCAAGGTGACAGATTGAAGCCCAGATGGCATGTAAATGGCCACTTGATTTAGAATTGGGCTCTGGTAAGGGCCCATTATAGATCTTGGGGCTTGTCCCAGCACATGTCTAGGATGGCAAGTCCATTGAGGAAGGAGATTAATGCTCATTGCCAAAGAGTGTTTTTCAAGGTTCCAGAGCTCCTCACAGAGTTGTGTGGAAACTCAGTGTGTTGCCAACTTGGCCAGAATGTGTCAAAGAATGCACTGGCATCTTTCTTTCCCTAAGACCTTCACATACAAACTTAGTCTCACTGACACACTCTTCTTTCCCCAATCATGGCTAGATTCTGGCTACCACTGGAAGGTAAAATGTTTGTTTTGGTCAGTTGACCAATCCAGCCACATCAAACCCCAGGGAGGTGAAAGCTAATCACCAATGCCTTCTGCCCCCTGCAGCAGGAAGGCTTCCCTGACTTCTTCATGCATGGAATAATTTCCTATTTATTCTGCATACGAACTGTTTGCTGTCTATTTACTTGCTGTCTCCCCTATTAAACTGTGCACTCTTTGAGGGCAAGGCCTGACTTTTTGTCTCTTTTTATACCCCTAACACTTAGTACAGTACCTGGGACATAGTAGGTGCTTTATAAATGCTTATCAATTGATTGACTTTGGATGCTAATGGCTTTGTTTCTGATTCATTCTGAAGACAATTGTGTTATAAAGTGTGTTTTGGGCAGCTCCTAAGGCACATTTGGGGAAAATGCATCCCCCCCAAAGTAATGAAAAATCATCTTGAAAACTCCTCTGGTCACTGTCCCTCTTCCATGAACAATATGATGTGTCATGTGGGAGATCATTTTAAAACTTCACCTCACTCTTAGGAATTTTACTTGAGATCACTGGAAAGCAAATAAATCGCTTGTATTCTTTTGTAAATTATTATAAAGTGTGCAGAAATTACAGGCTCCATTAGTGGCCTAATTCCATGAGCACACAGGTTTATATGTGAGTGTCTATGCATCACCCCAGGTACTGAACCTAATCCTACCGTGTTCCCGTTCCTGTGCTCGTGTCCTCATGGTGGCAGTGTTGCAGCACACAGGTCACACGCAGGGTCTCTGCTATCCTACCCTGGCAGGAGGCTCTAGCTGAAACTGGCAAACTGGAAAGGGTGATGCTTCCGCTGAGCTGAGAAGGCATTCACCAAGAGCCTGTAGATCTGCTGCCTAATGTATGCAGGCGGCCTCACCAATGAACACTGATAAAGAAGGCTGGGGCATTTTCAAAAGGGGATTCTCCAAAAATAAAACTCCAATGAGGACCCTGGAAACCCCCAACTGGTGAGCCTTACTTTCAGGGAAAGCCTGGGGAATGTAGAGATAAAAAGCGATCAGGGTAAGCCAGAGAAGGTGGCTTCTCTAATTCCAACCAAGTGGTGTCACAATGGAGAAAGTGCTGGGCCTAGAGGCAGGAAGACCTGAGCTCAAACCCACCTCAGACACTTACTGGTCATGTGACCCTAGGCAAGTCACTCAAGTTCTATTTGCTTCAGTTTCCTCATCTATCAGCTGGGGCTAACACTAGCACCTACCTCCCAGGCTATAGCAAGGATCAAATGAGATGCTATTTGAAAGTATTTTTCGAACCTTAAATTGCTATCAAAATTCCAGCAAATTAACTAATCATGCCTCCTTTGCTTTTTTTTGAGGGTGTGCCATGCTCAGATGGACAAGGTGATGGTGACCAACAATCAGGAGGAGGTGAAAGTGCTCCAGGCTTGTTTTGCTTCTATGTTCCCTTCCAAGAGGCCACAAGAGACAGAGCGCAAGCCTGGTTACCAAGATAACGAGAGAGCCAACAAGGAGCCCTTGATGATGATGAAAAAGGACTGGGCTTAATTAGCACTTCCGAGTCAGTGGGACCCTTGACATACATCAATCGTCTCACTTGAGTTCAAGTGACCTGTGCAGGTGAGCCTCCTGCCAGGGACATCTGAAAGCCCATGCAGAATGGAGAAGCGGCTGGCCAGAGGTCAGATGATACCATCTTCCAAAAGGAGAGGAGAACAGACTCGGTCAGAATACTGATTCTTGTCAAAATTCTCAGACATAAAATTTAAAGGATAGTTAATAGATACATGGAGAATAAAGCAGTGATCCCCAAAAGCCAGTGTGACTTCCTCAAGAAAAGGTTCTGGTTGCCCCTGGTTCCTTTTTTTTTTTTTTGACAGGCTACTAGACTGTGGTTTCCCATGCTACACTGTGGAAAAGATGGAGGCCTTTAAGCTACATGACAGTGCACTTAGGTGAATTCAGAACAAGTGAAACAGCCAGACTCCGAACATGGTCTGTAATGGTTCCACATGAATTCAGAAGGAGGTCTCCTGTGGAGAACCTCAGATCTATGCCTGTGCCCTAAAACAGAGAAAACATGTTAAACCAATGCTCAGATGACCCCAAACTGGGAAGCATAGCTAATACTGGATGACAGACTAAAGTTCCAAAAAAGACCAAGTGAATAGAGCAGTGGACTGGATTGACCAATTGTTTCTTGTATTGAATAAGAGTAAATTTAATGAGTATATACGCTAATTTCTGCAGCCAGTTTTTTTTTTTAAATCACCATCCCAAATATAACAGAAGGGAAGACCAATTAGACAGCATTGCCTTTGACAAAGGTTTCAGTGGCCTGAATCTCAAGATGAGTTAACAGAACAAGATCATAGCCAAGAGATCCAATGCCATCATAGAGGACAAGAAGAGAGACTGAGAATTTGGGACCCAGGAGATTATACTTCTGAAATCACATATGTGAGGAAATACATTGACAGACTGGAGAGTATCCGGAGAAGGGCAGTTAGGATGGTGAAATATCTGAAGCCTACAACATGTTAAGATCAAACAATGGTTCTGGGCATGTTCATCTGTAATGGAAATGCAGATTTGAAGATCTTCCCTGCCCCTAAGCCCTTTGATTAGCTTAAGAGACTTTGATTGACTTAAGTGACTCTGAGAACCTTCCTTGATTTGAAAATATACTCTGCCTCCTAATAGGCTGAATGTGGTCACATGGAGCCTGTGGTAGGAGGCTTGGTTTTCAGGAATGACCACACCTTGATGTTGTGTGATTGGGCAGTGGGTCAAGAGGGTGGTTACATTCTCTGAGCCAGGAGAAGACTATATAATTCTTGATTTGAGGCTTTGCTTTGGGGCTCACTTTGAGTAGTGTTGTGTGATTTGACCAGATGAGACTCTGGGCAGCCGTTGTTGAGAACCCCCGGGCTTTGAAAACCCAGATGTTGATGCTTCCCTATCTGGTAACTGTGATTTGGTATTGATATAATGGTCGGACAGTTTGGAAGCCTGTCTATTTGATCTGTCTGTATACTCTGAACTTCAGGGTGCTGACCTTTTCCCCTGAACTAGGCAATATATGTTTGTTTGATTAAAGTAAGCTTGTTAACCCATTTTGAATTGTTTTCCTTTTGAAAAGCAGATCTAAGAACCTGTGTTGGCAGTCACCCTGGGGATATTGGGGTGCTTTCTGCTACATCATCCTGGAGAAAAGTTGACTTTGGAGATAGATAATGATCTCTCCCATAGAAGAATGATTTAGCTTTGTTTTGCTGGGCCCCAGAAGCAGAACCAGGAGCAATGGGTGACAATAAGAAGATACATTTAAATTTAATGCCAGGATTTGTCCTGACAGTCCTTCCTGACAGTCAGAGATATCTCAAAGCAGAACAGATAGCCAGGCTTAGGAGGGGGTGAGCTCCCAACACTTCTGGAGCTCCTTCCTGCCCTTATACTCTAGTCCTGTGGCCTCAGCTTAAATTTGGGTCCTGGTGCCTCTATACCTAGGGGAGGGAGGATTCGGGGTGGGAGTAAGGTACTTGGGCTTTAGTTTTATCTTCTTTAGATGATAGGGGGTTGGGGTAGATTTGATGCCTGGGGGGGGGGGTCCTTCCTGATCTATTTCTAAAACCCTATTATCTTCCACTGGAAAGGCCCCAGATCAAGGAGGAGGCAAAAGCTTTATTCTCTAGCCTTGACTCTATCAATAGTTATCTGGGTACCTTTGGACAAGTTTTACCTTGCTTGAACCTCTGTTTCTTCATCTGTAAAATGGGGGTGATGATAATACCTGCACTGCCCACCTCACAAGCAAGTTGTGAGCACCAACTCCCTCAGACAAGGGATGTAATAGCTCCTCATCACCTGTAAAGCACTAGGTAGGTTGCTCAATCATATGGCAATTGATGATGGGCTTTGGAAGTGGATGAGAATATAGGCAAAGCTGCTGGTGGGCATCATTCTTCAAACATTCAAAAAGCCATGAGAAAAACTTGAGCAAGACAGGGCACATATCTGAGCTGTGTTCAAATTCATAGAATTGCTTTGACACGGATAGAATACTAACTTTCAAACTAGAAACAAAGATTCAAAGGAAGGGGGCCACTTGCTCGGCCTCCCCCTGATCACCTCCTTGAGTGTCGCATTCTTTCAGGGAAGTACACTTGGACTCTTGAAAGCTGTCTGGGCTTCAGTTCAGCCCCTACCTATCTGGAGAGGTACTGACGTCTGCTCAGTAGTGGACAGTGCTTCTGTCGACCCGAACCAGCCTGGCCAAAGACAGAGACTCATTGACAGAAGGATGATTGCCAGGGGCAGGATCCTTGTTGGCCCTTGAAATTCATGGGTGTGGTCTTCTGTGGTGTGGAGAGATCAGGAGCTTCATTGTGGGGGTGGGGAGTGGGGGTAAGAAGAGGAGAAGCCAATCAACAAAATGCTAGTGCCCTTGAAGTCCTGGAGCATGATAGATCTGATGGGGATCATAGAACATTATCATCAAGAACCCAGAAGGGCAGTTATGGGGGCTTCTCCAAGTCTGTAGCTCTTTGGGCAGCAAGCTGCTAAACAATGGAGTTAAACTATAGGCAGAGTCCACAGAACCAAGTGGGCTGAGGCATGGCAGTCGAGTCTCCCTGGAAAAGTCCTAAGGAAAGAATCTGGAGATAGTAACCTTACTGATGCCAGCAACACAACAGGTTATGAGCCCTCCTTGATGACCCAGAATGCAGCCCTGCAGCCAGAGTGGCTGCAGGAAGGCAAACTTCCTCAGAGGACTAAGAAAAAGGTGGAAAGTGGAACCCTGCCCTTGGACAGGGTGAGGATATATATCTTCAGTACCCAGGACAGTTCCATGGCTACAGCTCATGAATTCAATTCTATTCACAATTATTAAGCACCTACTCTGTGCCTGCCACTATGTAGGGCATGGCGGACAAAACAAAAGGGAGACAGGCCCCTCTCTGAGAAGCTTTGATTCCACTGAGTGTTTCAGTGTAAGGACTGGTAAGTCAATACAAAGTGACTGATAACAGGAGGAGAGATCGGGGAGATTTTTTGTAGGAGGTGACAATTGAGCTAAGTCACAAAGGAAGCTAAGAGTCCCAAGAATCACAGTGAGGAGGAAGGGCAAAATAGGACTTGGGTACACACACCAAGACAAAGACATGGAGGTAGGAAATTGAGTGATGAGTTCAAGAAATAGCAAATAGTTGGGCTGGAATGTTGAGGACATGAAAAGAAATGAGTCTGTAAAGGGAGGCTGTGGATAGATAGTGTAAATGCAAGGCTAAAGAGGTGGGATTTCAATCATCATGAACCACTACAGGTTGTCAGCAGGGGAGTAGGAATGTGGTCTCAAGAGTAACTTGATATGGGGGATGCTAGCAAAGAACCACAAAGCATAGCATGCCCACATCAAAGGTTCTATAATCTATTAGCAAAACAGAACTGCAGCGCTTTGGGATGGGTTTGGAAATTCACTTTGGGGAAGGTTGGAACTGGAAAGGGCCTTTGAGATCAGTCACCTCATTTGAAGAAACAGAGGCCTGGAGAAAGAGCCCAAATGTCCTAGGTGGAGAAAGCAGAGGACAATGGTCGATGAGGGGATGTCCTCTTATTCTACCAAGGCAGCAGTGGGGCAGCTGTGTTTCTGGCATCCACCTACCTCTAGGGTGCTGACCACAAATCCCAGAGAAGTCTGGTTCCCACAGCAGGTTCCTTTTTGTGCTGCTGCTTGTCCTGCTGCCCTTGGATGGGACTGGGATTTCCTCCATGGGGGCACTCTGCCCACTGCTTCCACCTCTTCCTGACAGGTCCCTAGTCACACTTTCCCCTGCTACCTTGGGCCTGGACCCACCATAATGAGTACAGTTTCTGTGGGACAATGTGTCCCAAGTAATGTACCACCCCCTACAAACCACCAGCTGAAAGGCAGCCAATTTCTGAGCTGGTTGATGCCCAGCCAATGTGCTAAAAGAAGGCCTTACTGAGCAAAGAGGTAAAGGAGTGACTTCCCAGAGTAGAGGAGCATCCTTCTTCTACCTAAGTGCTCCTGGTGCAATGGCAAGAGCCCCGACCCCTGCACCCCAGGTTCATTTGGTCAAATCCTTATTCTGTCATGGTGATCCATCTACTCTGTCCTACCTGTCCTTGTTCAGCCAGGGCTTTCTCCAGGTCATCTATTCGTGCTTGAGAACGCTGCACTTCTGCTTGTAGCTGCTCTCGAGTCTGTTGGATGGGAGAAAAGATACATCAAACTTCTTCTCACATCCTGAGCCCACACTGCTATACAGAGGCCTGGCTCTCCAAGTCTGACTGGAGAAAACCGAAGGGCAGCCCAGAATCTCTGTTATTTTTTAATACATAGTCCTTTTCCTTTTGTTTCAGAGTAAAGTCTCCAATCAGAGTGGCCTGTTTTATTGAGAAAAGTCAAGCTGCTTATTTTCAATTGAAGCAAGATTTGGTCATTAACCATTCTGGAAGTGCCCACGGAGCCAGGCCTATAGGTTTGACTTGAGAAAAGTGGCCTGAAATGGTCACTGATCAGAAGAAATGGATATATTACTATGGTTGGATGGATGGGACCCTGCATGGAGAGAGTGCTCAATACTTGGTGAATTGCATTGTATTCTTCATCAAAGTAGTCGTTAATCAAGGAATCTAGATTGAACAGCTGGGTGGGCCAGCCTGGGTGCCAGGGTGCCAGTTATGGGTCAGAAAGGGTCTTGTCCAAACTAAATTAGTTCTTGAAATCATAAACACAAGGCGTTCTCTGGAGTCGCCATCAGGGTAACTGACAATATCTTCTCCATGTTCAGCAGCCACTCACCAAACTCTCACCAGGCCCAAGTGAGGTGGTGCTGGCTCCCTTGGTCTCTTTTTGTCAAATTTCACTTTTATTCACATTATGCTCACCACCCCTGACAGTGTTAAGGGCTGCCAGTCATTCTGATTTTAGGGCTATCTGGCTTGATCAGCGGTCTTTCTTTGAGCAATGAAACCTCCATTGCACATGTGTATAGTGCCTTAAAGGTTTTCAAAGCAATTTCCTTATAACTCTATAAGATAGGCAGGGAAAGTAGCATAATCCCCATTTTACAGATGAGGAAACTGAGCATCTGACAGATAAAGTGACTTGTCCATGGCCACTCAGCTAGTAATTATCTGAGGTGGAATTTGAACCAACTCATACTACTTGTGTAACAACTAATATCCTGGCGTGGGGGATGGGGGTTTTGGTGAGAAAGGAGAAGCTTCAGTGCCCATAGTACTCTGGGGGGGGGGTAGAAAAAGTGTCAGGTGTGGGGGGATTCTCTGGGGAACTTATGCCCCCATTGTGGGGCAGTGCCCACATCTTAATGAGGCTGGAGAGAGGAAAACACTGTGAAGGCCACAAGTTTGCTCCAAGTTGTCCCTGCTCCAAGCTTCTTTTTGGCCCCTACTTTCCAAATTCTATTGATTCAGATTCACTCCATTAACAGCTGATAATGAACAGCTTCCCCTAAAAATCTCTTCTCTTGTTGTGCACTAGGTGGCAGCACCAACTTCCAATGGAATTCATGCGTCTCAGAGAAGCCTTGGCAGGGAGGGGGAGGGGGTCTCCTGGGAGGTACTATTGGCACTGCAGCATGACAGTACAAGGTTGGGCAGTGACAGTACAGAGGCAAGAAGAGCCCAGTGACAGGTCATCAGCATCAGGTATGGAAGACACAGTTTATGCTGCCAGAGAGAGCGAGAGACAGAGACAGAGACAGAGAGAGATGGAGGGAGGAAGGGAGGGAGAGAGATCAGACATGCATATATATGTTTGTATACACATGTGTGTGTGTGCATAACTGCCATATGTTACAGTGACAAACAGCTTCCCAGTCTTTACCTCATGTCCTTAATTTAACATTAACATTCATACCCCCAGGGAGGCCATTGGAGGGACAACAGTTATACTGACTTTCTACTCACTTTCCCATCTCTACAAAATCTCTCTAAGAAGGATCCATATACATGCTGATTGATTCCTTGATGAAGGAAAGGCTTCATCATGAATGAAAGGCAGGCTTTCCCAAATGATACTGTATGGTTGAACTTTCTTCACAGAAAAACCTTTGGTTTTAAGAATGAATCAGTTTGAAAGCTAAGCAGCCATGGTCTGTGCTCTGTCCTAGAAGTTAATGCCTGGTGGTCTGTCTTTCTTGGACATGGTCTTTCCTACTTCCTAGAAGTTTCCTAGTCCTTATCTTCTACACTTTCACCATGGTTTTTTGCAAAACAAAAACAAAAAAAAGGAAAGAGAATGTCGTCTACAAACTCTACACTGGTGAGCTTGACTTTGATTCCTAATATATTCCTAGAGTACATGATAAAAGGGATGGTTAGTGGATATCGAGAACAGGGAACAGTCATAACAAAGTGCCTTCATGGTTTCATTAACAATAATGGATCTTTTCAGTCTATCATTAGGAGGAGACATTTTTTTACAGGGTTACTAAGCTTGCAGATTGTGGGTACTGATATTGATAGGGTTTACCTGGATTTTAGCAAAGCTTTTGTTAATAAAGCATAGCATGCTGGTTTTTTCATGGAAAAGAAGGAAAGATGTGGGATAGAAAGTAGAACATTTAAAGAGATTCAGTGTGTGTGGAGGACAATGACTCCCAAAGTAGGCATTAATGGTTGGATCCCACCCTGGGTGGGAATGTCCTGGGAGCTGCTTGGCTCTGTTGTTCAACATGTCTTTTCATGAACTTGAATAAAAGTGTTAATTGCCCATTTATCAAATTGGCAGATGACAAAAGGAGAGTGAGCAGATTGAATAAGAGAGCTGGGATTCAGAAATAGCTTGGCAGGCTAGAGCATGGGGTGAAATTTCATCCAAAAGGTTCATTTTATATAAGTATTCACTTTATAACATTTTAAACCAAGGTTCCCCAAATCACCTTTGCAAGTACAAGATGGGGAGGCATGGCTTTACAGGCAACTCTTCTGAAAAAATGAGCTTTCCCAATTTTAGTGACCAACTGGCTCAAAAGAGGCCATGCTATGACAGCAGTTAAGAAAATGCAAGTGGTGGGGGCAGCTAGGTGGCACAGTGAGCAGAGTGCTGGCCCTGGAGTCAGGAGGACCTGAGTTCTGATTGGGCCTCAGACACTTAACCAAACAAACAAACAAACAAAAAACTAGCCGTGTGACATTGGGCAAGTTAACCCCAATTGCCCTCCAAAAAGAAAAAAAGGGGGGAAGGGGGGAGAGAGAGAGAGGAAGAAAAAAAAAAAAAAAAAAGAAAGAAAGAAAGAAAGAAAGAAAGAAAGAAAGAAAGAAAGAAAGAAAGAAAGAAAGAAAGAAAGAAAGAAAGAAAGAAAGAAAGAAAGAAAATGCAAGTGCTTTTAGGCTTCATTGAGAGATGAAGCATTTCCAGGACTAAGGAGATGCTTGTCCTTTGGCCTAGTCAGTTGACATCTAGGATACTGGTTTGGTTCTGCAAGTAACATTTTAGGAACAATACTGATAAGGCTGGAGAGTTTCTAAAAGAGGACTTCAAGAACAGTGAAACCATGTGAGGACTGGTTAATAGGGATGTTTACTCTGGAGAAGAAAAGGTGCAGGTTGGGTGTGATGCCTGGGTCCACCCATTTGAAAGGCTGTTGATTACAAAAGTTATTAGCCCTGTTCTGCTAAGGCCCCAGAGGGCAGAACTAGGAAAAATGGATTGTGAAGAGGCCAGGGTAGGCTGAAGGTAGAGAAACCTAATCAGGAATGTTCAAAAGTGAAAGAGATTGCTTGGAGCTATGGATTCCCCTTCACTGGAGGGATTCAAGCAAAGCCACTTGGGATGTCCTAGAAGGACTATTGCTCAGATCTGAGGTGGCCAGGTGACTCTGGAGACACCCTCTGATTCTGGGAGTCTAATTTATTCAAATCCAGCATCTCATGCCCTACTCCTAGTATCACCAAAAGAAGACTTGGTGCTGTGAGTGAGGCATCACAAATGCAGCTGCTGGGCCAGTCCAAAACAAAAGCCTTTTTAGTTAGCAACAATTTGCACATCCTGTATTCACACCTCCAGACACAGAAGACTGTGATGCTCTGTTTCATGCAATGTAATAATCACAATGATTGAGGAGGACATAGAAGACAGACCTTCCTTTGAGCCCAATCTATGTGGTCAGGGCTGCTTCCTTTATCCAAGAAACTCCATGCTGTCCTAAGAATGTTTTCCAAGCTTTTAAAAGAGCTATCCTTAAATTCTTAGGGCACATTGGTTATGAAGTCTCCATGGCAGTGTGGGAATCACTTGGGATGGCCCACCACAGGGGAATGGGGGGAATGAGCTACAGGCAGCCCATTGATGACATGGCAGAGTATTGCAAGGCAAGGGCCAGACAGGAGAGCTCCTAAGACCTGGGAAGACTGCCCAGGGAAGAAAGCTGAGGGAAGAGATCACTGGACACACTGACTGTGCTTGAAAATGGCAAGCACGTACAAGGTCAAGAGTGAGCGAAACACATCCATGATAGGACAGAGAGAACAAGAGGAAGGCACTGGCCAGGGGCAGGAGACTGGGGCTGGGGGAAGTGGCACACACTGCAGAGGCTTATAAAGCCAAATTCTCAGCATCATGAGGCTACTTGCTTTGGTAATTGATCAAGATTGTTTCCAGAAAATTATCTACTTTTAAAAATAATTATTTTAAAAATTAATTCTTGGAAATATTATTCAAAATTTGATTATTTTATCCAATCTACAGACAGTAGAGTTGGGGAAGTTACATGGTATCTTCCCAGGAATATGATGAGCAGACTTTGAGAGGCGTGACAAGACATCCTGGAGATGCTCTGCTGGGTATTCAAAGCAGTCAGGCTTATGGATGCACATTAGCTGTAGGCTCAGGGTTCCTTTTAATCAGCTGAGCCCTTGGAGGGAGGACAAGATGGCTGCTTGGCCATCAGTTTACACCACTGCAGCCCAGAGGTTGCTACTGCACTCGCTGAGGAGAAGAGTCCAATAGATGGCCTTGGAGGCATTTGTTTATGAATTGCCTCAGGGAACATTGCTAGAGATTAAAAATAACTAAAGGGTACAAAAGGATGTTCTGTAAGAAAAGGCCAAGTCCAATGGATCTGCTACTCCTCTATTTGGCTGAAAGACTTTCTCCCCCCGCCCCTTGTTTCCTTCCCCCTTTCTTCCTCCCTCCCTCCCTTCCCTCCCTATCCTCTCTCTGTCGCTTTCTCTCTGTCTCTCTCCCTTTCTCTTTCTGTCTCTGTCTCTGTCTCTCTCCCTTTCTCTTTCTGTCTCTGTCTGTCTCTGTCTCACCCCGCCCCCCCCATACACACACACTCTCTTATTCTATATAGATCCAATGTCTGCTTTTCTTCTGCCAGGAGAGTATCCTGTAGAGGTGTTGGTGGGGGGAGAGGGGGGAGTCAATAGAGCTATGAGCTTTAATTTCATGAAATTGGAGTCATTTAGACCTTAACTTCTCGCTCTGCATCCAAAGTTCCTCCCACTTGTTCCTGCAACAAGGCATATGCTCGCTGCAAAGCCTGGTATTCCATGGTCAGCTGACGGAATCTCAGCTCTGTCTCTTCTTTGGCCATACCCTGGAAAGAGAGAGAGAGACAGAGAAAGAGACAGAGACAGAGACAGAGAAACAGAGAGAGAGACAGAGAGAGAGTGAGAAAGACAGAGACAGAGAGAGTGAGAGGAGAGAGAGAGGGAGAGAGAAAGAGAGAGTGAGACAGACAGACAGAAAGACAGACAGACACAGAGAAACAGACAGAGAGACAGAGGCAGAGAGAAAGAGACAGACAGAGACAGAGACAGAGAGAGGGAGAGGAGAGAGAGGGAGAGAGACAGACAGACAGAGAGAGAGTGAGACAGACAGAGAGAGAGAGACAGAGAAGAGACAGAAAGAGTGAGAGGAGAGAGGGAGAGAGAAAGACAGACAGACAGAAAGACAAACAGAGAGACAGAGAGAGACACAGAGAGACAGAGAGAGACAAAGAGAGAGACACACAGAGACAGAGAGAGACAGAGACAGAGGGACAGGGAGAGAAAGAGAGGCAGGGACAGAGAGAGAAAGAGAGTCAGAGACAGAGAGAAAGAGACAGAGATGATTAAAAGTATAGGTATATGGTTATTTCTCCCTTGTTTGAGGAAACATAAAATAATGGCCAGTTTGATTAATGAATTTTTAGTTTTGAAAATGTATGCCTTGTCCAAGGTCATACAACTAGTATCTGAGTCTGGATCTGAACGCAGGTCTTCCTGACTCCAGGCCCATCTCTATATCCTAGATACCTAACCTAATAATTAATAGTGAGGGGATAGAAATGAATAGATATATTCAAGTAAATAAAACTTTAGTGATGATATAACTCAGCAATGTGCTATTCTTCTCATTAATCAAAATCCTAAAATATCAGCAACGGAAAGGATTATAGACATTATCTAATCCAATTCCTCCTTTTCCATAAGTGGAAACTGAGGCCTAGATAGGGGAAGGGACATGCCTGAAACCACTCAGCTAATCAGGGTTAAGTCCAGGGAGACCCTTTCAGAAGCTCAATGTTCTCTCCACTGCATCAATCTTCCCCCAGTTATGTCAATAACTTTCAGACACTGGGGGCCACAATTTCAAAGGTTGACAACAAATTCCAGATGAATCCAACCAAGTCTAAATGGGGTAAGAACCATTACCTCCTCCAAGTCATCATCTGGTGTGCAGGGAGTCTGGTCTGTTCTGTCTGTTTGATAGGAGATGGAAGAACCATCAGACTCTAAGGATGTTTCTTCATCATATCCAAAGAACGTCTCCACGACCGGCTTCTGACCAAAACACAAAGCATTAAACACAAACCAAAGCACCAGAGCTAATGGAAAAGGCAGGATTGTGGAAGGCCAATCCAAGATGGTAGCCAATATACCATCCACTACCCAGAGGCATCAAACACAGGGCCAGGTGACCTGCAACACTCTGGAGTGCAGCCTGAACCAGATGAAAGTGTAACTCGGAACTACTGAACAAGATAAATAAAGATACATTGAACATAGATAACATGACATTTTCAAACTAAGTCAAGCTGCAGCTGCAGGGGTCTTTAGGTACGGGTGAGTGGCCCCTATTTCTATCGGATTTGACCCCTCTGCTGTCCACTACACCTGCCGGAGGTCCTGCACACTGTACTTGGCAGAGTCAGGATTGGGCCCTGAGCTTCTGACTCCAAGCAGAGAGCAGTGTCTCCTGCAGATGCTTCAAAATCAGGCCACAGTCTAACAATAGAGCAGGAGCTGCTTCAGGGACGAAACAGACGGGAAATGCGACCTGCAGTTTCTTGTTTAAAATCCATTTTCCCCCGCCATTGACTAATCTGAGTTCAGCATTTCATGGAAAACAGGGAAGATTTACTACCTTGTAGAATTTCCCTGCCTAACCCTGTGCCAGGGGGAAGGGGGGGAGAGAGAGAGAGAGAGAGAGAGAGAGAGAGAGAGAGAGAGAGTTAGTTTAGATCCGACCTGGTCCCAATCAGAGCTTGGGGATTCAGGGTCTATGAGGTGCAGTTGTTTCTTACTAACTAGTGTTGGTATGTGTATCTTTGTCTCTGGCCACCTCTTTACCAGCTGCCTGCACCAAACTACCAGCAGTGTTGGTCATACAGGTGTCCATTCCCCCTCACCTCAGAGATACCAGGTGAAAACAGTTCATTTGCCTTTATTTTCACATGTCTTGTAGACTTGGGTTTGTCTAGGATATGCACATTGTCTTCCCACAAAGGAACTAAAAGCAGGGACTATTTCATTCTTGCCTTCATAGTCGCAGTGCCTCACCCAATTGGGCACATGCCCAGCAGCTGCTGACTAAAGAAATGCTTGTCGATTGATGAATGACTGAGGAGGTCAAAAAGACAAGTTATTTCTACAAGCCATTGGGCAGAACAGCTGAGGAGGTGCCATGCCTTTCTGGTGAGCACATGGTGAGGGTCAGAACTGGACCTGAGTCCCCTTGGACCCCCAGCTTCATGTGACCCTCTGCTGCCTCTTTCCAACTCATCCACAGGTCCTGGCCAGCCAGGAACATTCTAGACATGGTCCTGCCCTGCCCTGCCCTGCCCTGCCCCACCCTGTGGGCTCAGCAAACATTTTCTGAATCAACACAAACAGAACATTGACAAAAGGAAATCATAAACAATCTCCACAGGCAATTTCTGCTATGAAGTTTTTGTGGTAGAAGCCCCTGGTGGAGAGCACTGTGGGGTCCCAACTGGGGAAAAGCCATAAAATATAGTAATAAGGGAAAAGTCATAAAAAAATAACTCTAACTCCATCAAAGGTAGAAGCCCAAACCTGTTTGAAAAAATCATACCTTAGATGCTGAATCATAATTTAGACACAGACTCATCACTTAAAATACTATGACCTATGAAAGCCAGAACAGGAATATCATGACCCATATGTGACTGGTACATGATCAATACACAAACCCATGTTTGGGCGTAACACTGACTTAATTCCCAAGCTCATTAATAAACGGAACCCCAAATAGCCACCAATCAGTAGTGATACACTCTCTGGCTCCTCCTCCCCTTGTCTCTTTTCTATAATTACCAAGGGGATTTGGGGAGTTCTTTGTGGAGTTCCACCAAACTATCTGGCTGCTTCCACAGACTGAAGGTTGCCCCTGTTCTGTGAGTATTCATGATGATTGATTAAACTACTACCTATAATCAATCTGGAGATATTTGACCTCTTCCTCCAGTATCATAAGAACACCCCATGGTTATGCGGGAGATACAGGTTCCCCAGTCAGGGGATTCCGGACCTTACAAGGACTCATCACCAGGAATCTGATCAGCTGCCACTGGGGAGACTACCAAGGCCCTAGAAGACTCCACCACGTCAAACCATTGTTCTGCTCAGTTTCCCTGGCAGGTCCATCCCAGAGAGACTGACCACACCTCTCTGGTTAAAGAAAGAGAAAACAAGGCCAGACAGAGTGAGAGGCCAGCCATACTCCCTAGCAACGCTGAGAAAACCAAGGCATGTCTTCAGAAGGATGAGCTTGCTTCTTGTGGACTTAACCCCTTTCCATGGGATTTCAGTTAAGATCCTGAACCAGTCTTGGTTCTTCTGATTCATATTTTGAAAGTGGAGGTGGGAAGGTGGCCTCCTCCAAGACTGTGGGCCTCTGCAGGAGGAGACTTCTGCAGGTTATTGAGGGGAGGTGGTCCCTGCAGAGCTTTGTCAGGGAAACTGGTATTCCTGCTGCTGCTGCTGCGAGGTCTCATGGAAGTCCACACCACTTCTTATTGCCACCATCATGTGGCTTCTCTGTGGACATAATCAGCCTCCTGCCCAGCCCAGGAAAATCAGATTCAGTGGTGGCTGGCCCCAAGCTTCCTCTGGCAATTCCCACACCCAGGAAGAGAAGCCCTAGGTCCCTCTAAGCTGTGAGATGGAGAATCCAAAGGCAGAGGGAGATGTGTATGGTGCCTTCCTTAGCTGAAGAAGCTTGTCCCTCACCAGAAGGGTCCTGAGCAGACCATGGAGGGGAAGAAAAGGTCAAGAGTAAACTGGGAAGAGTTTTGAATATAAAAAAGAGATCCCGAGTTAGGATGTGTGTCTGTATGTGCAGATGTGCACACATGCATGTGTTGGTGGATATTCAAGGGGGGGTATGTGTGTGCACCCTCATCATTCTTTGCCTTTGGTTCAGAGAATCCACTGGCATCTGTCCTGCCACTATGCTGTTGTGTCCTTCCCAGGGCTGGATTTCCGTGTCGGGTTGATCACAATATGGCCAGCCCACCTGAACTCTCAGGGCATCCTACAGATTGGGGAGTTTTATATGAATCTTGTTGCATCCCAGCAGAAGGTCCCTTGGCCATATGGTCCCACTGTGTGCTCATTCATGCCTCCTCCAAGCACTTTCTGTTCCTTCACTAAGGACAACTCCCATTACCATTGAGATGAGATTCCCCCACAGTCGGCTTAATGGGATGATTTTAAGTGGAGGAATTTGGAAAGCAAGTGGACCTGGTCCAGTCCCCTCCCAGATGTGCTCATGACATCTCCGACTCTTCCACCAAGACCCCTCAGAACGTCCCTCAGTGCCTGGGGCCTTGTCACCCTGGAATAGTCCCTTCCACCCTTCAAGAGAGACTTCGGGGGCCTCCACTTGGGGAATGGGCCCAGGAAGGACATGCTTCATTCCTGTCCTGGCTGTGCTTCAGCCTCTGGATTTTGTCCCATGCCTCCAGCTCCCCAGTTCCCTTCTAGGTGCTGTCCTCCTCAGTCAGAATGTAAGCCCCTTGTAAACTGAGACTGACTTTTAAAACATTGCATTGGCTCTCTGGTGCTTAGCACGGGATCTGGCACACAGTATGCATTTAATAGACGCTTGTTACCCGCCTGCCTCCTCACACATGTTCAAATGTCCACTTTCCTCTTCAGATCCTTCCTCACTGGCATCCCTGGATTGCCCAAAAATAAAGAAAAGAAGTGGAAACTCTCCTGCCAGGCCTTTGGACTGTGGAGGGTTTGGAATGTGCCTGATGGAGGATCACAGAGGGAGGCAGGTGAGTCTATCATTTTTGATTTATGCCAAGCTGTGGGTATCACTCCTGAGGCTCCTCCCCCACAAGGAGTCTAGGCATCTCTCCCTAAGAGACAGGACCCAATTCCCAGCTGGCTCGTTGAGACACTGTCCATCTGCCAGAGGCGGGCTGGCCTCATGCCCAGCTGGGGGACCTGCTTGGCTCACATCAATTCATGGGAAACAGGCTCCTTTCCCAAGAGCCAGACAGAGAGGAGCCCCAGGACCATCTGAACCTCCCTCCCACCTCAGGTCCTCTGATCTTGGAATTTTAGACCCCTAAGTGATTCCTCTGAGCCTCAGAAAGGCCTTCTGGCATCTGCTAATGGACCTGCATTTGCTAATATTTCAACATTCTTTGTCTTTTACCTTAGGGAGCTTGGCCATTTTCTTTCTCTGCTTCCTGAATCTTAAAAGTTTATCACGTTCCTGCAAAAATTAATTAATTAGATTTTTTACACTTTGGACAATTCCATTTGTTTTAAAAAAGTTTGTTTTCCCCAGACCTGTAATTTTATTGGAGGACAAAGTGCCTGATCACAGCCTCTCTCCACCCATGCACCCCAGCCTTAGAGGGCTACCTGTAGCTGGGAGTGGGGGATGGGGAGGATGGGGGAGGCAGTCCTAAGGAGTTTGCCTAGGGTTGCCCTCTAGGCCAGAGTCCAGCCCAGAGCCTCTCAGCTTGGAGGCTAGCTGTCTATCTGCTATCCCACACTGCCTGGCTTGTCTCATGTGCACAGCTTAAGTTTTCCATGCAGTCCTTTGGACAACTGTAGCCCAGTAGAGCTCAGCCCTCTGAAATTCAGAAGCTTTTCTTGGGAAAATGGGGACTCATCATATAACATGGCCTCCTCATCCTGGGGGATGGAATCCCAGAAGTTGGTGGGGATTTACAAACTTATCCCCTTATGTCATTTCCCATGGCCTCTGGGAAGAGTCAGGACAGAGGCTCTAAGGGCTGCTGGGGCAGGTAGAAAAGTATGAGAGAACCCTGAGAAGGCCTCAGAGCACAGGACTTGAGGGGCAGCTCTGAGCTCTCCAGCACTGGGCCTCTCCCAACTCTGTTAAGATATCTGGATACATGCATACGAGAACCTTCTACACATTCACAAGAATGCATCAGACCCTCTGTGATGTGGGCACTGTCAAGGAAGTCTGTGCCCTGCGAAGGGAGTAAGAAGCCTGACTGGAGAACAGAGCCACTGTCCTGGAGGCGTGGGAGGTGGGCAGGGATGGCCCAGCCTCCCAAGATGACGGTGCTTTAGGCTCTTGTGGCCTAACATGGCTTCCTTCATAGAGAGTTTAACTGGACACCCCAGTCAGCACAGAACTGCCACATGTGGATGCACGTTTAAAGCTCCTTTTTTTTTAAGCAATTGGGGTTAAATAACTTGCTCAAGGTTACACGGCTAGTTATTTTTATTTTTGTGTGGGTACTAATTTTCTGAGGCCGGAACCGAACCCTGACTCTGGGGCCACCTAGCTGCCCCTAAAGCTCCTTTTAATCAACTCTGAATATCATGAAGTAAATCTGAATCACTGAATCCCCAAAGACAGAACTTGGGAAGGTTGTCATGTAAAACCAAACTACACATGCTAAGCAGAGCCCAAGACAAAACAGGAAGAAAAGTGAGTCACGGTCTGCATGAAGGGAGCCGAGAATGAAGGGCTGCTACTCACCAGGACGCTCTTCACATATCCTGCCGTCTCCAGGGTCTAGGATGGAAAATACAGTACACACGTCACTGGCTTCCTAAGACACCCTTGCCCTGCCGGGATGGGGCACAAGCAGCTGCCCACAAGTGGGGAAGGCTGTCCTGAGGCTTCCGGGGGCCCAGGGTGATGCCACAGCCCTTCCCCACCCAGAGGAGCCCCTTCCTCTCCTTTATCTAAGCCCCATAAGAGCTGGCTGGCACCTTTGTGAGACAGTGATGATAGCAAACATTTATGAAGTGCTTACTATGTGTGGGAACCACGCTAAGCACTTTGAGTTCACAGCAATTCAGGGAGGCTCCATTTTACAGTCAGGAAACTGAAGCAGAGAGTGACTCTCCCAGGGTCACTCAGCTAGTAAGTGTCTGAGGTTAGATTTGAACTCAAGTCTCCCTGACCCCAGGCCTGGCACTCCATCCATTTTGCTGCCCTAAGAAACACCTGGGCTCCCACCTCCTGCACCATGTGGACAAAGAGGCATGACTTGATGGAATGAGTTGGAATCCCCTTTTGTAAGCAGCTTTGCTTACAAAATGCCTCCCTTCTCCTCTAGAGGCCTCAGAATAGAATAAGCCTCCCTTTCCTCCACTCAGGCCCAGTATGGCTAAAAAAGGATGCCAAAAAGGAGCTCCTTTCCCAGGAATGGGGCAGCAGCTGGGATCCTGCTGCTGGTCAGCGGCTCTCAGGCTGACATCCCTTTGGATAGCCCCACAGGCAAGTCTGTTACCCACACTGTGCAAAACATGGCCCCTGGTGAGACCTGGAAGGATGTCCTCAGTTTACCTTGGACAGCTCATCTATCAGGTTCTGCTGCTCCACCATCTGCATCCTCAAGAAGTCCACTTCTCTTTCCTCCTGACTATGGTCAAGGTCATTTAAGGAGCTTGGCCTCCTGATGGATCCGGCTCGCTGTCTCTAGGGAAGCAAAGCAAAGAAAATTTGGAGAACCCTGTGAGCCTGTCCTCCCTGAGCCTCCCCTAAAGTCCTGAAGCTTTCTGAGTCCTGCTCAGCTTCTGCTTCCAGTTGTATCAAAAAAAGAAAGTTCTACCAATAGTAGGGGCCCTGAAACCCATGGGGAGAGGCTTGAGAGAGGGAGTGAGACAACATTGGCTCTGGCTGCATCTCCAGGCTACACAAAGGAGATGCTATCATGTGTGTGGGTGGTTGTGTCTCCCTGAGTAAGGAAAAGGTCTATGCAGCTGCAATGGATCAAAAAGAGACCAGATGAGGGTGGGGGCCAGAACAGGGTCGCGTGCTGTAAGTATTCTCCATGGCCAACTAGAGGAGCCTAGCTTTATTTACAAAAATGCTTAATGAAATAGGATATATGGTTTAAATCCAAAAATGGGCAAAGGACAAAAAAGAAACAAAAATGATTCCCATCCAAAGGAAAGCCAGAAGCCACTCCCAAAGGGATTTTGTATCCCCCTCCCATCCCTTTCTCCAAGGCTTGTCCACCAATCCCATCAATTTGCCTTCCCAGTGCCTCTCCCATCCATCCTTTCATCTTGGTCTCCCCTGATGCTCTGCTGTTGAGGCCCTCATTGGATTTGCCTGGGCTGTTTGTTGGCTTCCTTCAGCCTTCTCTCTGATTCAGGCCACTCTAGGTGAATTGCCAAACCCCTCCCCATAGTATGTTTTCACCATGCCTTGCCTTTACTATTGTTGGTTATGTTCACATTTGCAAGCCATTTCTCCCAATTAAATCTGCATTCCTGAAGAACAGCCTCATGTCAGTTATTTCCTGAAGTCCTTGGCTCAGAGCCTGGCCCCAGGCAGTTGGAATAACCCTTACCCTGAGCAGGCTGAACCCAGAGTTGGAATTATATATAAAAGCACAACAATAAAACACCCAAAATGAAGCATAGAAATGGGGTTAATAGTCATTTAAAAATAGGAATGTTCAAGGGAATATTTTTAGGACTGAGTTAGGACCTTGAGAGAATTAGTGGGGGTCAATTCTCCTTAGAAGAGAAGAGGGTACAATGGTGACCAAGTTAATGAAAATCCTGGTGCTTATTTGGGACCCTGCTCCCAAGCCCTGCCCATCCCCCATGGCCTAAGTGGAGGCAGGAGCTAACAGATGCCATCTTACCATCTCTAGGTTCTCTTGTGTTACAAACTTCAGTTTGTTTTCCATTCTTCGTAAAGCATGAGACAAATCTTCATTTTTCCGACTCAAGCGTTTGTTTTTGTCTAGCAAGGGTCTATACTGACTTTCTGCTTCTCTTAGACGCTTCAGCTGAAATAGAAAAATGGTCCCACATAATTAAAAATAAGGAAGACAGGGATGGATCAATAAGGTTCATTAAATGTCCAGAAAATTTACTTAAAGCAATTTTGGCTAGATATAACCAATGCTCAGGCAGCCCAATGAAAAGGAAAAGATAGTTTTGAAGGTGTGGGGCCATGGAGAGCTCCCCTCCCCTTGTAAATTCCTCCCCAGAGGCTGAACTGAATGCAATTACTTTGAGTGAGGAACTCAATGAAATTTGGGGGGAGGGGCAACAAAGCCCAAGGGCAGCAGTCACCATGACTCTTTTGTCTTACGTTGCCAGTAATCAGAATCCCATTATTTCCAGGGCACAATACATGGAGAGGTCACTGGGTACAAGAAGCCAGCCCACTCAGAACAAAGCTGGCCTTTCTGTTCCTCTATGATGGCAAGGCTAAGAGGGCTTGGATGGCATTGCATACATAGTCCATTCTATAGGTATCAGTAGTGTACAACCATGGCCTCTGTTCTCACCCTACCAGAAGTGGAGAACTGAGGGTACTCTTAGCAAACAGCTCACTTATGCCAGGATTACCTGGATACTTCAGGGGAAAGAGTTTCTTGGCTCAGGACTTTCAACTCACTTTCTGGGTTCTCAGCTTTGCACTGAGTGCGTTAGACATACTTAGACTTCAACTGACCTCATCTTCCTTCCCTCAAGCCTCTGGCTGCACAGTCATGGAGGAGAAGATGAGGGCCCTGGCTTCAGGCAGGATTCACCCTGATAATGCCTTACACTAATCTGAGGCTAAACTTTGGGTCCTGGGTGGCTCTACTTGGCCCTGGCTGCCTCCTGGCCAGCGCTGGGGAATCTGATCCCATCGCATCCCATCCCATCCCATCCAATCCTTATCCATGGAGTTTCCTGACAATTTAGCTACCTTTGCTGAGGTCAGACTTGATTTTTATCCCAGTGGTCTCTGCTGGATCTGATGAGCTGATTAATACAAAGGTTACACACCCCAAGTTAGAAGGGGCTTAAAATTCCTAGTCCATCCACTTCATTTTCAGATGGGGAAATTGAGGCTCTGAAGAGCAAAGTACTTGTGCAAAGTGACAAAGAAGGAAGGGCAGGATTAGAACCCAGGCTCTTCGTCCACCAAACTGATTCAGCAATGAGATCTCAAACAGCAACAACCCCACCTTCTACACCCTGCAGACATACTTCCAAGGTCAGAGTGTGTGCCCTGCACCTCCCCCTGGCTCAATGAGAGCCCAGAAGAGAGTGGGCAGCAAATCCTGCCCATCAGCGGCATTTTTACCAACGGCAATGATAGTCTCTGTTTTCACGGTGGACAATAATATGGATCACATTTCTATAGTACCTAATATGTGCCAGCACTCTGCAATTGTTATCTCATCTGATCCTCACAACAACCCTGGGACCCAGAGGCTATTATTATCCCACTTTACAGATGAGGAAACTGAGGAAATGAGAGGCTAAGTGACTTGTGAAGCATCACATAGCTAGTGAGTATCTGAGGCCAGATCTGAACTCAGATCTTCCTGACTACACCACCTAGCTGGATGATTGTGAAGAAATAAAGTCAGAAAGCACATGCCCAATTCATGGCTTGACCTTGGTCTTGTCTACTTTGTACTGTTCTCTGTGGGGCTCATGATGAGTCCTTCCCAAATGGCTTCCTCTTACCACTATTCTCTCCATATTGATCCCCATATAAAAGGGGATTCAGCAGAGCCACAGAAAGCTGGCAGTTACTGCCCCTGACCATTCAAGCGGTATCTTTGCATGGGATTCTAAACTCAATCTGAAACCCACACAGTCCAAAATTGAGCCTCTTTCTACACTGTTGTTTCTACACTTTGTTGATGATTTTTAAAACACCACTGTCAACTGCCAATGTCTTTTCTCCCTTGTATCAAAGAGGTGAGCTTACTCAACTCCCTACCTCAGTCTAACAAAGTGTGCTTTGTTCTGCACATATAGTCCACTAGATTTTTCTGACAAGGGGGAGGAATATTTTCCTGTCATCCCTCTGAGGTCATGACAAATCACTGCATTGGAAAGCAGTCTACCATCTTTCCTTTTTTCTGTTTTTTGTAGTTGATTCATACATTGTTCTTTGGGTTCTACTTGCTTCTCTCTTGCATCAGTTCATACAAGACTACATGAGTTTCTCTGAATTCCTTACATATCCAATTATATTCACAGACCTCATTTTATTCAGCCATTATCCAATCAATGAGCAGCCATACTTGGCTTCAAGTTTTTGGTCACCTGTAGCAGCAAGCACCCCAATATCCCCAGGGTGGCTGCCAACACAGATTCTTAGAACTGCTTTTCTAAAGGAAAGCGACTCAAAATGGGTTAACAAGCTTACTTCAATCAATCAAACATATATCATTTATGTAGTTCAGGGGAAACAGGTCAGCACCCCAAACTTCAGAGTATACAGGGGGGCTTTCAACAGCTGCCCAGAGTCTCATCTGGTCAAATCACACAATACTTCTCCAAGTGAGCCCCCCAGCTTTGAAAACCCAGATGTTGATGCTTCCCTCTCTAGTAACTGTGATTTGGTCTGGATGTAATGGTTGGGCAGTTTGGAAGCCTGTCTGCTGGATCTGTTTCTCTGTCTTGTAACTTCTGTCTGTATACTCTGAAGTTCGGGGTGCTGACCTGTTTCCTCTGAACTAGGTAAACCATATATGTTTGATTGATTAAAGTGAGCTTGTTAACCCATTTTGAGTTGCTTTCCTTTAGAAAAGCAGATCCAGGGGCGGCTAGGTGGCACAGTGAGTAGAGTGTCACCATCCAATCACAGGGTTTCCCAGTTCCAAAGGATCTTAATGTCCACCTCATCTGACCCAGAACTGAAGAAGATGCCCTCTATTGGACCATTGGCTCTTCATCCTCCTGGAAGACTCCTAGTGAGGAGGAAGCTTGAGGAAATCCATTCTCCTTTGCCATAGCTCTCATCATTGGGTTGTTTTCCCTGATATCAAGTCCAAATTTGCCTGACACTTTTACTCAATGCTCAGTTTTGCCCAATGGAAGGAGGCATATTAAGTGTGATCTCTGTTCCCTAGGAAACCCTTCAGACACAAGTGCCTCTGGCCATGAGCAAAATCAGTAGAAAGTGTTGTCATGAAAATCATTGTGTGTTTGTGTGCGTGTGTGTATGCACGTGTGTGTGTGTGTGTGTGTGTGTGTGTGTATGCTCACGCGCACATGCTATAAAGGCATTGGATGAAAGTGGAGCTCCGTGTTTAGGGTTAACCCAAAGGCCACTCTCAACTCACCAGCTCATTTCTCTCCTCAGAAAGCAGGGCGTTTCGATCCTCCAGCTTCCTGATGATTGCACTCAACTCAGCTATTTTAAGTTGGAAGCGCCGGGCGTCTTTCTCATCCAACTGCTGTTCCTGAAACCAGAATCAACTGCAGATAACTGGCCACTGGCCCGGGCTCCTCCAAGCTCCCCCCACCCCAGACCACTCCAAGGAAACCATCCTACTTCTTGTTCATGCTGTGATCTGAGTCCCAGCAGCTTGTGACTATGGTCCCAGAAGGATGCAACCAAGGTCGCTGTATCATTGCAGATTGCAGATAATGGAAATGGCGGGAGAGCAGAGATGTAGGGAAGAAGGCAGATGTCAGCGGCGGGCATGTGCATGTGCATATGTCACAGGGGTCAGACACAGGAATGGGGTCATCCAGTGTTTGCCATGTTTGCTACTGTTGGACTGAGTGCTCTCCATCTGTGAAAGCCTCACTACACTTCCTAGCCCAGGGGAAGACTCTGCATTCCTCGTTAGTCCAAAGCTAAGCTGGCCTTTTAGTGAGGACCTTGACACACATGTGGTTCCTTGAAGGTGCCTGTGCTGCCAGCAGGAGTGGAGATGCTCAGCCAAGGCTTTTTTGCCCGGGGGGCCAGAAACTTACTTTTAAAATATTTTGAGAAGTATATTTCAATGTAATTGGCTCCCTTTGCAATCCCAAGTATTTTGTTTTTGGCATTTGAAAACATTATTCAGAGAAAGTACTCACAAGTATCACAAGAGATGGCCAAGGGGGGGTCTAAGATACCCAAAAGGGAAGAGCTTCTGTCCTGTGGGCCCTCCAGAGCTCTCTCTAACCTGGTTCCAGTGTTTTAGCTTGTACTGTCATCCAACAGCACAGGGGAGAGGATTGTGTTTCTTATGCTCCAAGCCGGGGCAAGGTCTAATGCTGTTCATCTTGGGATCTTATCCAATAGAAATACAGCTTTGATTCAATGTCAATCAATGTCCCTGAGGTTACTGGACCATGAGATGAACTTCCTCAGTCAACAGGTGCAGGAGAGGCTGGGAACAAGGAATCTCACCACTTGGGCATTTCAGGACCCTCAGATTTAAGCTGCTGCTCCCCAGAATGCTAACCAGGAAATCTCCCTGATGATTAGCAGTGAAGGCAAGGCTTGGCTGGGGCCCAGCCAGGGGGGCAGTAGGCTGCCTGGCAATTCTCCCACTCACTAGCAAAGCAAGGCAGAAGCAGAAAGGTGACCATGTGACTTAGCTGGGCATTGGCAGAGTAACTGGGAGGGTCTTAGGACCAGAGAGTCATTCGTGGAAACAAACCAAATAAAAAGCAAGGTAAGTGGGCAGTGTGTCCAAACCCTCCCTTGATGGGGAGCAGCATGGAGTGGGTGAAGTTGGGGAGATGTTCAAATGAGGCTGAGCTCTCCATGGGCTGCAAGGAATGCAGAGAAAAGAATTCTGAAAACCAGCAACCACTGTTAGCATCCTGCCGGACCAGCAGTTAGAAAATCGGATTTATCATTGGCAGTGAGCACAGTTTGCCCAGTGAAGGCCACAGTTTCAGCTGCATAAATAGTCAGAAAGCAAAAGCAAAAGCAATCCCTCTCTCCACCAAAATGAACCAAACCAAACCCCAAGGAACCAGAGCCCTCATGGAAGCAGGCACAGGCCCCAGTGGGCCGCTCTGCTGTGGCCCCTCAAGATTCCAGCCTTGGGTCAGGGCCACGGGGAAGTGCTTACAGGGCTTCCTGAGTGGTCTGAGGCGTCTCCTGCACCACTGCCATAAGGAAGCTCTCGTTTGGGGCTGCCCAGGTGCCGATCGGCCTCTTTGACCTGGGACAGCTGCTCATCTAGAGCCTCTTTTTGGAGCTGGAGTCTTTGAGCATGCCCGGCTTGGACCCCTAACTCTCTCTCCAGCACGAAGACTGCTCTGTCTTTAAACTTTATCTCCTCCATCTACAAGGAGAACAAAACACAGTCACACAGCCATGCACAGTAGAGGTCTGCAGTTACCATAGCAACAGGAAGGCGGGCTCTGGAGCAGCCCCTGAGCGGTACCCAAGGCAACCGTATTGCGGTTCTATGTGGGCATCTGCTGCCTTTTCATGAAGGCAGCCTGGCTCTTGGGGTAGACTTGGGGCTCTGAGCTCCAGCTTGGCTGGCCCCCACCTGGGAGCAAGGGAACCATTCACCTTGGGCCTGCTGTTCTTTCTTGACCCATTCTCCAATGATTCCTGCGATTGTGGCCACCGTCCCAGAACAACAACCTGAAGCACACCTTTCCCAGACCTACCTTGGCTCCATTCATTCACTTGGGGCCATTTTCTTTTCCAGATCATCGAATGTCAAGGTGTTTTAATCCAGGGTCAACAGAATATAAGCACTTTGCCAATGGTCCTTGGAGGGTCAGAGGGGGCCAAGTCAGAATCTCAGCTGCCTTTCTGATGCCCCTCCCCCTCATGGGCTTTGGAACCCCTTCTGCCTTACCACCAGCTGGTCTGTGCTCAAAACATGGAAACTCATTTGAGTATTAATATGGCAAAACTTTCAAGGGAGGCGACACGGTTTAATGCAGTCTGAGCAGGTCTCTAAGTAAGGAACGCTGGGTTCAGGGCTAGCCTCTGACATATACCAGCTGGGTGATCCTGGGCAAGCTGTCTAAACACCCCACCCCAGGGCCCCATGCCACTCTCTAAGATTTGATGTTAATGAAACCGTGCCAGTTACACTGGTGGAGGGAGGTTCCTCCCTGGGAGTTCTCTACCGTAAAAACATCCCAGGAAACCAGCCCTCAGCAAACCATGCACTCATTACTATAATAATGTTGTTATGGTTTTGAATAATAGTAACCCCTCCCATTTCTATAGCACTCTTTGTTTTGCCAATTAATCTCCCATCTTCTGCAAAAGCACATTATGCCCATTTCACAGATGAGCAAACAGAAAATAAGCTGTTTATAAGGTGATAAAAGCTGATGACTGAAAGCTATTTCAACCTTTGTGGCATTAGAAATATTGACTCCATAGGAAAGAGCTTTGGGTAGTGAGAGGATTTAGGGGAAGGAAGAAGGCATGGGGGGGGGGGACCCTCTTGCTTTGTCCCCACAAAGCCCCAAGCCTTTAGAAGATATAGTAATCATATCTGGGGGAAGTTTGATTTTGAATTCCATTGTTTCTAAATCTCCTGCTTCAGCTGGATCACCCATGAGTCTCACTGCCATCCCACTGTGCATCCCTCTCTGGATCAGTACTTTCTCCCTCTGTTTCTGAGCATGTGTTTACATGTAGCTGCCCCAGGGACTTTCAACTGGCCTACTTCCCAAAGGGCCAGGGCACCATCCTGCCTAGCTTCAGTAGCCCTGACCAAGTCCTGCAATGGGAGAGCTTTCTACAAACAGAAGGGCCTACCTCTTTTCTTAAATGACCCCCACCCAGTCCCAGTCTCTGCTTTGGGGACCACAGAGGCCATTCTTGTTTGTGGACAATGGGATATTCCCTATGGGAACAGAAAACCAGCTAGAGTTTTCCTCAAAGGAGTGTAGCAGAAAAGAAAGCTTCCAGCAGCTATTCTCAACAAGCAAGCCTGAAAGCCTGGGGCTTGGTTATGAGAGAGGTCCTGATCTGCAGCCCCCCCAACAGCAATGAAGGGCAGCATCAGTCACTGGGGCTGGCCCCTCAGAGGACTTTAGTAGAAGCTTGTTGAATGTTGAAGCTTATAATTGTTAAATAAATGGATGGATGGGTGGGTGAGTGAACTAATTTAAAATCTAGCCTCAATTCACAGAGCAGAAACAGAAACAGAATTGCTTGGACTTTTATTTGTTACTTGAGTTTTCTAAAACCTTGAAGAATGAACCATTTGCTAAAGTTAGCTTTGAAATAAAGGAATGTCATGTCTGAAAAACTGATATTTTTGAGTAGCAATCACATTGTTGGCTGGAGCAAACACAAGATGAGATCAACAGATCCACCCATCTCAGGGGAAACCTGGCCTCTCTCCCCATGGGGCAAACAAAGAAATACTCAGGTTCCAGGGAAGTGTCAAATAGACCAAGTTCTCTCGGTAGTATTCCAACAATCAAAGCAAAAGGAAAGGTGAGGAGAGCTATTATGCAGGGGGTGGGGAGTGGATAAGGAAGAACAGTGACCTGCTGCTAATTTTGCAATCTTTGTCAGGCTCCCAGTCAGGATGACACAGCTCACACTTTGTGAGATTGGAAATGTTGAGGTTTCTCAGGCAGACATGCCTGCTGCTGCTGCTACTGCTGGTGTGTGTGTGCACACAGTCATGTGTGAGTGTGTGTGCCCATGCATTGTGAGAGTGTGTGTACCTTGTGCGTGTGTGGGGGTAGATTTGTGCACATGCATGTGTGAGTGTGTGTGAGTGTGTCTCTGTGTGTGCACATATGTGTGTGTGTGTGTTTGTGTGTTCCTAGAATATGCAACACCAGGTGATCTGGTCCCTATTAACAAAGTTTCCTCACCAGACAATCTGTGCATATTCACAACCACTCCAGGTGTGCACCAGGTATGGCCCCCCTCCCTGCATTCTCAGGTGCAAGAACCCGCTAATGTGTAGCCAGAGAGCAACACTGCCACAAAACAGGCAAACCCTGCTGCAGCCAAAAGTTTGAACTTCCTAGAGAAGAGAAAGGGAGAACAGTCTCTGTGCTCCTAGCTGAGGGCAAAGAGTGCAAAGCCTTTGTTTCAAAGCCCAATTCTCTCTTTCTTATTTGAGGGACCCTTTGTTTTTATAGATCTTTAGGGTTTCCAAAGTGCTCTCCTTCCAGCACTCTCTTAAGGTGGTAATTATTATACCCATTTTACAAATGAACAAATGGGCTGAGAAGTGAGGTGACTCCCCAGTGGGCACACACCATAGGTCATCTCCAAGTGAGTCTGTGAGCTCTGGTCTCCTACCTCATAGGATCACAGATTTGAAGCTGAAAGGGGTTTTAAAGTCATTGAGTCTAAAACCCTCACTTTACATATAAGGGAAATGGGGGAAGGGGATGACTTGCCCAAGGTCACATGTCCAGTCAGTGTCTGAGACAGGATCCAAGCCTGGGTCTTCTTAATTGAAGTGCAGTGCTCACCACCACCTTGCCTCTGGACTTGGGTTCAGAACTCACTCCACTGACCCACAAGGAACTTCAACTATTCTTCCTCATCATGCAGAATCTCCAGACACTTCCCACTTGGTCCACCTGAAAAAACTCCGCATCTTCTTTTCAGACAGTTCTTCCCCTTCCATTCACCCCAATGAAGGTGTCCCTTTCAATTCTTGTTAGTTGAAAGTCTTTTTAACTAGGTTTGCAGGACCCTTCTTACCAGCTTTTGTTGGTGTACTCCAATTCTGGCCAGGCATCACCAGCCCTGTTTTGTAAGCCATGATCTAGAAATCCAAATCCCATTTTCAGTCTCCCTTCTTAGCCAGTTGCTCCCTCCCCAAGTTTATTTTTCTCTTCTGTGTCTATTTTATTCAATGGGCAAAGTGAAGAAGACACAACCTGGGTCACTGTGGTCTTCAGTTTCTGACCCAAAATTTCAAAATAGTTGACCATTTTTTAGTTCCTTCTGAAAGTGTCATTTGAGTCCACATGAATTACCAGGAATGGATGGTTGAAATCTACTTGGATAAGTCTATTCCCTGACCTGTCTTGGATTCATGGTCTAGGAAGACAAAAGACTCCTCATTGTGTCACTTACAAAGAGCTGCCTCAGGAGTCCTGGACAGTGTGTCTGCTTCCTCCTCTTCTCATCCTCCTTTTCCTCTATATGAGGGGATCTCTCTCCTAAGATCTCCTGCAGCATCACCACATGGTTCTTGGAGGACAAGAAGAATCCTCGTCTTTAGAATGTCCATCTCTCTTCTCTTAAAGATCTCAAATCTGTTTTATGAGCCAACCTTCCATGAGCATCCTTTTCCTTCTGCTTCTCCTCTGTGGAACTCACTTGGTACTCTATCATCCTGATAAAGTCATATTTCCTCCATTACCTCAGATCCCCTCCTTCTACCCCACTAAAGTCTTGCTTCTGTTTTCTTCCGGAATCTTCCATTCTTCTTAACAACTTGGAGTTTGGAAAGCCATTCTTTCACCTTTTTCTGCAGGAGGGAGAAACCCTGCCTTCTCCATGCAAGTCACTGCCCAATTTCCTTTACTCTCTCTCCCTAACATAGAGATTTTCAGCCTTGTTTTTGCAAGTTCACATCTCAACCCTTATGGATACCTCTTCCAGCCAATGATCATTTCTTAATAACTTGGCAACCTTCCTCAAATTCCTTTTCTTATCTCATCATATTCACAGACCCCACCACCTTCCTTTTGGTCCATTTGTTTCATTAATTTGCCCCCCCCCCCCGCCCCAGCTTACTCTGTCAATTGCTCTGACCCTCTAACTGTTCACTTACCTTTTCCTACTTACCTTACTCTGTCTCAGAGAAGGTGCTTTGTAAGTTAGATGCAGAGCCTGAGGCTCAGAGAGATAATGGGCAGCATGGATATGGAATCAAGCGACCTGAATTTGACTCCCATGCTATTCCTGCTTATGATTGCATCTCCATGAGTTGGGCAAATAAAGCACTTTCCCTCCTTAGACTGATTGATTCTCCAGTCCCTTCCAGCTCTAGAGACAGCTGGTGGAAAACCTCTAAGGAAGAAAATGCAGCCTTCACAATCAATGGCTTTGCAGAATCCCTGGAGGTCTGTGATGTACTTTATTATTGGGGAGGTCAAAAGGTAATATAAAATCATGGGAGGCAAAGATGGTGTGAGGAGGCAGTGTCCTAGGAGTTTGGATGGGGGGGGCCCGGAACTGGCAGCCCTAACCCTCACCTCTGTGAGCCAGGATAAGGCCTGTCCCATCCCTGGGCTTCAGTTTCTTCATCTGTAAAATGAGGCGGTTGAGCCAAATCACCTCTAGAGCTGTCTATGGGAGTGACAAGACAAAACCACCCCCACTGGCTTTTGAGAGATTGAACATACTTGGTGGGCCTGAAAACGTTACAGACATGTCAGAGTCTGTTATGCCGGGCAGTAATTGGGGGATGGACAGAAGCCCAAGCTTCTGGGTAAGTCTTTTGTGGTTTTGAAGCCCTCTTCATGTGTGGGAGCTCAATAGCTTGTCACACTAACCCTGTGAGAGAGGCAGGTAATGGACAGCCATTCCTCACCATCTGTGTGACCCTGGACAAGTGTTGAACCCTCCAAGGATCCATTTTCTCACCTGCCTGGTCTCGTGGTCCCTTCAGTTACATACCCTTTGATCCTTTGAGTGACAGAAACTATGAAGGAGCCAAATTTTTAGGTAGAATAATCATTAGTTAAATCCCACCTTTGAGAAGGTAGACTTTTTTGATGCTTTTGCTATATTGGTTATCTCCAGTTGATCTTGTCTATAGTCTAGCCAAACTTAGTTGTTTGTTGTCTCTCCCGTTAGACTATGAGTTCCTCCTCGAAAGCAGAGACTGTCTTTTGCCTTTCTTTGCATCCTCAATGCTTAGCATAAGACCTGACACATCAATGATTGTTAAGAGAATGACTGATAAGAACCTGCTAAGGACTTTTGTTCAACGACAACAATGTGGAAAATAAAACAGGGGCTGCTCCAAGGATCAGGAGTCCAAGAGCATGCTGGCAGTTGATAAAATAGGTCTTATCTTCACCAAGGGACAAGCGCTGGGCTTGGGGTTAGAGGTCCTGGCTTTAAATCTCAGGTCTGGCTCTTGCCAGCCATATCCATGAGTCTCTTAGCTCTCTGGGCCTCAGTTTCCTCACCTGTAAAATGAACAGGCGGTATTAGATGATTTCTATGTGCCTCCCAGCTCTAAATCTATGGTACTAAATTCAGATACCTAGAAATCCACAGGAAACTGACTCAAGGGTGGGTAGGGTCCTCATTTCTTTTCTTGACTTTCAGAGTCAGGTCCCTCTCACATATCTTGTTGCCTTTTGCTTGATCTAAATCACTGGTGAAATAGAAGCCAGCTTGGAAGAATGGCCACTGGCTCTACAGGCTGCCTCCCATGTGGCAGATGGTGGCATTTAAGGGCTGCGCTGAATGTGCACTGCCATGTTGCTTTAATTGCTGAGAGATGGTGACATCCTGCTGTAATTGGGTCTTTCAGCAGCTGGGGTGGAGGTAAGGTCTTTATGAATCACTTTCTTTTTTTAAGAAAAAGGAAAGCTGGGATTTCCATTTGCCTATAATGTGTTGGCCTTCCAGGACTCATGATAGCTGAGGCAGGCTGTGTTTTTGTGTTTTATGGGAGTGTGAATTAGACACATGTACCACAAGGATTCAAAAGGTGCCTTGACAACATCCCTTCCTACCCTTCCCAGGACTGGTGCCCTGGGAGGGCCACAGCCCATGGCCCAGGCCACCTCACAGATGCGCATTAATGGTAGACAGGGGATGGGAAGGGCCAATACATTCTACCATTGCCCCATCTGTCCACATAGAGAAAATCATAGAACCAGAAGAGCAAGGAAAATGGAACCACATGGGAAAACTGGCTCAGCCAGTGATGTCCAGGATGTATATTATTTTCCTCACGCAGCTGAGCAGATCGGATGAAGGACAGCTCCTCTGAACTTCAGCCCTAGAGAACAGAGCTTCTAAGGGCAGAGACCAAGTCTACTGAAGAAGAAAGCATGCCTCGAAGCTGAGGTCAGCATCACTGGACGAGCACCCTTTACAAAGCCCCAAACCTTGCCATTTCCAGGCACCCTGTGTAAGGACCTGAGGACAGTCACAACCCTGGAGTCTTCAGTCAGGCCCTCAACTGCCCTGTGTGGAACTATGTCAGAACCCTTTACCAGCCCAGGCTCTCTGACAAGAAGATTCGTACAAGGGTGGAAATCTGAACCGGAGCCCTGAGAACACCCCACAGTCCAGGGCCAGCTGCTGAGGGCAGGCCCCCCAGGCCCTGCCAGTGCTGGCTGCATCAGTCTTGAGGGGCTCTCTGCAGCCCAGGCCAAGGGAAAGACTGTCTTGAAATGAGGCAACTCTGAGCCCTCTGAAGAAGGCCATGGCCTTTGTCTAAGAAAGGGAGAGGGGAGGGAGGGAAGGGAAGGAATAAGTGAGGAGGGGAAGGAGGAAGGAGGAAAGGAAATAAAGGGGGAGGAGAGGGAGGGAGGAGAGGGAAGGGAGGGAAGAGAAGGAATTAAGTGGAGAGGGGATGAAAGAAGGAGAGGGAATAAGGAGGGAGGGGAGGGAGGGAGGAAAAGGAATAAGGGGAGAGGGGAGAGAGGGAGGAGGAGTGGGAATAAGAGGGGAGGGAGGGAGGAAGAGAATTTGCTACTTAAACTTTTTTTAAAAACAAATGTTAAAAATTGTTTTCACATATAATTGAGGAAAAATAAAATGTAATTAAAAAAATAGGTAATCAGATCTTTCCACTTTCAGGTTGTGCTTTGATAATATAATTGTCAGCTATTTCCATCAAAGTTGATAAAAAGTATTTTTAAATTAATTTTATTTAATTAATTAAGGGCCTTTTAAAAGCCCACCCCATCTTGCTACACTAAGCCAAGTCTGTGAAGTGCTATTTGGGTGCCTACCCCTGCCTGCCTCAGAGAAGCCAGGAGCCTGGAAGATGCTGAGCCTGGAGGAAGGGAAGAAGGAGCAATTCTTAGGCTGGCACTTGTCATCTCTCTGTGCAGATATGCCCCCACCATCGTGGAGTCAGCAGCAGAGGGGGATTGAGGAGAGGGAGGAAGCCAGGTTCTGATGAATCATTTCTCCAGGGACTTTCAGCATTTCCTGGGATCTCCTGTGGAGTCTCTGAGTACCAGAATGAGGCATGAGTGAATCTGGCCCTCTGAAGACAAACTCCATGCAGTCATCAGTAACCCAAAGGCAGACAATGGTCACCATTCCCCAAAGCAACACAGTCGGTGGGTAGAGAAACACTTCTCTTCTGGGTACCCCAATTTCAACCTAATCTCACATTTATTAGGGGCCTCCAAACGGCAGGGCCTTGGGCAAGGTGCTGGGAATACAAAAACACAAGGACACAGCCCAAAGCCACCACACAACTTGTACTTGGAACAAGAAAAGCAGTACATTTTAAGGAGGGCCAGAGTCTAGACAGCTCCAGGCTTCAGGGAAGGCTTCCTCGGGAGGTGGCTGCAGAAACAAAGCTAGAAAGGGGCTAGGCATTCCAAGAGAGAGGGACAGGAAGGGAGTGTGCCCCAAGCATGAGGCTGGTCTGTGCAAAGACAGGAAGGTGAGAGGGAATGCTGGTGGGAAATGTGCCCTGGATTCTGGAATGATTGATGGAAGACAGAATTGTCATGTCAGGCCAAAGCCAAGCTCAGTCAGCAAAGGACCCCCACTATCAAAGAAGCTGTGGATACCCAGAAGACCCTCCTCTTCTTGCACATTAGATCAAAGGTTCACAGGAAAATCTGCCCCAAATGCAGATGTCGCAGGGCAATGAATGTTTTAATTACTGAGGCTCATAAATGCCAGTTAAGATGTTCTCACCTAGGACTACAATGGGTTATGGTGTTCGTGGTTTTAGTGGAATGAAATGCTTCAATAACTGTGAGCTGGATCTCAGAATTCAGAGTCATGGAGAATTAGTTAGAACAGACCTCCGAGAACACCTGTCTGATGATTTTATTTTTACCGATATAGACATTTAAGCATAATCAATGAATACACTTTTTTTTTTTTTAAGCAATTGGGGTTAAGTAACTTGCTCAAGGCTACACGGCTAGTCATTATTGATGTGTGGGGGCTCATTTTCTGAGGCCGGATCTGATCTCGGGTCATCCCAACTCCGAGGCCGGCACTCTTACTCACTGCGCCACCTAGCCGCCCCTTTAGGGCAATTGGGGTTAAGTAACTTGCCCAAGGTCACACGGCTAGGTTTTTGTGCGGATTAAGTGTCGGAGGCCGGCTCCGAACTCAGGTCCTTCTGATTCCAGGGCCGGCGCTCTATTCACTGCGCCACCTAGCCGCCCCAATGAATACACTTTTATTAAGCTCCTATTCTGTTCCAGGCATGATGCTAAGTGCTTGGGACACAAAAAAGAGGCAAAAGATTGTCCACACCCTCCAGGAGCTCACAGTCTAGTGGGGAAGAAAACATGCAAACAAACGTATACAGACGAGTTCTGTCCAGGATCAGTGCCAATCCTTAGGAGAAGGAAGGCACTAGAAGTAAGAGGGGTTGGGAAAGGCTCCCCAGAGAAGATGGAATTTAAGCTGAAGGCTTAGGCTTAGCCAAAGGGAAAGCATCTCAGGCATGGGAGACAGCCAGGGAAGGTGCCAGAGGCCAAAAGAAGAAATGCCTTCAGGGACCAGTGTTACTGTAGTGGAGAGTATGTGTCAGGGAGTAAAGTGTGCCAAGACCAGAAGGGTAAAAGGAAGCTAGGTTAGGAAGGACTTCGAATGCCAAACCCAGAGTTTTCTATCGGATCCTCGATACGACAGGGAGCCAGTGGGGTTTCTTGAGTGTGGGGGGAGCAGGTGACGTGATTGGCCCTGCATTTTGAGGAAAATCACTTTAGTGGTTTAATGGAGGATGGAATGGAGTGCGTAGAGACTTAAGGCAGGCAGTCCCCAGTAGCTACTATAATAGTCCAGGTGTGAGATGACTGAGGACCTGCACTAGAATGGCAGCAGTGTCAGAGGAGAGAAGTAGAAGGTTCAAGAGGATGTGTGGGCCCCATCTTGGATATGGGGAGTATAGGGAGGGCTCCAGGATGATTCCTAGACTGTGAGCCTCAGGGGCTGGGGGAATGGGGCTTCCATGTACAGTGACAGGGAAGGAAAAGGGGGAGGGTTTAGGGAGAAGGATGATGAGCCCTGTTTGGGACCATTAAGATGCCAACTGGACATCAAGTTTAAGGTGTCTGAAAGGTTGCTGGAGATGCAAGTTTGGAGATGAACAGAGATAAATGTATGAATCATCAGTGTAGAGATGGGAACTTCTAAGATCACCAAGAAAGGTAGGCTAGGGGGAAGGTGGGCCCAGGATGGGGCCCTGAGGGTCACCCATAGGGCAATGGTTTGTCCAAGATCACACAGTCATATTTCTTTCCTGCACGTACAATTCAGCTGTACTGAAGGAGGCAAGGCTCTATTATAGAGACACTGAGTGCTTTCCTCCAGTGGGAGGGCTATAATCCTGGGCAAGACCATATGAACAAAGACTATATGGGCCCTAGAGGGTGGTGCAGGCTCAGGAGAGAAGAAAGAGTAAACTTGACTGTGCATGGAATCAAGATGGTGACCAGAGGACAGAAGGCTAGCTTTGGGATGTTCCTTCCTGAGCTTTGTTCCTCCTCTCTCAGTCTCAATTTCCTCAGCTACCAAATGAGGGGCTTGCACTGGATGGTCTCTACAGCCCTGTCCTATTCTAAATCTGTGACACTTTGTGCTTCTTCTGTGGGTTCAAAATCAAGTCCTACATGTGACACATTTTTAGTCTGAGTGCCAGCACAGACTCTAAGGCTCTTTCCTATCCCCCTTCTCTGTAGAGAACCAGACACAGTCAAGTTCTGCAGTCCCTGGTGAAAGCATGGGGGGAGGGGAGCAGCTCATGCCAAAAGAACCTTCAATCCCAAGATTGAACCTCATCTATACCAACCCAGAGCACTGGGGTGGGCCCACAGAAGGCACTGAAAACTTTAGGAAAGGCATCATCAGCTAGTGGGCCGGGCAGAGTAGGTCTGACTTGGATTGGACCTGGAACAGTAGCTCCACTGTGGGCCAAGCATGTAACACTTTCAGGGCATCTCCCTCTCTGGGCTCCACTTTCCTCATCCATAAAACATCCACAGCTCACTACTGGCATTTTAAAAACCACCCCAAGAGTTACAAACTTTCCCCACTGTCTACCTTGTCACAAGTAGATAGAACTAATGTTATCATCCCCATTTTACAGGGGGAGAAAACAAAGTCTCAGAAAAGCGAAATGATTTGCCCCAAAAGTAAGAGTTAGGCCTTGAACCTGGGTCTTCTGACTAACTCCTAGGATCTCTCACAGCCCTTTGAGTTCTGAAGAGGCAGCATTTTCTGTTACTCAGATCACACCAGTCTTCAAGGCAGAAACTCAAGAGGTCCTTGATGGTATTCTTGGAGTCACAGCCCTCAGGCACTGTGCTCACAAAGATCTGCTCTCCTTTCCCTGTACAGGGAAAGTACAATTTATTTTTATTCCCAGCATTTAGCACAAAATCCATTTGTAGTATTTGGCTGCTATTTCAGTGTGGCCACAAGGGGGCACAGCAGGTAGAGTGTTGGAACGGGAGTCGGGAAAGTGAGCTATCTGGACTCGAGACACTACTGCTGCTATTACTATCACTGCTATTACTGTTACTGTTACTATTACTGTTGTTACTGTTACTGTTCCTACTGCTGCTGCTACTACATAAAGTTAACATTTATATAGCACCTACTATGTGCTTGGCACTGTGCTAAGCATTGTAGGAATGTAACATTATTTGATCCTTACAACAACCGTGGGAGGTAGGTGCTATTAAGATCCCCATTTTACAGATAAGGAAACTGAGGCAGAGATCAAGTGGCTTGCCCAGGGTCACACAGCTAGTACATATCTGAGGCTAGATTTCAACTCAGGTTTTCCTAACTCCAGACCCATTGCTCTATCCACTACTCCTCTTGGTGCGTCCTATTAACTATTCTCACCTCAACAAGAGAGTCAATCACAAGAGATAAAATAGATGGCTTTAAATACATGAAACTGAAAGGCTTCTACACAGACAAAAAGGACAAGGAGAAATCTCGTATCAGATTTTTCTGATATGGGTTTGGGATCCGAGATATACAAACAATGAATCAATACATATCGAACCAATAGCCATTCCTCCGTAGATAAATGGTCAAAGGGTAGGAACAAACAGTTCTCAAAAGAAGAATTGCAAGTAATGCAAATAACAACCCTGAGGCTTCACCTCCTACTCTGAAAATTGGCAAAGAAGAAAAAGGACAGCACTGGTCAATGCTGGAGGAGTCGTAGAGTAAGTGCACTGGCACATTGTCGGTACAGTTGTAAAAGGGTACAGCCATCATGAAAAACCATTCAGAATTATGCAAATAAAGTGACTAAAATGTTCGTACTCTTTGACCCAGAGATTCCCAAGAAAGCCACTGATAAGAAGAAAGTCCCCTTATACTCCAAAATATTTGTAGCAGTGCTTTTTGCGATACATAAGGATTGAAAACAAAGAAGATGGCCATTGTTTGGGGAATGATTAAACACATTATGGCTCATAGATAGAATGGAATGTGACAGTGCTGCAAGGATGAAAAAAGTGATAGATATTGAGAAGTGTGAGAAGTCCCAAATGAACTGATGCGGATGAATCAAGCAGAGAAGAGAAAAGAATGTGCACAGTAATGACAACAATGAAAATGGAATGACAACCACCCACCGAAAATTTAAAAGTGAATGACCTGAAATATAAAGGCTAGCAGGATTCAGTGAAGACAGATGAGAGGCTACCTCCAGCCCACCCTTTGGCAGAGACTGGAGATCCAAAGGTCTTACACAGTGCACATGTTTTCTGACTTTTTAAATGTATTGATGAGTTATGCTCAATTTTTTCTTTTCTTTTTCTTTGTCTTTAAAACTAAATATTGTTTGCAATATGGAATGGCTCTCTGGGAAAGGGAGGGTGAAGGAAGCTGATGGGAATGGTGGTATAAAAAACAAAAGCCATCACTGAAAACTTATGCTGTCCAGAAGTTCTGCTCTCTGCCCTGTGCTACAGCAACGGGAAGGTCAATGTAGGCCTATCCTGAAATCCAGCGCCATTGATGGGTAAGGGGTGCACATTTCTCAAAGGCCTAGTGCAAGGTACTATCCAAGGCACAGTGGGGGGTAGGTTAATCTTAACTGAGAATGACCAGGGTATTCCCTTCCCCAGTCATTGGCACTTTACCTTTAGAAAAAGTGTCCAAAACTAATCATAGAATGATTGTGCCTCTGGAATGTTAATGGGTACAGAAGCTACAGGAATATGGAGAACAAAATCCCATAGTCATGAGGGACAATAATCCAGCAACTTCCTTGTCACCGGTTTACTGAATATCTAATAAATTCTTACTTCTTTGTAAAATCCCTTCACTCACAATTAAAAACAAAACACATTAGGTAATAACAATAACCAAATGCAAAGAATTGTAAATATCATTACTTTAAATACGTTTTAATTAATCTTATATTTAGTTTTAACCAAAGGTTCAACAAAGGTGTTGAACTGAACTGAAAATCTCAAAGTTTACAAGTTTGCCAAATTGGGACTGCATGGGATATGAAACACCCCTTATCTTTAGAGCCATGATTCTAAGAAATAGGATGTATTTCCTGTTTTGTCTGATGTTGTCTGGTCTTATCAAGAAAGAATTTGTTGAGAAATACCCAACAAATTGTTGGAGATTGTTGAAGATTCCCATACCAGCTAAAACCGGAAATGGGAAGGGGTTAGTCAAATTTGGTGGGAGAAGTGTGGGCCCATAGCTGGGATGTGAGAAAGTTATCTGAAGTTTTCTACCTTTCTTAACCCAGGCCACACCTCAATTGTGGGTGGCCCTACACTCCTCAGACCCTCCCTTCTCCGACCATATCTCGAATCTCAGTTTCCAAAACCCCAACTGGCTACATTCCATGCACAAAGCAGAAAGTGCCAGAGGAAGAAGCCAAAGAGAACCCACCCGTCCCCGCGCCCACCAAGGGGAGCCGAGAGCCCCACACATACCAGCCTGCGGATCTCCCTTTCACACTCCCTCTTGATTCGCGAAATTTCCTCCTGGTGGAGGTGATACACGCTCCGGATTTCTGCAGCTTTGATCTTGTCGGCCTGGATGACCATGGTCAGCGCTTCTTCCACTTGTTTCTTGGCTCCCTTGAGTTCAGAAATTTCTTGCTGCATTTTAATCTTCTCGAACTCGAAGCCCTTCTTGGCCTCCTCCCGCGCCTCGGAGATCAGCACGGTTTTGACCTTGTCTGGGGCGCTGTCCCTGAGCGCGCTGAGCAGCGCCTGGAGTCGCTGGTTCTCATTGTCCTTGATCCGGATGACGCGCAGCAGCTCGGTCTCGTGCTGCCTCAGGAGCGCCTCGCGGACAGCCTGGAGCTCCTTCATCTTCTCTTCGTGGAGCTTGGCTTTGAGCTCCGTCACCAACACAGTGTTCTTATGTTGCTCGTGTTCCTTCACCTGCCGGATCTCCTGGTTTTTCTCCCGCTCGGCCTTACTGACCTGAATGAAGAAAGGAAAGGACAAAATGAGGGCCTGTGATGGCGCAGGAGGCCATTGGGAGCACGGCTTAAAAGAAGAGGAGGGAGCCTTTACTTGGGAGGAAAAAATCAGAGTCATGTGGGCAGATTCTAGGAATCCGCACACCTGCCACCCTTGAAAAGTCATGACAAGAAAACAGCCCAGGGAAATGTAGAGAGAGGAACTTCATACTCATTCCTTAAGCATCAGAATATTCCATTGCATTCCTGGACTAATGGAACCTTTTCCCCAATACATGGTCATACACGTCATTTCTACTAAATGCATTCCAAGACACAGTTGGGTAAATTAGCCTGTCCCCACCTTTGACCTCTCTGGAATTTATGTCCAGTAATGGGACCTCTGGATTCAAGGCTGTGTAGGGTTCAATGATTTTTTTTAGTACTTTACCATTATCTCCCAGAATACTGGACTAATTGGCAACTTTAATTATAGTGTCTTCGTGCGCCTGTTTTTCCTATAATTGCCACCTTTTGTCTTTTCTATCCTTGCCAATCTGATGGGCATGAGATGAAACCTGAGCTTTGCTTCAACGTGTATATCCCTTATCAGTAGTAACTTGGAACTTTTTTTTTACAAAGTTGTTTATAGTTTGCCTGAGAAAACAGATGTAAAGGGCTTTGCAAACCTTAAAGCGCTATGTGAACACTGTTATTAGAACTATTCTTTTGGAAACTGCCTCTTTTCATCCTTGGACTACTTGGCTACTACAGAAGGATCTTCACTTTATATGTTGGTAACAGTAGCCAATCCCCTTATATGATCTGATGTTGAGTGAGAAGAGCAGAACCAGGAGAAATGTGTACACAATGACAGACACAGTGTACGTGCGATGACCAGCTTTGATAGACTGGACTCCTCTCAGCGATACAGGGTTACAAGTCAACTCCAAAAGACTCATGATGGAGAGAGATGTCTACATTCAGAGAAAGAACTAGAAAGAACAGAGTTTGAATGCAGATGGAAGCAAATTACCTGCTCTCTTTCTTTTTCTTGTTTGGTTTTGTTTCCTCTTTCCCATTGTTCATTTCATCAGATACAATCCTTTATAACCTTACCAATGTCTAATGTGAAAGTATCTGCACATCCTATACCTGATTGTATGCTGCCATGGGGGAGGAGAGGGGAGGGAGCAAGAGAAAATTTGAAATCAAGGAATTGTGGAACTGAATCTTGTAAACTAAAAGTAAATAAACAAATTAATAAAGATCAAATTAAAAAAAAAACGGTAGCCAATGCTACACCTCAGACCTTTAAGAGAGATCTTTGATAGGAAGACTATCTTCCTCAATTAATGGTTTTATTTTTGATTCTGTTGTTGTTCAGTCATTTGGTTGTATCTGACTCTGTGACCCATGGACCATAGCACATCAATGCTGTTGATGGAGTTTTCTTGGCATTGATACTTGAGCGGCTTGCCATTTCATTCTTCAGTGGATTAAGGCAAACAGAGGTTAAATGACTAACTCAGGATGACAGTAAGGGTCTGAGGCCAGATTTTAACTCAGTCTTCCTGATTTCAGGCCCAGTGCTCTGTCCACTGAGCCACCCAGCTACCTCTTCGGATTCCAAATCCATTGATTTTTTTTCAAGCAAAAGCTTTTTTAATATTACAACTGAAACAGTCTGTTTTTTCTTTCACAATTCCCTATACCCCTTGTGTAAGAATCCTCCCCTATTCACATTTGTAAAAATTTGAATTTCTTCCTTTTTATAATGGGACCATTTACATTTAGGACATGTATCTATTTGGAGTTTATTTTGTTATATGGTGTAAGTTGTTGGTCCAAACCTAATTTCTGCCAAACTGATTTTGATTTTGACCAGAATTTTTCATCAAATAAAGTCCTTGCCCTCTTTAGCACTTTGTATTTGTGACTTTTACTGACTACTACTTCACCACATTTGATTACTTCTGCATCTTGCTTGCCTAATCTGTTCCACTGATCAATCTTTCTCTTTTTTAACCTGTAGGAAACCATTTGGTGATTATGGCTTGATGGTAAAGCTTGAAATTTGGTTATCCTAGGCTCCATTCGTTCCTTTTTCATCTATTATTTTCCTTATGATTCTTGACCTTTGTTCCTACAGATGAATTTGTCTATTATTTTGTCTGGTGCTATACAGTAACCTGATCTTGGTAGAGTGCTACCAGTTTAATTGGATACTAAGACTTTAAATTAATAATCATAGCTAACATTTATTCAGCACTGTAAGGCTTACAAAAACTGTGCAAATATTTCATTTGATCCTCTCAGCCACTGTGGGGGGTAGATGGTGTTATTATCCCTATTTTAGAGATGAAGAAACTAAGGCAGGGAGAGGGTAAGTAACTTGCTATGGTCTCCTGGCTTTTGAGCCTCTGAGGCCAGAACTATTCTAAGGCCTTCCAGGCCCAGCACTCTCTCTACCCCATCACCCAACTACCTGCGGCCTTATTGATACCAAAAGAGGCAAACAAAAACACCTCAGTAACTAAGAACAACACACCCATCTTTCTGTCTAGACCAAACCTTTCTGAGGGTAGTCCTTATGACCCTTTGTTGTAGACTGGGGGCATCCTCAATGAGGGTGTTGGTAAAGAGCACTCCGGCTTCCAAAGAAATATCCAATGTGAACCACAACTTTACCATTTCATAATTAACCAAAAGAGGTGACGAAGATAAGTGTCATTTATGTTTATTGTTTATTTACTGCAAAAGAGCATTTGATTACACAGAACAAAATGTTCTTCACAACAAAGTATCTCTCATCAAGACATCAAGTATTCAAGATTCCCTGAAAGATTCACCAATAGAAACACTCCTGTTCAGTGATGCTCTGATAACAATCATCAGGTGAGAAACAACACAAGAAGATGTAGCTTCCCTGCCCTACCCCTCCCCAGTCCCCCCCAGGATACAGGGCCCAGGCAGAGTCCAAATAAAAGCAGGATCCCTGGGATCCTGCATGGGGATGTCCACCAGAGGTTTCTGATAACTCAAATTCTCTCATTCTTCGCTTCTGTGATTTTATTTCCTGAACCCAGTGCTCCATCACATGCTCCATCATTCTGTCCCCTAGTCTTCCAAGAGAGGCTTCCAAGACCACTTCAGTCTCAATGATCCCCTCAACAATCACAAGTTTCTCATTAGTAAGATGAGAGGGTCAGACTAGAGGGCCTCTGGGGTCCCTGCCAGCTCTGAACTGAGCCTCTCCAGCCCCTTTCTGCTCTCACTCACTCAGACAACAATCTGAGCAGAATATGGAGAAGCCCCAGAACTCACGTGCCCGCTGCCCACATGTACAGGTTTTCGTTGGGTTGGTCCTGATTCCAAACTAAACAGAAAATGGCTGATACCTGAAAGTGTGGACGAGGGAGGCCAAGGCCTCCCAGGGTGCAGCTGTGTGAGCACTGGTGAGCGCTCTCTCTCATCAGCAGCTGGTCCAAGGACCAGACAATAGTGGCTTTTTAAACTCCACAAACCCAGTACTCACAGGACAATGAACCATTCTGAAGCTCCACAGACAACTCCTGTAGGATATAACCAGTATCTCCAGACGCCAAGCACCATCCTTGTCATGGTGGAGGGGACTTAACTCTTTGAAATCCTTGTCTGAAACCAGACTTTCCAACTCCTGCTGGGTCCTTGTGCTTCTGCTAGGTGGGCAGTCTCAATCATGAGCCCAACCCAAACCCAGCAGGCTTCCTCTGGTCCTCCGGCCATCTCTGTGCCAAGTGGCTGCCTTCATCGAAAACCCCACCCTCCCACCACTACCTCCAAAGCACAAATCAAATTACCTCCCCCATGCCTGGAAAGGATATGTCAAGCAAATGCCCTATAGCCCCACCCCATCTTCCCTGTGACTTGCAAGTCTGGCAAAGCCCTCCCAGGTCTGTTGCTCCCATTCAAGAGGAAGCTCCCTGAGGGAAGGCACTACCTATTTGTATTCCTATTTCCAGCACTTAGCACAATGCCTTACACACAGTGAATGTTTAATAAATGCTTTGTCTTTTAAACTCATTCGATGTTGCATCTCATGATTGAGCTGACTGACAATGCCCCAGACAATGATAAAATTCAGCTGGTGTCCAGCCCAAGTCCAGGCCTAGTATGTTTTTCCAACCTCTCAATCACATGTAACTGTTTCAGGGTCTGTCACACAGTTTGGGTTTGGGGAGTCACTGGGGAATGAGCCAGAGCTCTGGGTCTCAATTTCTGCCATCAGTCTTTCTGCTGGAGACCCTGGAAAAACAGAGCTGTTTCCTTCTTAATTCAAGAACAAGAAGTCATGCTTCTGGCTTCAACAGAGCCCCAAATGCAAGGACCTTTCCTGATAATGATTCTTCTTCTGGTTGGTGTGGGCCCAAAGAGCCCTTAGTTTCTTTCTAGGTCCTTTAGTCACTGTATTTTGGGGACTTAGGAAAATGCTAGGCATGTCAGAGAATGTACAAACAACCACTTTTTTATTTATATACAAGGAAGGTAAATCTGAGCCAGACAACACTGCCATTTCCTCATCAAGGATCAGTGTAGATGAACCTCTGTTATTATCTCAACATGAGAGGATCTATGGTTTAGCTGGTGCAGACCCCCAAGCATCACAGCAGCTCCCACTTTTGAACAGCATCTTCAGATACCACAGTGACCATCCCAGAATAGCAGTCTCTGGGACCGGCCAACTGTTCATATCCCTATGAATGCCTGTCACTCACAACTGTTGGAATGGGCAAATGAAAGAAGATATAATAAATGGGTAAATGAGGAAAGGATGAGCCCACCACCCAAGAGGCTTAAGAGTCATGTCTATAACCCCCAAGCCCTGGGACTAAATGAGGCTTTGCTTGATCGGGCCCTTGAGGAGCAGAAAGTTGCTTGTCCCAGAGCTCTTTTGGATGTTGCTTTGCTAAAAGTGACCTTTGGGAATGAACTTCTCTGGATTTTACTCCAAAATCTCCCCCCCCCCCCCCCATCCCTGATCCTTCCCTGAGCTCCAAGCCCACTGCTCCACTTGTCAACCAGACATCTCCCCATGCCGCCCCCCTCACACTTCACACCCCACATGACCAAACCTGACTTCATCAGTCCCCCCCATCCAACCTGCCACTTCCTTGGCCGACTCCTCGATTTCTACCGAGGGCCCTACCAGCATCCTCCCCATCACATATACTTAGCAAACAGCTTGGGATCTCTCTAGACTTTTTCCTCTCCTTTCTCCCTCATGTCCCAACTGTTGCTAAGGGCTATCGATTCCATGTCCCCAACATCTCTGGCCTGTCTCCTCCTATGCCCATCACTGTGGCCCAGGCCTCCATTACTTCTCATCCAGCCTACTGCCCTAGCTGTCTCCCTCTCTGACCCTTTACATGGCTGTTAGAGGCATCTTTCTAGTGTGTGCTCTGTTCACATCACTTGGAGACCTTCAGGAGAGACTCCCCATTTCCAAGAGCATGGTCTGCTGGCCAAAGGTGACCCAGCAGAATGTAGCCTGCAGGTATAGCCTTGAAGGAACTGAAGTCTGAGTAGAAACCATGGTAGCCTAACAATCCAACACATGAAGACAGGTAGCCCAGAAGGACTCAAGCACTGCTCCTCTGGGCAGTCAACTGATGGCCCCCGAAAGTGAGGCATGGAATAAATGAATGCAACGGCATGGAATAAATGAATGCAACTGCAAAGAAATGGATGCATGACCCTGTGATTCCCATCACCAAGGATGCTTCTGCCCAGAGAATCAAGCATCACCCTTGTGGCCTTCCACCATCTTGAGGCTTTGTCCTTGTCTTCTTCCAAGTCCAACTGGCTCTTTATGTGTTTCCAAGTCTAGCTAGCCCCCAAGAGGCTGGTCCCTCAGCAACAGAGAGTTCATCACCCATACATATTGCAAACTTTCTTTTGTACAATATTTATTATCTTCAAAATATTTATATAATAATTTTGTTAAATAAATAATACACTTTATTTCTGAGGGAAACAAAGTAAGTTGTCTACTCAGAAAACCCAGTGATGCTTGGATGTGGTCCTGCTGCATGCACCCCAGACTTTCTGTCAGTCCCACACTGCCCCTGACTCTCCAAGGCTGCCTGGAAGGAGTCGGATCCCCCAGAAATCAGCTCTTCACCCCACTATCTATAAGCAATAAAAACACACACGAATAGTTACAGAATTTTCTTGCCATTCTGGAAGCTCTGGTGGGTCCCAATCCAGGGCCAACGGCAGCATGCTGGGGAGCAGCTCTTCAATGCCAGATTGGAGCTGGGGGAGAGTTCTGCACTGGCACATGAAGAACCAAACACCCTGGAGGGATTCTAATTAAAAACTGAACCACTGAGTCACCGTCTGGCCACCATTGCTTAGATACAGTGATTCATGCTGACCTGTGTCCCAGGCCCAAGACAGCGCACACTTCTGCTACAACCCTGAAGGATCTGTACTTCATCCACTGAGTCTGACAAAATGCAGGGAGGATGAATGGCAAAGTGGAAAGGCCAGTAGACTAGGAGTCCAAGGGCCTGAGTTGAAATGATGGCTTTGCCACTGACTGGCTGTGTGATCTTGGAAAAGTCATTTCCTTCTCTGGACTTCTTCTGTAAAGTGAAAGGGTTGGATTAGAAGATCTCTAAGGTCCCACAGAATTTTAAATCTAGAATCCTTTGGGCTCTCTGCCTCATCGTTGTGCCTTTCTATCTCTGTCCATCTCTCTCTGTCTCTGTCTCTGTCTCTCCCTCTCCCTCTCTCTCCTCTTTCCCTCCTCTCTCTTTCTGTCTCTCTGTCTCTGTCTCTGTCTCTGTCTCTGTCTCTCTCTCTCTCTCTCTCTCACACATACACACACACACACACACACACACACACACACACACACACACACACTCCATTGAAAATTCTCTGTAGAAACAGTTTGACTTGTAATGATACCAAAAGATGTCTCCAAAGCCCTTGGTTCAGAGAGGGCAAGTCCCAGGCACATTGGGGGAACGTTCAGCTGTGACATTCTGCAGGCTGCACGGGTGATGGAGGACAGACTGTGGTGGTATTGAGAATCTCTCTTGTTCCCCTGGAGGAGGAGGAGGAGGAGGAGGAGGAGGAGGAGGAGGAGGTAAGGCTACTCATCTGACCCTGGAGAATGAAGCCTGGGTCCTGGGCAGCAGCACAGGTCTGTAGGGAGGAGAAAGGCTGGCCTCACTGTTGGACATGGTATGTAACTGTCTACTGAGGTAGCAGGGGTGCAGGGGATGGAGCATTGGCCTTGGAATCAGGGAACTCTAAGTTCAGATATGGCCTGAGAGACTTACTAACTATGTGGCCCTGGGTCAGTTATCCTCTGTCTTTCTCAGTTTCCCTCATCTGTAAAATGGGATCACAAGAGCACCTCCCCCCAGGGTTGTCATGAGGATCAAAGGAGATCATATTTGTAAAAGGCTTCACACAGGGTCTCTCATATAGTGGGTGCTTCACAAAGGTTTGTTTCTTTCTTTCCTTCCTTCTTCCTGTGATTATTAATAATAATAAGTTCAACCCAATACACACAGCAGTGCAGGCAGTGGCAGAGTTGGGGCATGGGCAGGGTGGCCACAGCCATAGTGACATACAGCAGGAACTCCATAGGTGACAAGATAGTCACAGAAGTGCTACAATTCTGGCTGTATTCCTGGCTGGAAACACTGACAAGCTGGACCCTGGCAATCCCGCTGATTGTTAGCTGACTGTCCCAGATGGCTCTGCTTCTCCTAAGAATTGGAGAACCAGCCAGAGTGGCACAGGCCCTAGCTGAGCCCTGATGATAACCAGCTTGGCCTGGAAGATGCAGAGTGAGGGTTCTCTGATACAGGGGAACAAATCAGAAACGCCGATACGTTGGCTGCTGGGAATGCTTGGGTGTAGAAGGTACTAACCATTTCCATAGGCAAACCACATGTCACCATGAAACCTGTATGGAAGACATGCCTCCTTTCCATTAGGTGCTATAGCAATTGTAATTACAATATCCGAGTAAAATCAGAAACAAACCTTCCCAGTTGTGGGCAAAGGCTTATTAGGATTTTTTTGTTGATGGCACCCAAAGCTCCCAGTCATACAACAATGTATTGTTGTCCTGGACCAACAAGTCCAAGACAAACACAAGAAATAACTTAATCCCTAAACCCAGATAGTGTTTCTATGGAGCTTTAGGGTTTGCAAAGCAGTTTAAAGATAGTTTCTTATTTTAGACTCACAACAACCCTGGGAAGTAGGTGTTAATATTACCCCAAATGTACAGTTCAGGAAACTGATGGGAGGTAGTGCTACAGTGACTGACCCAGAGTCACACAGTGAGTGTTTAAGGCTGGATTAGAACTCAATTCTTCCTGTCTCCAGCACTGTAGCCACTGCACCACCCCTCAGCTTCTATTGAAATGACAACTGAAATCTAGAATGAGCATTGGGAAGTCTGAGGTCCCTGCCAACATTTCCTTAATCCAAAGTCAAACCTATAGATGAAGCAAGAACCAAACAATATCGATGATGTCAGCAAAGGTTCTGAGAAGGACATGGATATATATAGACCGGAATCGGAACAAACCCCTTTAAGGGGAGCATGGAGCCAACTACCAGAGAAGATTTTAAGAGCTATTGCACTACAACCACCATGAACAACTAGCTACCTTCTCACACAATATTTGTCAGAAAGTATAGAAACCATTCAAGATGCACAGAACAAGATATGCAACAACGGTTGTCATGGTGAGGACCATGGGAGGAAAGATCTAGTTTTCAAGGAATATAGCCCTAATAAGAGGCTTCAACCATCCCTATGGCAAAGTGACTGGAGAGAGCTATTAGAGGCCCACAGAAAGCCAAGAGAAGGTTGCCTCAACATTGCTGTGGTAGCACACACAGCAAAATTAGGAACACCTTTGAATTCTCTCAACTACATTTTAAAACCATTTTTTAACATTTGTTTTCATTTTTTAAGTTTTGAGTTCCAAATTCTATCCCTCCCTCTGTTCTTTCCCTCTCTCCTCCCTGAGACAGTAAGCAATCAGATAGGTTATACATGTGCAATCATGTAAAACATTTCAATATTAGTCATTTTGTATAAGGAGACTAGAATAAAGGGGAAAAATAGAAATTGAAAACTAGCCTGCTTCAGTCTATATTCAAACAGTATTAGTTCCTTCTCTGGACATGGATAGTCTGCTTCATCAGTGGTCCTTTGAGATTGTCTTGGATCATTGCATTATTGAGAAGAGCTCAGTCATTCACAGTTAATTATTGTTACAATGTTGCTGTTACTTGTACAATGTTCTCCTGGTTCTGCTCACTTCACTCTGCCTCAGTTCATGTAAGTCTTTCCAGGCTGGATTTTCTTTTTGAGATCATTCTGCTTGTCATTTCTTATAGCACAATAGTATTCCATCACAATCATAGACCACAGCTTGTTAAGCCATCCCCAACTGGTGGGGGTCCTCTTGATTTCAATTCTTAGCCACCGCAAAAAAGAGCTTTTACAGCTTTATTTTTCCTCAAGCTCCATCATGCTCTCTATGGGTCCAGATGACCTTCTTACAGTTCTTCTTCTGCAGCATGCCATTTCCCATCGCAGTGCCTTTGCATTGGCTGTGACTCCTCCCTGGAATGCTCTCCTCCCCTTTCCACCACCTCCAAAGATTCTCAGTTTCATTTAAGACTCAACTCAAGCATTGCCTTCTACACGAACTCCTTGGGATTCTCTCCTCTTGTCCCCCCTTAAAATCATTCTGTATTCATTTGGGTAACAATCTTGGCAGAGGCTATGGCCCCTGACTGAATATGCCTGGTTTGGGCTCCCCGGGGTGGGCACTTGATAAATGTTTATTGATTAATTGAATGAACTCAGGACTAGGTCCTCATTATGAAGGATTATAGAAGGGTTATTTATCCTTGTAGAGCCCAGACTTTGTGATCAATGAAAATTATGCAAGGAAAAGACAAACACTGTGTAACATATCGTTGCAGTCTTCAAGAATTCAGAACCTACTAGATAACAAGCATGACATGTCCTGGGGACCAGCATTCTATCAGGAACTCAACACCTTTCAGAGACTGACAGCTAACCACAAACTCACCTGGATGACCCAACCCATAAACTGCCCTGGAATCAGACCCATATCCTAGATTGAACTGTCGCCCACAACCATCTGACTTTAACCTTGGTTTATAAAATCCTTGGATCAATTTGTGTTAGATGTTGCTGTACCAAATGCTTTCAAAATATGGAGGTCTCCCAGAGGAGCCAGGTACATTGGTCAAGGAGGGTATGATCCTGGAGCTCTGACTCCTGCCGCTGAAGGCAGTGAGGCCCCAGGTGCAGAGCTGACATTCTCCTGCTTTCCTCCACTTCTAAGGTAGGTGCACAAGAGGCTGGAGAACCACAAATAAAAAAGGACGCTCACAAGAAGCCACATCATTCAGGACCATTTCTATCTGAGCGCTAATGAATGAGATGAGAGGATGGGAATAATGACCAGGAATTTTTGCCAGTCCAGGTGGTACAGTGTCCTTCACATTTTCAGAGCTCTTTGCCCCTCACCTGCTTTCTCTAACCTACTTTTCATTTGCTATGGCCAGCCTGGTAACAGGCCTCCCAAGAGAGGCCAGGTCAGTCCTTAGACAATGAGCCCTCACCAGACACCTGAGCACAGCATTCTCCAACAGAGCGTCTGGATGCCCACAAGGAGGCCTCAAAGCAGTATGGTGAAATGGCCAAAAGGGCCCTGAGAGGTGGCCTGATCTATCTTCTTCCTCCCAAAGAGAAGCCAAGCAAATTGCTCCTGATAATTTGGTGGACTGGTTTTGCATAAATTTTTCATTTATTTATCTGCAAATGTTTTTTTGAAATGAAATGCCAGTTCTTAGAGTGTAGTTTTTGAATCCTGGGCACCTCACTCCCAGTGCCTGGTGCATGGAAGGTATTTAATAAATGCACACTGGATGAATGAATAAATGCAGTCTTTTCTTCTCTGCTGGAGACATTCTCTCCACTACTAACAGTATGTCTCCTTTCACAAATGGATGTCTTTATTTGGATGTCTATTAAAGTACAGTAAAAATCATTTTCTCGTTGAGTAAAACAGAAGTCTCTGGATGTTTGAGCCACCATTTAGATCTCTGAAGAGGGTTCAGACTTCTGCTGTCCTAGATCTTGGCAGGAAGAAAGCAGCCTCTCTCCAAATCACACCACTCATGTGTCAGCAGGCTTCTTCACAGTCAATAAGAAATCTTGGAGTAATCCTGACAGCCCATGATGTGTTTGTCCATTAGGGCCCTTCCTAATGGGAACTAATGGACCTTTCCAAGCTCCTGAGACATCCGGCCAATTTAGGCTTCCCTCTTATTTCCAAATTTCAGTAGAAGCAAGAATTGGAGGCTGGAGGTAATGCCTGCCTCCTGAGCTTTCCTAGGTGCTCATGGGAGGACAGTGTCCTGGGCCACCTTATTCTCAACAGTACATGGTCAACATGGGGCACCCTCTGAGGCTTGGAGCCTGCGCCAGTCCCTGCTGGAGGTCTGGGCCCTGAGCCCCTTGCTTGCTCTCTTGCTGGACGGCATTTATTGCACCGACACCAGCATACAGCAAGTGCTGAACAAAGGTGTTTGGATCAGTTGACTGATAGAGTAGAACCTCAGCATGGTGCTCTGGACTCAGGTTCAGAAGGCCTGGGCTCAGAGCCTCTCTTTACCACTTAGCATTGATATAACTTCAGAGAGGTTACTCCACTTCATCTGGAAAATGAAGAAACTTGAACTCTCCAAGCTCCAATCGTCTCCAAGCTCTGCCATTCTAGGATTTAAATATTTCAGGGATAGAAAATGACCAAGGCCATCTGGAAGTCAAATCTATGTACTTCTTGAGGAAGGGGAGGCAGGGGACACAGTGGAGGCAGGGGGAGGCAGGGGGATACAGGGGAGGCAGCAGAGGCAGGGGAGCCTCCATCTATTTTGGAATGGCTGGAAGAAATCAAGGGCACAAACTAGCTCTAAACTCTGTTCCAGATACTCTCTTTAAGCTCCATGTCTTAAATGAGATTTAGCCTGACCCTTCCCCTGCCCCTAAAATTCCTCTGCATTAACTGTATAGATTTTGTATTTATTTATCTCTGAACATATTGTCTCACCTTGCTATAATGAAAGCCCCTAGAGGACAGGGACAATTTGGTGCTTGTCTGTATCTCCACAGCTGCCTCGCCCAAAGTAGGTGCTGAAAAACCACATAGTAAATGAACAAATGATTAGGCACTGAGCACCCTCCCCCCATCTCAAACCTCCTGAGTCTCTGCATTGAAGCAATCAAGCCATTTCCCCCCTCCCCTTTTCCCTTTTACACAGTTTCAAAACTTCCCTTTGACTAGACAAGAAAAGAAGCTGGGAAATTGTAATCTTAGAAGCTTTTCCACTTGAGACCAGAAATCAGAAAATACATGCATCACAATGCTAAAAGTGCTAAAAGGTGCATTTGACTGGAATGACGAGAGGAGCTCAGGAAAAAAAGGCCAGTTGCCATGGAAACAAAATTAAGAACAAAGATTTCAGAATAAAAGGGTACCTCCTTGGGAAGCAACACTCAGAGACAGGGAGGCAGCCACTGCGGTTCATGTGACCCTTGTTTAAGACCTGGAACCAATGATCTTTCAATTGTACAGGACTAAATCTGCCAAATAAGTTATAATTTCAGCAGGTGGAGGGGGTGCTGTGGACAGCATCGGGGTTGGCATGTTGCCAGTTGTCTTTAGGTGGGAATGCTCTAACTCCAAGACTAACTCATTCATACCTCCTTGACTAGCCTTGGGAGCAATCACACCCATATCCTGTGACTCCAGGCAAGGATACCCTGTAGCCAGCTCCTACAGGTTCATGAGAAAGCTGGTTTTTACATTTTCAGTGTGAACATTTACACCTTGGAAGTTGTTAACCTATAGGTCAAGGATTGGTTTATTAATTTGTTGATTGTTTAGACTTAAGAGAGTGATAAAGTATTTATAATGCATATTAAACTTAAAAGTGGGTCATGTATCTTTTTTTTCTTTCAGAGAGCTAGTTGTTAAACCTTCACTAGCACAGAAATACTAGCACACAGCTGTTTTAGGGGAAGGGAAACACCTTTTGCTCCTCAAATTTTCTCTATAGCAGCTTCATAATTCTTTCATGCCTCAAGTTAGAGTCTTTCCTGTAAGCAAGCTGTGACAAGAGGGAAGGGGCAAGAACATGAAGCCACTAGAAGAGGAGAAGGAAAAATTTAAATTGCTTTGTTAGAAGAAAAGATGGAATAGCCAAGTCACCACATCTGGAAAATTCATCACCAAGTACCCAGTCTCCTTGGGATGTCTCTCCATTTTTGATGAGCCTAGTTTTAAACAATGTATTACTGGGACAATCTCCACATCTTTCAAACATGGCAGTTAGCTGGATAATCTACAAAGGCATTCCATCAGTATATACATCTTGGAGAAACAGTACAAATGGATCAGAAATTAAATAGGAGGGGAGTAGCTTGGGGAATTTCAAAGCTCCTTTTAGTGACCCCAGACTGCTCTCAAAACCAAGATACATCTTTAGAATATCAATATTCTAACAGTGCCATTGGAAGGTGCAAATCACAGAGCCTAGAAATCTCTGAAGACCCAAAATATTACAGTACTCCAGTCCACTGGATTCTGCCATGGGAGCTCAGCTCTCATTTGATCTTGTATAGTTTCCTGCTGTCTATGTGCAAGCTCTTCCCCAATGCTCACTATGGTAGTAATAGAGTATAAGAAGCCTTAGTTCCGGAGCCTGAGGACCTGAGTGCCTGAGGACCTGAGTGCCTTTGGCCAAGTCCCCTGTCCTCTTCCCTAAAATGAGGAAGATGGGTGAGAGGACTCCTGAAGCCCCTCCAGGCTGAGATCTATAATCCCATTGACCTATCCTCTCTAGGACTAGGTGGCCCTTCAGGTTCCTTCCATCTCTAAAGGCATATGACCCTATGAATCTATTAAAATGACTTATGATATGAAACAGATAACAATCCTTCAGTGATTCCCTAGATCTCTCATTCCACTGATGTGTCTCATCTCTTTTTACTGGTGCAGATAAAAAAAAAAAAACCTACCTGTACCTCGAATCTTTTTTTTTTTTTGCTTTTTTTTTAATTGACCAAATGCTTTATTAACTTCTGGTTTAAATCATTCATTGCCGCCAGATTTTGAGTTACAATTTTTTCCCCCATTTTTCCCCTACCCACCATCCCAGAATAGCAGTCCCACAAGATATCCCTTCCTCCAATCTGCTCTCTTCCACTTCTTCTCCCATACCCCCTTCGACTTTTCCATTAGAGCAAGGTGAATCTCTGTGCCCCAATGCCTTCACATCTTATCTCCCCATTACATGCAAAAGAGTATTAATAATAGTATTTATATATATTTGAAACATTTAATTTTAAGACCTCGAATTTCAGATCCATTCCCTTCCTCCCTTGTCACCCATTCCCTCTGAGAAGATAAGTAATTCAGTATATGTTGTACATGTCTAGCTATGCAAAACATTCTCATAGTAGATATATTGTACAAGGCTGCTTATCATTCCCTCCCACCCATCCCACCCCTCACCTGGTCCATTCCCTACTTGATCCTGTCCCTTTTCTATAGTGAGTAATTCGAACCTCCCCTCCCCCCAAGAATGCCCTCCCATCCATCATTCTTCCTCTCATCCCCCTTCCCTTTATTCTGCTGCAGGGTGAGATATCCCATTTAGTATGTATGTCATTCTCTCCCTGAACCAAATTCAATGAGAATGTGGTTTTGCCTTTTTGCCTTCCTATTCTTCCCCTCCCCCGCAGCCACTTCCCCTTGCTTCTTCTACATGAGACAGTTTACCCTACCCTGTCTCTCCCCATCTCCTCTTGCCACTTTCCTCTCTCACCTCTTAGCTTCACCCCTTAAGTATCATCCCTCCCCACCAAATTCAACCTATGCCTTCTATCCATGTATAACCATAAACATATATACACACATTCACATATGTATTCATATGACCATACACCCTTCTTACATTATTTTCATACTGAGAAAGGTGTCATCAGTCACAGTTATGGTTTTTCCATGTAGGAATGTAAATAGGTCAACTTTGATAAGTTCCTTTTGATTTCTTTTCCCTGATTACCTTCTCAAGAATCTCTTGCTTCTTGTGTCTGAATGTCAAATTTTCTATTCAACTCTGGTTTTTTCCTCAAGAATGCTTGAAAGTCCTTTATTCCACTGAATGACCATATTTTCCCCTGAAACAAAATACTCAGTTTTGCTGGGTAGGTGACACTTGGGTTCAGTCCCAGCTCTTTTGCCCTCTGGAATATCATATTCCATGCCCTTTGATCCCTCAGTATAGAAGCTGCCAGGTCCTGGGCTATTCTGATTGTGTTTCCACAATATTGAAATTGTTTCTTCCTGGCTGCTTGTAGTATTTTCTCCTTGATCTGGGGATTCTGGAACCTAGCTATAATATTCCTGGGAGTTTTCTTTTTGGGATCTTTTTCAGGAGGTGATCTGTGGATTCTTTCAACCTCTATTTTGCCCTCTGGATCTAAAACATCAGGGCAATTTTCCTTGAGAATTTCTTGAAGGGTGATTTCTAGGTTCTTTCTTTGATCATGGCTTTCAGGTAGTCCAATAATTTTTAAATTATCTCTCCTGGATCTATTTTCCAGGTCAGTGGTTTTTCCCATGATATATTTCACATTGCCTTCTAATCTTTCATTTGTTTGGATCTGCTTAACAGCATCTTGATTCCTCATAAAGTCATTAGCTTCCATTTGCTCCAGTCTAACTCTGAAGGAATGAATCTCCTCAGTGAACTTTTGAGATTCTTTTTCCATCTGGCAAATTCGACTTTTTAAGGCATTCTTCTCCTCATTGCCCTTTTGGGCCTCCTTTGCCATTTGAGTTAGTCTATTTTTTAAGGTGTTGTTTTCCTCAGTCAGGCTGTTGACCCTCATTTCATACTTTTCCTGCGTCCTTCTCATTTCTCTTCCCAATTTTTCCTCCACTTCTCTTATTTGATTTTTAAAGTCCTTCTTTAAAAGGACTTCTGATCTCACAGTCCTCTTCCTGTTCCATTCTTTGATCTTCTTTGCCCCCAAAATAGGAGTCTAAGGTTGCATTTTTCTGTTTATCTTGTTTCCTTTGCCTTGGCATGTTGCCACTTAATTACTTGACTTTTGGGCTTGTTGCCACAGTAGGATTCTGCCACCAGACAGGGGAGTTTCCATCCCGAATGTTGGGGTCTTCACAACTTCCATTTCTGGCAAGCTGGATACCCACCCCAGACCTCCCCACCAGATCACAATCCAGATCCAGGGAGGTTAAAGCAAGAGCGATTACCCCCCAAGACTGATCGCTGGATCTCCCTACAGTTCGCAGGCCAGGAGCTGGAGCTGCCACTGAAAACTGCAAAATGGTGTGTCTCCTCAGTGGCTTCTAGCCCCCAGGGGAGGAAGCCGACGCCTTCCCCAAATACTGATCCCAAAGTCCATAGGGCACTAACCTCTCACTTTGTCCTAGGCATGTCTGTGTTGATAATTCTGGAATCGCCACAGCTGCTGGTGTTCTGGGGTCCCTCTAGCTGGCTGCTGGCCTGGCCGCCCTGGGGCTTAAACCGTGGCTCACGCGGACCTGGGCTTGGCTCTCCACCTGCTGTGCGCTGCGCTGCCGGCTCCCAGAGTGCTGTGCTGGTCCTTCCTGCAGGGCTGTTGGGCTGTCTGCAGTGGGAGGTTGGCTTCTCTGTGTCATTCTTTGGGTGCTGGGGCTCCAGAAGTTGTTCAGAGTCCCCTTTTACATAGTTTGGAGGTGATCTGGGGGGAGAGTGCCTTGGATGTGCTGTTTCTGCTCCGCCATCTTCCTGTACGTCGAATCTTGATCAACATCCCTGCTCTCCCACAGATCCTCGCCCAAAGAGCTGTGCAACAAACCAGAAGCCCTCCTACCCATTTTTGTACATCTCATGGGAACCCATGTAGTACTCAGCCTGTGTCTCACCTACCTCAGGCTCTTTTGATGAACCTGCCTGCTCTTCTGGTCCCCTTGTGTTTCTGTTTCCTTCATGACATGTCCCATGCCACTGTTTTCATGTAGGTCATAACAGAAGTATGCTCTTACCTGCTTGTGTCTCCCTACCCCATTTTACCATCAAACTTGGGCAATGTGGTGAATGAACATCAGTCACTGAAGACCTTTATACCACCCTCACATCTTTATGAGATCTTTACAAGGACCACAGGAAATGTCCTGGGAATCCTCCATAAAAACAAGAAAAAGGAATAGGCAAGCTCTCAACAATGAATTTTGACAACAGACCATATCTTTATAGCCACACAATTGCTAGAAAGATGAAGCGAATACAAGAATTTAACGTGTTTTTTTAAATTTATTACAAAAAAGAATTTTATATGAGAGAGCAAAAGGCTTTAATCCTTTCCTTCAAAAGAAGTCTCTCATACTGTTAAGATCATACCAGATTCTTTTACAAATTGCAACTACAGATTTTGACAATACCCTCTGATGATTAATATCAAATGAAGTATAAGGTAAGTAGATCTGGGGTCACCAAAGCTGAATGCCATGGTTATGAAGAATGTTCTGTCAGTTGCAAATAGAAAAGGAATTCCTCACCAGTGGGAACACTGTCTGGGTATTCTGACTTAAGGATGACCTTGTACTTACAGTATCAAGGCCTAGAACATTATAATCCTTCTACTATGAGACCCACCACCACTCAAAAGATTAGTCTAACAATCGATTAGGAGAAACTAAATGAATAAAACTACCTGTTGTTCACACCATGACATACCAACGCAGAGCTAACTATTAACTAGGTAGCTAGGTGGTGCCATAGTGAATAGAGTGCAGGACTTGGAGTAAAGCCCTGGGACCAAACCTGGTCAGAGCCATTTTATAGCTAGTGACTCTGGGCAAGACACTTAACTTCTGTTGGCCTCAGTTTCCCCAATTGTAAACTGGTGGTGATAACAGGATACATATTGTGTGGGGATTGTGAGAATCAAATGAGATGATGTTTGGGAAGCACTCTGCAAACCTTAAGACTATATAAATGTTATCACATCATCACCATATTTGTTATATCCTGGGTCAGATGCTGCAGATAGCAGTGACTTGGGGCATGGTTCTCAAACATCAGCAATGTGAAAGAATTGCGCCATGTCAGAAATGAACCCATAGTCCTCTCTGAAAGTCCTTTTTCATCCTTTTAGCCCTTACTCAGTCTGACCCCTCCCAACACAGGGATGAAACCAATCATCCTGAGGGACCCCAGGTTCCTAAGGGAGGGACTGGTAGGCATAACCATTGCTCCTGACTGCCTCCCTGTTAGCTCAGGCAAGGAAAAATACACAGAGACATTCCAAGTTGAGGGAAAGCTCCCTCCAGGAAACACAACCTTCCTATGCCCTGGAGGAATGCCTAGATCTTAGTCTTATTCTTGAAAAGCTCAAAAGTCTGCTGCCTGATGAAAATGGCAGATGCCAGGAAGAATTCGTCCTCCTCCATCCTCCCTGGCAAGGCTGCCTTCTCACATTTCTGAAAACCAAGTGGCTCTAGGATGCTTTCAGTGCTGTAACAGCCAGCTACAACCAACTTTGCCATAATTGCTGGCCATGGTCCTGATGTATCTGCAATGCAGGTTACTCCTAGATATTACATAATGTGCCTAGGGTCTCAATGCTTTCCCTCTAGAACACACAATCATTTGTGCCAGCAGGGTCACAAAGTTACAGCATTTGCAAATGGAAAAGAACCAAGAAAACAACCAAATACAGTTTCATTTCATAAATGAGAAAAATTGGGTCTCTCAAGAAGCAGGGATTCACCAAGGTAAAGAGGGAAGTAAGAGACCCAGTATTTGGGTCTAGGGCCTTAGATGTCAAAAGCAGGGTGTTCTTACCAACAGACTCTGCTTACTGTCCTTTGTAATATGCAAATAGAACATTGATTTATATATAGTATTAACAAATTATTTAATGCATAGAAAGATCATTACTTGTCAATGACTCGTAGAAATTAATGACAAATGTAAATCAATAACAAAAAAGTTCCAATCCACTCAGAGACCAAGAAAGCTGAGGAGATGGCATGGGATTTCAAACAATCTATCAAATCTCTCTTCCCCACAATGTTTCTATTGCTCAGTGGTTCAGAGAAAATATAGAAAAAATAATTTCCTTCTTGACATTCAAATATCATTCAAATTATTTTCCCAAAGAAATCAATAGATCTTTTTGTTGCTTTTGTCTTGCACTCACAATGCTTCCTATGTCCACAGTGGTCAGCTTATAGAGGGATGCCCAAAACGTGACCTTCAAGGCCCCTTCTTTTAAGGCTACTACTGCATATTTCTCATGAGGAGCCCCAGTCCCTCCCCAGTAATGGTACTAGAATTAGACAAAGTGCTAAAACCCCAAGACCAAAAGCAGTTTTCTGATAGCCTTGACTCTGGTTTCATTTAGCAAAGTGAATTCATTTAACAATGAATCCCAGAGAGACCCAGGAACTGAAGGCACACAGACAGGAGCTCAATCAGGCCACCAAGTTTCATATGCTCATAGGCTGCTTGTGAATCTTTGGATTCCACTCCCTCCAGGCTTAGGCAATTTGAAAGCTAATATATTTCTAAGAAAAACTACATACACAAGAATCTGATCTGCATTGTGCCTAACATACGATTTTGTGAGCCCCTCTAGTAGGGGCAGATATCAGGATGACAGCAAAAAGTTATCATGTCGTACTGGACCAAGAGTCTGGAAGGACTGGACTCTAGTCTCCGAGCTGCCACTAACTCATGGCATGGACCTGCAAGTCCCCTAATATTTGCAGGCCTCAATGTCCTCTTCAGGTAATCTCTGAAGTCTTTTCATTTCCTGAGAGTCTATGGATGAATGTTCACAGTGCGCTTAGAAGGGGAGAACTCTATATGGGTAAGATTTAACTTGAAAAGGAGAGCTAAAAGAACTTTTCTAATCCAACAATATAAGTTGTCTATCACTACTGGCTGAGAAAAGTGTCCAGTTAGACATACAATTCCCATGATTTCCTTCTGTACTTTTGAGAAATAGTTTGAGTTTGAAAAACCAAGAACATTTCTAAGATTGTTTTAATCTGGGTGAAATCCAAGGCAATTAAAGGTATAATTTGGGGGGGGGGGGCGCAGCTAGGTAGCTCAGTGAGTGGAGCACCTGCCTGAGTTCGGACCCAGCCTCAGACACTTAACACACACACAAAAACAAAACACTAGCCATGTGACCTTGGGCAAGTTACTTAATCCCAATTGCCTTCCAAAAAGCAAAAAAAAAAGGGCATAATTTTTTTTTTAATTTGATGCCTCCTCCAGAGTAACCATTCAATTCAATTAAAAAAGCATCGGCAATACCACATAAATCATCACTTAAAACCAGGTGACCATGCTTTGTCAAAGCCAAAAATTCCAAAGGAGCAGGCTGATGTGAGAACTCTTTGCTCATGAATCCTTTCATTTTCATTTTGGTGACAGAACTTTTTCCCATTTCCTGTAAGTACTAAAGGAATAGACTTTCATCACTAGGGGAGGTCTACTTTCGAATTATAATCAAAATTCAGGAATACGGAAATTATTCTTTTGAAAAATACACCAACAAAGAAACAGGAAGGAGTTTCACTTGGAGTGGCATTCTCTAATGCCAGGTGGCAGTCTGGAGGAGGGGTGTTAAAGTAAGCTCTAAAGCCCTTCCCAGTTCTAAAACTATGGTCCTATACTCCAGGAAATGAAGGATTAGAAAAGAAGGTGGGACCGTTATCGAGAGCAGTTGAGGAATAACAGTCAGAGTAAATATGGCACTTGTACCCATGGAATGTTAGAAGACCCAGAGGAAATCTGTTCAGCCTGTGGAATAGAATCTCTACGGAGGTTTGCTGAAAGGACATGGAGAAAAGTTACACGGGACAGGAATACATAGGTAGAACTTGGAAGGGCAGCTCTCAGCTCTTCCAAGAGAGTGCCCACATGGATAAAATTATGGATCCACCCAAACATGAGAAAGGTTGGAGGAATAGGAATGCTGCCTCCCTTCCATTAGAAATAAACCGCTCTGCCCTCTGTCTTTCACCCTCAGCCAAAGGTATTTTTTTGAACTTTGCTCCAAGTAAGAAAAGTGGGGAAAGTCATCCTCAACTCTCTTATTTCCTACAAAATATCCAGGATTCTGCTTTGGAAAACCCACTGATCAAGGACAGATGAAGAGAGATATCTTCACAGAGTCGTTCTCAATGAACTGCCCAGACAGGCCCAGTCACCATGCTGGGTTTCTCTACTTCAAAGATTTAGCTTCCTCCTGTATACAGCCATGAATGTCATGTGAGTGTTGGGGTGGGATGGGAGTGTAGTTCCTGGTGTAAATCACATGATGAGACTCCCTATCTTCCACATTTCAGGAAGATGAAGACTACTTAAAAAGAATATCAAGGGGAGCCTCTGGTCAGAAGAGATTCATCAAAATCAAGATGCCCCTACTTTGTCAGAGTAAAGTGGGATATTATGAATAGGGAGAGAAATAACTTCAGAGATAATCAGGTGCAAAGCTAAACAGAGACAAAAGAAGGGAGAGAGACAGGAACAGAGACAAAGAGACAAAGACAGAATCAGAGAAGTGCATTCAAATTGCAGTACCTTGGAAAGAGCATTGGATTTGAAGTCGTGGGGTCTAAGTTCAAATCCTGGTCCAACATGTCTATTTGTTTCATATATGACCTTAGGAAACTAATTTTGCCTCAGTTTCTTCCTCTTTAAAATAAAGAACTGGAACTATATTTGTGGCTTTCGGGTTTCTCTCAGGGGTCGGTACTGGATTTGAAATCAGTCTCTCTCAGCAACTACCTAGGTTACATTGAGCAAATTATTCCATATTTGGGGGCATCAGCTTACTCATTTGTAAAATGAGGGGAAGTGGGACTAAAGGATCTCTAGACTTTATTCCAGTGCTAAATCTTCTTTTTGTCTTTCATTGTGATTCTTTCATTTTTTTCTCATTTTATTGTTTGTGGTGATAATGGTGATGCCATCTCACTCTACAGCTATGGTCTTCTTCTAAGATAGGATATTTTTATCTGTTTATTTTCCATGATGTCTGAATATCATTATTTTGTCTATTCCATATAACTATTAGCTTTGTTCAGCTCTTCCCTTTGTTTGAGGTGATATTTGTACATATGGCAGAAAAAGAGTTTTTAGGTTTAATTCGTTTAGGTTTAATTGCCATCCTATTGGCTCCCAAAGAGTCCCATTGGACAGAGATAATCCCATCCCAAGCCTTGTCAGCCATATGGCCTGGCTCCATCTCCAAAATTTCAAATATGGGGCTCCTCAACCATAATTATAATAATTTAAGCCTTTGATTCTTCCACATTCATTCCCTCCTATGACCTTCACTTATTCAAGCTGGTGGATTCACCACATGTACTAACAACTTTCTAGCTGTCCGTTATCTAGTTAGCTTTCTCAGTCAGGCCTCTGACACAAATGAGGTGAGATTAGATAAACATTTATTAAGTGCTTACTATATGTAATAGTACATTCACATGACCACTCACAGGACACAGCATAAATATGACCCAACATATTCCTTTGACACACACACGGGGGGGTATGTATATGTATACACACATATGTATATATGTATGTGTGCATGTGCATATATATATATGTGTATGTTTATGAATAAGAATATTAGAAACACCTCCTTCAAGTCCTTTGAAGAGTTGGGGGGAGCCCATTGGTGTGGAATCTTACATGCAACATCAGCTTGAAAGTGTCTTGATTAGTCTTGGTGGGATTTTCTCTTCTTCCTCTATTTCTTTTTTCAAACAATTTTTTTGGTATAAGAGACAACTCTCAAGGTTTGTGGAGAAAAGGCAGAAACTCACCTGAATTTTCCCCAAAGCCCCTCCAAATAACTGTATATACAGCCCCAAAAGAAACGGAGTGATGAAACCCACAAAATGATGGCATGAAACAGAGGCAAGAGGCAGGGAATGAGTTGAATATGTGATGGGATGATTCTCTAAAAAAATAAAATTTAAGGGTGAGAAAGGAATGGGCTGGGAGAAGGGGATAGGGATAGGTAGAATGGGGGTAGATTATCTGACATAAAAGATACAAGAAAGAGCTTTTACAGTGGAGGTGGGGGAAGTGTATGAACCTTAGTCTTATCAGAATTGGTTCAAAGAGAGAATAACACCCACACTCAGTTGAGTAAAGAAACCTATCTTACCCTACAGGAAAATAAGAAAGGGAGGGGATAAAAGAATGGGGGAGGTGCTGATAGAATGGAGGAAGATTGGGGAAAGCTAACAGTCAAAAACAAAACACTTTTGAGAATGGAAATGATGAAGGGAAAGAGAAAGTAGAATAAACAGGGAGAAATAAGATGGAGGTAAATTCATAGTTAGTCATTATGATTGTGAAAAAATCTACAGCAAGTTTCTCTGATAAAGATCTCAATTCTCAAATATGTAGAGAAATGAGTCAAATTTATAGAAATAAGAGTCATTCTTCAATTGATAAATTAAATGGTCAAAGGATAGAAACAGGCAGTTTTCAGTAATAATCAAAGCTATGTACAGTCACATGAAAAAATGCTCTAAATCACTATTGATTAGAGAAACGCATTGATTAGAGAAATGTTAATTTAACAGAACTCTGAGTTACTACCTCACACCTATCAGATTGACTAATATGACAGAAAAGGCAAATGACAAATGTTGGAGGGGATGTGGGAAAATTTGAGCACTAACGCTCTAATGGTGAACTGGTATACAGATCCAACCATTCTGTAAAGCATTTTGGAAGTATGCCCGAAGGGCTCTAAAATCATGTATACCCTATGAACAAGCAATACTACTACTAGATTTATATCCCAAGGAGATTAAAAAAGAAGGAAAAGGACATATATATGCAAAAATATTTATAACAGATGTTTTAGTGGCATCAAAGAATTGGAAATTGAGGGGATGCCCATCTACTGGAGAATGGCTGAACAAGTTGTTGAATATGATTGTGATGGAATACTATTGTGCTGTAAGAAATGATGAGCAGGATGCTCTCAGAAAAAAAGTCTGGAAACATTTACATGAACTGATGCAGAGTGAAGTGAGCAGAACCAGGGAAAAAGTGTGTACAGTAACAGCAATATTGCATGATGATCAACTGTGAATGACTTAGCTATTCTCAGAAATACAGTGATCTGTATCAACTCTGAAGAACTTAAGATGAAAAATGCTATCCACTTCCAGAGAGAGAACTGATGGAGTCTGAGTGAGAGTCAAAGAAGACCTTTTCTTTATTTTCTTGAGTTTTTTTCCTATATTTTCTTTCACAACATGAGCAACACATATAATCCTTCTTTACAACTTGACTGATGTTTAATGTGAAGGTTTTTGTGGGGCCTATATCAGATTGTATGCTGCCAAAGGAGAAATGAGGGAGGAGAAGGAGGGGGAGACAATTTGGAACTCAAGGGATTGTGGAACTGAATGTTGTAAACTAAAAATAAATAAATTTTTAAAAACATGAGCAACAAGGAAATATGTTTTACATGACTGCACATACATAACCTATATCAAATTGCTTGCCTCTCAAAGGGTTGAGAGGGAGGGAGGAAAGGAAATTGGAACTCAAAATTAAAAAAATAATTTTTAAAATAATTTTTACATGTAATTGGAGAAAAGTAAAATATTAAATAATAAAACAAAAAAATAGCTCTCTAGAAGGGTAAGGGAGAGGATATAGGAGGAAAATTAGGCAATGTAAAAAGAATATATGTTAATAAAAATCATTTCAGTAATAATAATAGCTTATATTTTTTATGGAAGGCTAAGGTTTGCAAAGCGCTCTCCACCCATTATCTCCTTTGCTCTTTGCCCTTCCTCCTTCTCTCGCCACTCCAAGCTTTGTGAAGTCTCTCTTGTACTATTACTTCCTTTTCCTCCCAATTGTCATTACGCAAAGTCAGACCCTGATCATCTCATGACTGGACAACTTCAAGATCAATAGCTATTTCTCCTAACTCCCCTCCCCCACTCCATGGCCACTGCCCATCCCCCTCTCCAGTTCACAATCCATCCTTCAAACTATCCTCAGGTGAATTTTCCTAAAACCTGCCTTGACTACATCATTCCCTCCTCCCAGGCCTGCCCTACTCAATGCTTCCTGATTGCCACTAAATAAATCTCCACTCCCATTTTACATCTTCATTGGTGACTTGAATAAAAGTCCAGATAACACACTGATCATCTTTGTAGATGGTATCAAGATCAGAGGCATATCAGACACACTTAGGACAGAGTTGGCCTCCACAAGAATCACAACAGGCTTGAGAACTGGGCTGAATCTGAGAAGACGATATGTAACGGGGACAAGGATCAAGTCCAATTATATTCAGGTTCCAAATATCAATTTCAAAATATAGGCTGAGGAGGTAGAGAGAGATGATGACTTCTGTGAGGAAAAAGAAACCTTTCCAAATTTTGGTGGCCTGCAAGCTCAGAAGGACTGAGAGCCAAGAAGGTTAAGGAGGCCTTGGGCTGTGCTGGGAGGTATTTTGTTCAGGTCTAAGGGTGTGAGCCCTGCTGTCCTCCACAGCCTCACCAGTCAGCACACAGAGCACTCAGTCTAGGTGTGGGCAGCACATCTGAGGAGGCACAGTCCAAGTTGCAGGGCATCCACGGGAGGGTCCACAAGAACAATCTGCTTCCATTGAGGACCTGTGGAACAGTGTGAATTCAGATCGTAGAGGATTTGTCAAGTGCAGCAACAGACAAAGCTTGGGTCAATGGAACCATGGATGCACCAAAGTGCTGGCACTGAACCACTGCTATGTTTGGGCATCATTTCATCTCATAGATCATCAGCACCTTGAAGGCAGGGCCTTTGTCTAGAATCATTGCACACTCCCACCAACATTGCACAATGTTGGTCATATCTCTGATCAGTTAATACATAGGCTGCTAGCTGTTTCACTGTCCAGATGAAGAGAGAAAAGGCATTAGTTACCAAGGCAGGACTGCAGTTGGCTAGCAAACAAAGAGGGAGGCAGGCATTTCTAAAGGGCAGTGGGGACTGATTGCTGAGCTTGGAGTCAGGAAGGCCAGGGTTAGAATCCTGCTCCAGCCTCTGAGTAGCCCACTGACCTTGGGAATTTCCTATCCTCATTAAGCTTCAGTTTCTACATACAGAAAATTATGATAATAATAACTCCTGGTCAGGGCTTGGCTTGGTTTTGTAAAGATCAAATGATATATTAGATATATAGAGTCTTACAAATACTGTTGATCAAGATGTCAGCTCTTCTGAGAAAGGTACAGGAATGAGAGGGGAGAGAGTTTAGAGGTGTGTCATTGGGAAGGTTGGCAAACCCACACATCTATGTGAGTGAAGAAGTGCTGTGTGTGCAGGAAGGCATATGCTTCTGTGGCCAAAGCAGTGGGCAGGGCAAAGGGCAGCCATATTGCCCTCCAAGATAGCCAGGCTTCAGCTCCTTCCTCAGTTCCCAGTGACATAAATCTTTTGCATTAATGTAAGGGTTATGGGATTTAAAGATCTTCCATGCCCCATTGGACTTGGTGACATAGCAGGAAGGGGAGGGGCAAGAGGAAGCGGAAGAAGAGTTAGAGTTCTGTTGGGGACTGTTGGTGGCCACAGCAACAGCAGTAACTGCCAAGGTAGAGGTGGAGGCCCAAATCTCTTTTTAAGCCAGCCAGAATTTCTGCTAAGGACTCTTGTTGGGGGCTGCCGGGAACTGGAACTGCGGGGGGCCGGAGCTGTTGTGAGCACGCTTCCTGGACGCTGAGCAGTTGCTGAGAGTCGGGAGAGAAGGACCTTTGCCTGAAGTAGCCTGTTCTGTTTTGAAGGCTTAAGAATGTGGTTGTTTACTATGTTAACTACTGGTGCCAATTTCATAACTACCCTGATGGCTTTGACTTTCTGGTTTTGGGACTCGGTTATTTGGTATTTTAATAAATTCTCTGGCTTTATCCCCCATATAGAGACACTGATATATTTTGTGATTAATAACCACATAAGCCTATTTATAATTGCCATAGGCATAGTGAATATTGCATTGTTAATACAGCATTCCACCAGGCACAAGGAATTTATACTTCTTATAATCGTCAAAAAGCCAACCCATAAGGAAAGAACCAGAGAACGTTTCAAAATCTGAGACTCACACATGAACACCTAGAGAAATGGTTCCCTGGGGGAGCCCCAAGACAATGCACTACAGAGTAAAATGTGATTTAGGCACATAAGAAGCCAGGAACAAGGAAGGCTGTTTCGCATTAAGCACTTGAAATCTAATTTGCCTTGAACAGGGAGCTGAAGCGCAGCTAAGGTGGCGCCCAGAGCAAATGAGGAGCAATCTCACAGAAGTCAAGATGTGGAATTCAGAGTCCCCCATGCCACCCCCCTTGTTTTACAGCCACCATTGCAAAAAGAAGCCTAATGGCATTGGCCTAACAGACCTCAGTTTGTTGTTCCATTCCTTTTTTTTAGATTTTGAACTTTTCCCCTTTTGAAGACTGTTTCTTGATTTCCCAGCCCCCTTTGGACTGGCTGGTGACACTCATCTCTGCCTCACTTCACTTTGCCTCCTATTTCACGGATCTTTTTTTACTTTCTCATTATATTGGTTGGCATCACCCAAGATCATCATTAAATTTTAATATCCTGTTTAGCCTAGAGGAACCATGGGGCTGCCTGAGCAAGTTCTTCTTCATGCCTCCAACCCCTAACTAACCAACATCTGTGGTTCTCACTCTACCTGTACCATTTCTAATCTTAGGGTCAGGTTCCCTTTAGATTTTCCTTAGTACAGAGCAACAATCTCTGCTGCCCCTGACCCAGGACCACCCTGAGACCAGCAGAATGATATCGGCTGCAATGAATTGACTGCGATGTGTACTCTGAGGAGGAAACAGGAAAATATTGGAAACCAGCCCAAAATCTTTCCTTGAGGAGAGAAGGATACACAGAAGTGTGATTAGATGATGTGAAGCTGACACTTCCTTAGCAATAAATAAATGTCCTTGAGAAGACCAAAGCATAGAAAGGTTTCAGTGAGAAAGGAAGGCCCAGGCAATGCCCAAAGGCTGCCTGAAGCTGGGCAGGATTGGAGTGATTTTGCCCTCAGAAGACTATTCATGTTGACTCTACAATGGTGCTTTGAGGGTCTCCAGGATCACTCCAAGGGCCTATCAGTGGAAGAGCCTTGTCATGCACCTCCTCTCCCTACTAGAATGATGGAGAACTGACTGGGTCCCAGAAAGCCAGACACTCACTATCAGAGAGGAACTGAGTTCATCAAGTCCAACTCATAGCCCAGAACAAGAAATTTCTCTGTAATACCTCCAGCCAATGGCCAGCCAGCCCCCATTTTTAACATACCACTCAGTGACAATGAGCTCACAGGATCCCCCTGGGACAGGACTAATGGTTAGGAAGGATTTCTATTGAACCTTCTGTCCCAAGCCCCCACTCCTCACTTTGCCTCATCTTTGGGACCCTGCCCCCTGTCCTCTTTTCTTACCCATATGGCACCTTTCCAAGTCTGGGGTTAGGGTCTAATATTTCTGAGGAAGTGGAACGTAGGCAGGATTTACTTCTAACTTGGGCCCTGGAGATCAGAGACATATTAAATAAATCGTCTCTCTTCCTGCCGCACCCGGAATCTGCTGGAAACCTGAGATGAGAATCGAATGCCACAGGCCAGGGCATGATTCTGTAATGGGACACTGGTCACCAAATCTCCAACATTGAATGACTTTCACCATCTGTAAAACAAACCTTTCCTGAGGGCCTAGGAGGGGAGGGGTCAGCTGAGGGAGTGGGGCTCTGAACCCCCAACTCACAGTCAAACACTGGCCTCTTAATGCCAGCTGCCATTGACAGTGTAGCAAGGCCACTCTGGGCTTTGGAGAAAGACATGCTCAGCCCACCAGTGCCAAGCACATGGAATGGGTTACTGCATCCAAGATGCCAGGTCACTGGTGTTGAGACACCTTGATAGAATGGTACCAAATGCTAATGACATTGAAAAAGCAAGTTGTTTGCTTAATTATCTGTGGAGACAGGAGATAATCACACGAAGGGGCTTTAAAGGAAAGAGAATGAGGTACAGACACTCCTGACATCAAGAAAGAACTTGGATATATATTGATGGGGGAGGAGGGATTTTGTGTCTATGTTCATGTCTATGTCCATGTCTAGAGTGTGCGTACATGCTCCCCCGATCCTTTCTACCAGATCATTAGTTCCATGAAGGATCTTCTTCCCTCTCGAATCCATTTTTCCCACCCAGCACTTCTTGAGAAATCCTCTGAAAAGACTGCTCTGAGTGTGGCAGTCCTGTGTTCCTAGACATTCAGTTTCTCCCCACTGCCTCCTGCCTAACTCTCTCACCAGCCTCTAAGCTGCCCTTCCAGTCCATCTCACACTGCTCCCCTTCTTGTCCTCTGAATCCAGCCAAACTGGCTTTCTCTCCCCCAACTCTCTTTCTGCTCATTCCTATCTCCTTGCCTTTGCCCACATCATCACCACTGTCTCCTAGATTGCACCACCTGCCATCGTACAAGCACTATTGTTAACACCCAGTCAATGGAATGAACAGGAGATTTTTAGCTTGGAGAAGAAAAAAATTGGGGGAACACAAGGTAACTGTCTTCAAGTATTTGAGCTCATTCATACTGGAGAAGGATGGGCTTTGTCCTGCTTGGCCCAAGTGGAGAGAGCCAGGAAGAAGTTGGGGGAAATCCCACTGAGGCAGATTCTGAAGGATTTAAGGAAACTTGGTCTAGTCATTGGAACTAAATCGAAAGTGGACTGGGCTGCCTCAGGAGTCAGTGAATTCCTTTTGAGTTGAGGTCTTCAAGGAAAGGCTGGATGACCACTTAGAAGGGAAGCTGTAGAGAAGATTTGGACACAGCGTGGTCTAGAGGCTTCTGGGATCCCTTTTCCTTCTAAGATACTGTGAAGCCTCTCCTTTCTTTCAGGGCTCACCTCTAGTGTCCCTTCTTTCACAAAGCCTCCCTCCAACTGACCCCAAAGGAAACAGTCTCTCTTGAACAGATGTTTCATTAGTCATCTCCTTGGCAAGCCCTCCTGGGCACATTCTCCCTCCCTTATGTGCTGTCATTCCTTCTCTGATATTAAACCAGAAGCACTTGGAGAGCAGGCCTGCATCCCATTCAGGATTCAAAAATATCCTATTCCCAAGTATAAGATGCTGGGGGTGGAGGAATTGGGATTAAACAATAGTTTGCCTGTAAAAAGAAAAATAAACAAAACCCTGGGCTTTTTCATTCCAGTTAAGACAGTGGTGTGACCAAGGGTGAGGCGGCATGAAAAGAGGCTGGCAGCCAGGGATAAGGGTGGGTGACAGGCCACAGCAGGGTGCTGGTTCTAGGCTGGGGAAGGATTTGAATAAGCTGGCCAAAGTTCAGGGGAGGCCCCCAGGATGGGAAGTGGCCTGAGCTCATGCCATATAGGAGCTGCTAAAAGAAACTAGGATGTTTAGCCTGAAGAAGAAAAAGAAGACTCGGGAGACTCCTGAACAATCTCTCCCAGTGTCTGAAGGGCTGTCACAGGGCAGAGAAAGAGCAGAGGGTTGGAAAGTGGGAAACAAGCTGCAGAAGGATGAGAATTATCCCAGGGTGACAGGGGCTGCTCAGGAGGTGAGAGCTTCCCTTTCATCACAGGCCTTGACACAAGGGCTGGGGGACCAAGGTTTGGGAGAGTTGTGGCAAAAATTCTTGGTCAGGCTTGGGTGGGAAAAGTGGCCTCTGAAGATCAGGCCAGTCCTAAGATTCCAGGACTTTCCAAAGCTTAGAACAGCACCTGGCACATGATAAGCACATTCTCAATGTGATTGATTGGTTGATTTATTTTTCATTGACATACAAAGAATTCTATCGCCCAACACGGGCCCTGCCGGAACTTCTCTGGCTGCTCATGGATCACTTGCAATGACATCAGTGTTCTTAGGACTCCAAAGTATGGTACCATGCAAGAGTGCATGTGCTTCAGTAGCTTCCCCTTACACTAAATCACTCAGAAAACATTATGAACTAAACAAATTTTAAGTACCACAGATGATGTCTGGAACTGGATGAGACCTCAGCTGATAAAGAAGTCTAGCATTCAGAGAAGAATTCATTTTCAAGGTGTGAAGTGAAAAGGGCCAGATGGCAACCTCAGAACACTTGCAGACACCCCCAGAGGGCACCTTCCTATGGGCACAGCCTCCTGCTCAGACCTGGGAATTTAAAGACAGAGAGGGGTAGAAACAGGACTTCTGTGGGGCTCCAGCTTCTACCTCCTCCAATTTATGTAAAAGGTGACTCTGAAGAAACTTTGGAGCTATAGAACCCACAAAATGACACAGAGAAGCTAACCTCCTGCTGAGGACAGCCCAGCAGGTCAGCAGGAAGTGGCCCCACACAAGCCGAAGGTGTTAACCTCAGGGCAGCCTGACCAACAGCCAGCTGGAGGGACTTCAGATCACCAGCAGCTGTGGCAGTATCCAGAATTATCAACACATAGATGCTAAGGACAAAGTGAGAGGTCAGCGCACTGTGGACTTTGGCATCCAGTAGTTTGGGAGTATGGTCGGCCTTTGTCCCCGGGGCAAGAAGTGGCTGAGGCACAGCAGCTGTGCAGCCACAGTCACATGGCAGCTTCAGCTCCTGGCCTGCAGATTGTAGGGGGACCAAGAAACCAGTCTGAGGGGTAATTGCTTTTGCTTTAACCTGCTTGGATGTGGATTGAGGTCCAGGGTGGAGGTCCTGGGGTGTGTGACCAGCTTGCCAGAGCATGTGGAAGCTCCAGAGAGGGCACCCAACTAATACCTTTAACAGCTGAGAAAACTCCAGTGATTGGGATGAAGCTCCCATGTCTGGAAGCAGAGTCCTACTGTAGCAAAAAGTCCAAAAGTCAAGTAATTGAGTGGCAACATGAGCAGGCAAAGGAAGCAAAAAAAAGAGCAAACCAAGTTTATATTCCTATTTTGGGGACAAAAAGGATCAAAGCATGGAACTGGAGGAAGACACCAAAGTCAGAAATCCTGCACCAAAATCTCCAAGAAAAATACAAGCTGCTTACAGGCCATAGAGGACCTTAAGAAGGATTTGAAAACCAAATAAGTGAAGTGGAGGAAAATTGGGAAGAGAAATGAGAATGATGCAAGAAAATTATGAAATGAGAGTCAACAACCTGACAAAAGAACATCTTGAAAAATAGACTAAGTCAAATGGCAAAAGAGGTTCAAAAAGGCAATGAGAACAATGCCTTAAAAAGCTGAATTTGCCAGATGGAAAAAGAATCTCAAAAGCTCACTGAAGAGAATCATTCCTTCAGAATTAGACTGGAGCAAATGGCAGCTAGTGACTTTATGAGAAATCAAGATTCTATTAAACAGATCCAAACAAATGAAAAAATAGAAGGCAATGCGAATATCTCATTGAGAAAACCACTGACCTGGAAAATAGATCCAGGAGAGATAATTTTAAAATTATTGGACTACTTGAAAGCCATGATCAAAAAAAGAACCTAGAAATCATCCTTCAAGAAATTCTCAAGGAAAATTGCCCTGATGTTTTAGAACCAGAGGGCAAAATAGAGGTTGAAAGAGTGCATTAATCACCTCCTGAAAAAGACCCCCCAAAAAAACTCCTAGGAACGTTATAGCCAGGTTCCAGATTCCCAGATCAAGGAGAAAATATTACAAGCAGCCAGTAAGAAACAATTTGAATATTGTGGAAACACAATCAGGATAACACAGGATCTGGCAGCTTTCACACTGAGGGATTGAAGGGCTTGGAATACGATATTCTAGAGGTCAAAGGAACTGGGATTTAAAAAAAACCAAGAATCACCTATCCAGCAAAACTGAGTATCATGTTTCAGGGAAAAATATGGTCATTCAGTGGAATAGAGGACTTTCAAGCATTCTTGAGGAAAAAAGCAGAGTTGAATAGAAATTTTGACATTCAGATACAAGAAGCAAGAGAAGCATGAGAAGGTAAAGAGGGAAAAGAAATCATAAGGAATTTACCAAAGTTCAATTATTTACATCCCTACATGGAACAATGATAATTGTAACTAATGAAACTTTTCTCAGTATGAGAACAGTTGAAGGGAATAGAAACACACACACACACACACACACACACACACGTGTTTATATAGGAGGGTATATGGGCATATGAATACATATCTGAATGTGTGTATATATGTGTACAAGTATACGTAGATAGAGGGCACAGGACCAATTTAATAGGAAGGAATGATACTTAAAAATGAAATTAAGAGGTGAGAGAGGAATATAATGAGAGGAGGTGGGGAGAGACAGAATGGAATAAACTATCCCATATAGAAGAGGCAAGGGAAAATGGTTACAATGGAGGGGGAGAACAGGAAGGCAAAAGGGAATGGGTCAACCCTATTCTCATTGAATTTGGCTTAGGGAGAGAAGGACATACACACTAAATAGGGAATCTCACCCTACAGGAGAGTAGGGGGAAGGGAATGAGAGGGGGGATGATGGAGGGGAGCACAGGCTGGGGGGAGAGAAGTTAGAAGCACCCACTTTTGAAAAGGGACAGGATCAAAGTAGAAAATAGAATAAGTGGGAGGAGGGATAGGAGGGAGGGAAATATAGTCAGTCTTTTACAATATATCCACTTTGGAAATGTTTTGCATAAGTACACATGTACAACCTATACTGAATTGCTTATCTTCCTAGTAAGTGTAGGTGACAAGGGACGAAGGGAATGAATCTGGAATTCAAAGTTTTAAAATCAAATGTTAAAATATATATGCACACATACACATACACACATATATGTATATATACTGTTAATCTTATTTTACATGTAACTGGGAAATAAGACAGGCACTGGGCCATAGAGATCCACCATGCCCTACTGGAAAGTTTGAGGGTATATGGGAGAAGATATGGGAAAGAGCAGATTGGAGGAGGGGATATCCAGTGATATCACCATTTTGGGGTGGTGGGTAGGGGAAAAATAGGGAGAAAACTTGTAACTCAAAATCTTGTGGAAATGAATTATGTAAACTAGAAGTTAATAAAGCATTTGATTTTAAAAGTTCAACTTGAAAAAAAAGACAGAGAGGGCACAGACAGAGGGCACTGACAGATGGCACAGAGAGGGCACATATAGAGGGCAAAAATAGAGGGCACATGGAGGGCAGAGATAAAGGGTACAGAGAAGGCAAAGATAGATCTGCTCTTGGCTGACCCAGAGGCATAGGATACAAGCTCTGAAGAGGTCACAGCAGCCTCTAAAGCATCCTTATTACAACGAAACCACACACCCTGACTGCTTAGTTTCTGCTAAAGGCCTCCTAGAAAGAGAAACCCAAGCCCTTTCAAGGTAACCCTCTCCATTTTGGGAGAGTTGGATTGTGAGGAAGTTGTTCTTATCAACAGCCAACTAGGCATGGGAGGCTGTCCCTCAAAATATGGACCATTGGCAAAAAGCTTGATCTTGTGCTGATTTATGCTGAAGAACTCCTGAGCATTACTCAGGATGAGGCAAGACAAAGGTGTCTCCCTGCTCTAGGTGTTCTTGGAACATTTGAATTTCTGAGACCAAATTAAGAATTTGTGTGTGTGTGTGTGTGTGTGTGTGTGTGTGTGTGTGTGTGTGTGGAGTTGGTGGGGGAAGAGTGCCAATGTGAGTGTGTATGACTTTAAGGTGAGCTGAAGCAAGCTCTTTTTCTAAAGACTCAACACTTTTTCTAAAAGCTCCCTAGTGGGTAAATCCCACAGGCGACAGCTTAGCAACAATGAGCCCTTGGTGCTGAGCAGCAAAAGAGACCACACAACTAGGCAACTGGGTCACACACACATTCACACACACCCCACATACACATGCACACACACAGTCACACACATACACATACATACACACATGCACTCAGACACAAATACATACACATCCACACACACATTCATACACAAACACATGTGTGTACATATACATACACACATATTCACACACACTCACACCCTCCACATACACTTGCACACACGGTCACACACATATTCACACATACACATACATATTCACACACATACATACACACTGACAGACATGCACTCAGACACACATACACTCACACACATTCACACACAAACACATATGTATATGCACATTCACATGTTCACACATACATAAACTCACATTCACATACAAATACAGGTGTACATGCACATGCGCACACAGTCACACATACGGGCATATTCACACACATGATTCCTTGCTTGTACAAAAGGACATGAAACCACAGGCTGTATTTGGTTTTGCTGACCGAAGCCTACTGCCAGTCCCTGTGGAGACAGAACCAACTCCCCTGGCATCTTCCCTGGCATTTGTCTTCACTCTTTCTGTATCACGAAGCTAGAACAACAGAGTTGGAACGGATCATGTAACTTCTCTCGCTCGTGCCCTTCCATTTTCTCAGTTTGATATTGAGTTCCAAAGAGGTTAACTAGCCTAGCCTGAGAATTAGAGACAAAGGGAGTGACCAGAACCTTCTGGACCATCCGACACAATCTCATCTTAGAGAGGAAGAGAGGGCAGGCCAGACAGGAAGGCCACAGGAGGCACAGGTTGTAAGCTGCAGGGTTAAGGGTGGAGCACACTCTGGGTCTCAGAATCCCAGGATTTCAGCACTCTGTTCTCTGCTCTCTCCCCAGTGTCTTGACTCCAAATTTGGGTCCCATCATAGCACAATGGAGAGAGCACTGGTTGGGCTGTTTCATTCCCACCTCCCAGGCTTCCTTCTTGTGTTGACCCTGAGCAAGTCACTCCCTTGGTCTTTGTCAAATCAGGGGTTTGGTGCATCAGCCCCGGCTCTAGGATTTGGGAGCTTCCTGCATCGGTCTAGTACTGTGACTCTGGCTCTGCCCTGCTTGGGTCAGACCATGGACAGCAGCCACTAATCCCTCAGCATCTCCACCCAGATACTGTGGAGCTGGAGGCTTCAGGACATATAAGCTTCAACCAGGCCTGGTGCCTTGGATCCTAAACTGAACACGGGACAATGGTTCATCCCCAGACTGTCTTTTCAAGTATCCATGGTTCATTCTCTCACAGGTGGGATGAACTCCTTCTGCCAGTGCCTCTGGGACACCTGGGTCTGCCAAGAGCAATTCTCTCCCTGGGCCAGTAAGCCTGCTCTCTTCCCACAAAGAGACCGAGGTGCCCTTAGTAATCTCCATTAGAATGAAGATTCTGGCTTGGCTTTGCCTCATCTACACAATCCCGCATCTCTTCAACTACTCCACTACGAAAATCCAAACTGAGGAATGGACTTTTCTGAAGTAGGCTCGCTTCCCTGCGCCAGCAGGCAAAGTTCAGCTTGCCTGTCTGAAGAGCCAGCCCCCGGGAATTTCCTTCCCCCAAACCTTTCCCTTGACAGATGAATGAAGTGGGCTAAGGAGCAGGTATGTGCACAGCATGGCCCAGCTACTGTCTCCGTAGTGGGACTCCATGCAGTCAGAGATGGTGCAGTCCTTCCCAGAGATGTTAGAAGCACAGAATATCAGATTCATTTTACAGAGGAGGAAACTGATGCCCAGAATGATTGAGTGATGTTTCCATGTCCACATGGCTACCAAGCAGACCTAAATCACCCAAAATGCCAGTCCCAGGGCCTTCCTCATGTGCCACACTGCCCAGGTGTCAGCACAATTTCCCTCACCTTGAAACTTCAAATCTAGAGCAACAGAGATTTAGTCCCCTACCCTCGACGGGTTTCAAGAGGAGATCCTCCAAGGGTTGAAGCCCCTGAGCCCAGCACTGCTCCTACTTTCAGAACTAACTTTGCCCTCCAGAGCCTTGCATGGATGCCGAGTTCCTTCCTCTGGGACAGCCTCAGAGCAAGGAAGCTGCTCCCTCTTGCCAGTGGTCCTCGTAAGGTGACACAATGTGCCAGAAAGAGCCCTGGGCTTGGAGTTAAGAGGCCTGGGTTCACATGCTGGCTCATCTACTTTCTAGCATATCCAACTACAACCAAGTCATTTAGTCTTCCTGGGCCTCTGTTTTCTTCATCTGTAGAAGGGGGACAAGAAGGCCTGTAGTCCCTAACAAAGTCGTCATGGAGGTGTGAACCACCATTAATCCTGCAGTGACTGGTCCCTTCTAATGCTCTGCTCTCCCAGTACCAGTAAGGTCCACAGCCCTTCTAGCCACAAACACCTGGGAGCCCAACCCTCCACACATACCTTACTCTTCTCTTGCTGTAACTCTATCTGGATGTCTGTGAGCTTGGCCCGGAGGTCCTCATTGGCAGCTTGCAAGGCGGCTAAGGCATCGGGCTTCTCCCCCTTGGTTCGGCTGCTGCTGCCCTTCTTGGACATTGTGAAGTTGTGACTCCAGGTGGAGGAGAGCCCAGAGAACCCTCACTCAAGGCTCCAGGAGTCTCTGGTCAGCCTATATAGTGCTACATTGTCTCACTCACCTGAAAAAAGGAAATAAAATGATATCTTCTGTAGAAAAGGAAAAAAGACAAAGGCCAAGTATGAGCATCGGGGTGGCTGCCTGAGATGGGCTCAGCTCCCAGGCCCTGCTTCTGGGCTCTGGACTATACACACAACCCAAACATGCAGCCCCTGTGACAAAGGTTTGGGTGGTTTTCAAGCAGAGCAGCAGAACCAGCCAGTACAGCCACCACAGCTGATGGTGTGTGAGCCCCCAACCCCCACAAATAGCACAGAGATGTGCATTTAAACTCTACTTGCTGCAGATGAGTCACCACGAAAGAGGGAACACCTGGTCATACCAGGACTGAAAAAGATGGAACCAAATGGAAGGGACAGTGAGGGGGCTTCCCCCCTTTTACTTCACGGGGACTGTGTTGGAGCAGCAGGGGCCAGGGAGGAGTGGACAAGAGGGACAGAGGATCGGGCATCCTTCCAGATCAGCTGAGGCCACAGTCCTCGTCTCAATTGTAAGCGTCCCACTTTGACACTGGCTGTGGCATCCATTTGGCAAACTTTGACTCTGGGCTCTCCTTACTGATAAATTTTGTAGAGAGACACTGGGTCCCCAAAATCACTCAGTCATGTGGAAAGCCAACATTTCTAATAAAGAACCAGAATTTAAATAGAAACATATTTGTGGAATACTATTGTGCTGTGGGAAATGATGAACAGGTTGTTTTTAGAAAACCACAGAAAGACTCGCATGAAATAATGCAGAGTGAAAGGAACAGAACTAAGAGAACACTGTACACTGTAACAATGGGTAACAGGAATATTAAAACTAACTCTGGCTTTAAATCACTAATGATTAGAGAGATGCAAATCAAAACTCCGAGGTACACATCACACCTATCAGATTGGCTAACATGACAAAACAGGAAAATAATAAATGTTGGAGAAGATGTGGAACACTAATTCATTGTTGGTGGAGTTGTAAACTGATCCAACCATTCTGTAGAGCAATTTGGAACTGTGCTTAAAAAATATGCATAAACTTTGACCCAGCAATACTACTTCTAGGGCTGTATCCCAAAGAGACCATAAAAATGGGAAAAGGACTCACAGGTGCAAAAATATTTATAGCAGCTTTTTTGTGGTGACCAAGAACTGGAAATTGAGATGTTCATCAACTGGAGAATGGCTGAACAAGTTGTGGTGTATGGATGCAATGGAATACTATGGTACTATAAGAAATGATGAGCAGGTAGATTTCAGAAAAACCTGGAAAGACTTATATGAACTGATGCTGAGTGAAGTGAGCAGAACCAGGAGAACTTTGTACACAGTGACAGCCACATTGTGCGATGATTGACTTAGCCCTTCTCAGAAATTCAAGGACCTAAAACAATTCCAAAGGACTCGTGATGGAAATCACCAGCCACATCCAGAGAAAGGACTATGGAGTTGGAATGCAGAGTGAAACAGACTATTTTTTTTGTTTTGTTTTTCTTTCTCATGGTAGTTCCCACTTGTTATACTTCTTCTATGTAACATGACTAATGTGAAAATAAATGGGTTTAACAGGAATATATGTGTAGAGCCTATATCAGATTGTATGCCATCTTGGGGAGGGCGGAGGGGAAGGAGGGGGAGAAAATTTGAAACTTTTGGAAGTGAATATTTAAAACTAAAAATAAATAAATAAAATTTTAAAATAAAAAGATATATTTTTTAAAAAATCTAACCATGCAGGACCCATGAAGGAAGATGCTCTCCACCTCCAGGAATGAACTGGTATATGGAAGTATATCCTGGATGGTTCTACACTTGTCTACATATCGGATGTTGGCTTTCTCTCGTGTGGCATCGAGAGGAAGACAACTGGGATGGAACTCAAAATATAAGCAATGTTAATTAGGTAAATGTTTTTAACTGTAGGAAGGGCCAGAGCCTAGGACCAGAGAAGCAGAGCAGCACTGGACCCTCCTTTGGCAGTGACGCTCATGGAGGCCTCTCCAGTCACCGATGCGAACCCCCAGAGAAGGCTGAGGGCTGCGTCTCCCCCCAAGGGACCTTGCCCATTCTCTGCCGATTGCAGGAGATGTAATACCAAGCTTCAAACCAGGAAGGCGGCCTGTTTCTCCAGCTCAGTGTGCTAAGCCCACAAAGGCCAGGAGCCAGGCCAAGTTTGGAGGCTTGATGGAGTGAGGCAGGGCCAGGAAGAGTCAGCTAGCATTCAGTGCCTCTTCCAAAGGCTCCCTTCCTCACTGCTCCACTCATCTGAATGGAAATCCCCCCTCCCCATGACTCTGTCACTGCTGGACTCCTCTTTCTCAGGTGCCTCCTGTTTCATGGAGGGCTGCCTCTGGGCGTGTCCCATGCCTCCTTGCCCTGCCCCAGCATCACTCATCACCAATAGTTTCTGGAACACGTGCTCAGCCATCCTCACTGCTTTCTGCTCCTTCTCTGGCCCCTATTAGAGTTGTTTTTAATGTTCTTTTAAAAACAAAAATTAATTCAAACAAATAAAAGAAATAGAAAATAAAATCTGACTACAAACTGTAGGCTCCCAACTAACTGCAGTGTGCTCACCTCCCCAGCGCATTCCCTGCTGCCACACATTACCTCAACTCTCAGCTGTTCTCAATCCATCGTGGCCCCAGTCCCCAGCATACAAGGTAATGACAAAGCACCCACTGAGTTACAGGTCTGCAGATACCACAGAGGGCTCCCCCCAAGCCTTCCCAGCAAGAAGCATCTGCCCTGTGCAAGCCCACCCTGCCTCTTGGGGAGACAACTCAAAGGGTGGTTCTCTCTCTCTGGTGACACCTCCGTGCTCCCTCCTTCTAAGCCAACACTGAGAGCTAGGAGGCACACCCCCCTCATTTTACAGATGAGGACACTGAGGCCTTGGGGTCTAGGGAACTTCCCTAAAGCACACAGATAGTAAGTGACCAAATGGAAGAGGGGGGCTTGTCTCCGGTCCCATGCCCAGTGAGGTACAGAGCCTGGATCTCGGTCCGGGTTTTCTGTCTCCTTCCACTCCCTCAGGCACCAACCTATGATCACCTTTCACATACTGTTAAAGGATAGAAAAGTCAGTAGCCTGGCAGCATAGTCTGCTTTGTGCAGGACCCCAGGGCAGCTGCCAGCCTCTGAACCGTCCCTTTAGAAGCGACTTCCTCAGAATTCTCCAGGGAGTCTTGTTAAGGCGGCTTCATTAGCTGTTAATGAAGAAACCCATGGAGGGAGCCTGCAAAACGAAGCTGAGAGCCCCAGGAAGGCTGCTGAGCTTTGTCCAGCGGTCAGAGGGCTCTCTGTGTTTGGGGAACAAAGGCTCCAGAAGCTGCTGGCAAACGCTTAAAAGCCAGCGCAGAACACACACACACACACACACACACACACACACACACACACACACAAGCACTAGATACTCTCTATACACTTGACACACACGTGTGTGCATGCTCATACACATGCACACACACATGCATGCATGCACACATACTCAAGCATACAAACATGCTGTCACATACATACACGTATGCACACACCTGAGTGCATGTGTACACACATACATGTGTGTATACACGTGTGTGATCACATGGTACACACATGTGTTGCACACATACATATGTGCACACATGTGAGTGCCCAGTACATACCCACACGTGTGTGCGCACGCATACATGCACATGTGCATGCACATAATGCACACGTGCATGCATGCATATGCAAGCACACACATACCCATAGATGTGTGTAAACACACATCCATACACACCCGTGCATGCACACATACATGTTCACAAATACAGGCATACACACATAAACACAGATATGCATGACACTCTTCAGTTAACTGCCTTACAACTCTCTCCCTCGCTTGCTTACCTTTAGACAGTCACAAAACAATCAATCAAATCTTTATTTGTAAGATTCTGACATTCTCAGAGTCAGCTGTGGCTTCAGGCATCTCCAGAGCAAGGGCTAACAGGTAATTAAGCCTGCCTCACATGGCCCATCAATTATGGAGGAGAGCATGGCCAGCAATTGGTTTTAATTTGTGCTCAGGGTGGGTAAAGCATTCTCCTATTCCTTGGGTTCTTGGAGGAGTTTGGTATCAGTGACTGGGGTGGCAAAGCCTTGTGCTGAGTGCAGGCCATTCAGTGAGAATGAAGGAAGTTGTATAAAGGAGAAAGGATACCAGGACTGGGCACAGGAAGGGAAGCCGAGACCCAAGAAGGGAAGGGGACTCGGCCATCCTCCCAGGGCATGAATGACTAGGAAAGGGGGTCAGATGGTCAAGGGTGAGAGTAAGGGAAAGCAGAGAGAGCACCGATGGGCTGCTCTGGTCCCCACCAAACATCAGAGGGAACACAGAGAGGCCTCAGTCAATTGGGGGCTCCTCCATGAATAATTAACGAAGAGAAGTGGACAAGATGGCACAGGCTGAAGGGGGTGAGCAGATGGAGGACCCGCACCAGTGGGACCATGCTAGGGCTAAAGGGATATTGAGGTAATATGCCCAACCTGTGATATCTCATTGAGAGGATAAAGCCGGTCCAATCCCAGCTGATGGTGCAGAGACCTGAGGCACAGAGGGAGACACTTGGATGCCGCGCCCCTGGAACCCACTGGTCTGCCAGCTGTCCAAGTTCCTGCCACAGCAGCTGCTGCTTCCATTCCCAGGGTCTCAGGCTGAGTGCAGCCTGCTGCTATTTGCTGCCACCCCCATCCCTGCAGCTGTCAGGAGGCTCCAGTGTGGTGGAAAGTCATCCCTGGGCCTGACCCAGAGCCAGAGAGAGAGAAACTGAGGGGAGGAGAGAGAGGAGAGGGAAGGACAGGAAAGGGGAAGGAAGGGGAAAGAAGGGGAGGGGAAAGGAGGGGAGGGGAGGGCAGGGTAAGGAAGGGAGGGGAGGAGAGGACAGGGGAAGGAAGGGAGGGGAAGGGAGGGCAGGGGAAGGGAAGGGAGGGGAGGGTGGGGAGAACAGGGGAGGGGATGGGAAGGGAGAGGAGGGGAGGGGAGGGGAGAGCAGGGGAGAGCAAGAGAGGGGAGGGGAGAGCAGGGGAGAGCAGGGTTTTTTTTGCCCCCTTCCCTGTGGGGCCTCCTCTCCTCTGGTGATCCCTCTTCAGAGAGGCCTGGCCTAGGAGCAGAGGGGGAAGGGCTTATTCTAAACATCCCCAAGGTTCGTGACCAACCAGTTGAGACACTTCTAAGGCAGAAGCAAGGGTGTTCCATTCCTGTTGCCTCTGCTACCACCACTGCTGCCATTAGAAGAGGAGCCCCTATCAGGCTTCTTTCCTCCACCCCAACCTCCACTTAGAGTTATTTCTTTATTCATTCATCTGCTCAAGTAACAGCTAAACAATGTTAGGAAAGGCTAGAGGAGCAGTGAGAACAGGACCGCTGAGAACTCTGACACGATACAAACGGGTCTTTCCATTGCATCCTGCTGACTCTACCCCAGGGGTAGAGAGAAAAAGAAAGACTTGGAGAAGGCAGACCCATGCAGGGGGAGAAGAAGGGTAGTGTGATAAGCATCACTGACATGTTTAGATGAGAGAACACACCAGATCCCTGCCCCCTCCCCCACCAGGAGGCTGTTGTTGGCACAGAGGAAGAGAGTGCTGTCGGATTTTCTCTTCAGGGGTCCCACTGATTACACCTTTGCCCCCCAGCACTCATGGTAACCTCACCTGGAGAGGTGCTAACATGGCTTTTTGCCAGTGCATACTGATCTCCCCATTTCTACCTAAATGTGTATCACAGAATCCATGAGATAGGAGAAACCTGAACAACCATCTTGTCTCCCTCATAACCTAGAGAGAATCTCTCCTAGAACATACACAGGTAACAAGTCATGGTCCAGGCTTTGCAGGGCAAAAGCAAGGGCAGCCCTTTGACTGACTATAAACTTCGCAGAACAAATTCCCTTAATAAAAGGATTTGTTCTGTAAAACTTGGACACGGTCAAGAGGCCACACTTGAGGACCTAGAGGACCACATGTGGCTCTAAGCCTGCAGGTTCCCCAGCCCTGCCTTAGAATCTTTCCTAGATCTCTTCCACCCCAGTGGCAATCCCCTGTGGCAAGGACATGACCGTGTGTTTATTCCTCATGTGGTGTTCATCATCAGAGGGCCATAAAATAAACTCATCTCTGTTACTCCATCTTCGGCTTGGCTTTGTCTAATATTGACACCTGCATGGAAGATTTCAGCCCAGAGAATTCTTTAAGGGAGCATTCTGTTTGACCAAAGCAAGGGTTTGGATTTGTGGCAAGCAGCAAGCAGCAGCATGGGATCTTTTGTTCATTTTTCCTTTAATTTGATGATATGACCTAATCGGGAATATCTTGCCCAAACCCACCCATTCTCCTCTAATGCCCCCATCAAGGAAGCTCTAAATTTATGTGGATTCTCATCAACATTTTACATACATGGAAAAGCAGGCACATGGATCCCAAGTCACTTGTGTTCTCTCGGTCACCTTTTTTTGACAAGATTTCTTCCAAAACTGGAGTGTCTTTCTCTCAGTTAGATAATTGACACTGATCCCACAATCCACCCCAGTTATGTCATTTCCAGCTCAAGCCTCCTCTGGTAATCTTAATCCAGCCCAGCTCCCTCATTTGTCCTCTTCACTATTCTTCCATCTTCCTCTATCCAGCAAATTCAAAGCTATGGTGTCCGTCTCCATACTGTGGCATTCTATCACTGCTAGTGAAAGAAGTTGACAATAAAAATCCTTGCAGATCTTTTCCATTTTTTCCTACATGCTGGCCTCCTTCCATTTTTGTCATTGAATTCCCTCAGGATGGTTCTACTTAGTTGGGCTCTTGCCACATTTTTAAAATTATTTTTCCCTCTCTACTATTCTTTGTCATGTCATGAAGTGATAATGCCCATAAATTTCCGGCATTCTTCTCTGTTGTATATCAAAATTAGTTTACATTCTTGGCAGTGCCTCCCTTGACTCTTGTTTCTCCCTATTTGGCAGGTAAGTCAACTGTTTATTGGCTAAAGCATGCATATAGATAAGTTTTAAAAGGGTTATTTGAGAAGGGTCAGAATGCTTACAATAAAGGAATAAAGAAAGTGACAGACTGCTGAGCATATATAGATAAAGCCAAACAGAATCTAGGGACTTCTTGAGAAATAGCAGAAAAGCCCTTGCATCTCAGAGGCCACAGGTTGATGTTCTGAACCACTAAAGAGAAGGGGCATGGGAGAGGAATGCGTAACTGGAGACCCCAAATCCCCATTGCTCCCCCATACAACACTGCCTCAGTTGTCTGCTTAGGCCAGTGGACTGGAATGTAGAGCACCTAAAAAGGAGGAAAGGCTGTGGCTAGATTAAGAAGCACTTGAAGGGCCAAAAGAATATGTACATTATAGGAGAAATAGGAGGAGCCAAGGGAGTTTCTCAAGCAGAAGGACAGGTGATTTGCTTTCACAGCTCTACAGAGAATGGGCTAGAGACTGGCAAGACTGGACACAGGCTGGCCCATCAGGCAGCTATTCCACTCTCCCAGTGATGAGGGCCCAGACCAGTGGCCTTCTTTGTAAATTGAGTAAAGTCGGGCTAGATGGTCTCTAAAGGTCCAATTGAAGAAGTCTTGTGGCCCTTCTACCAAATGGCTGGCCACAAATCCTCAGCTACCAGCCTTATCCCTGAATGTCTGAGCTCCCTGGTTCACAGTCTGAGAGCAAGACTACCTAACTACACTTTCTGGATGTTGCCAAAAGAAATCACTATCCTGCTGTCCCAATGGAGAACCCGCTGCTGAAGGCAGGGAGAGTTCCACATCTGCTGGACAGACACTGCAGGGGTTTTAAGCAATAAGTGGGATATGGGAGGCAGATCTTCCAAAAGGCAAGGATGGAGATTCCAGGCTTTCCTGAGCCCCTTGATGGATAAAGCACTCATCACTCTGGCCTTACTCACTTCTGAATTAATATTTCATCTTGGTCATGGGTATTCAGCCTTATTCCCTGGGTTCCCCAGCTCTACCACCATTCACTGTCTCCCACTTTCTATGAAGAAGGCATTCAAATGTACTTGTCAGCCTGACCATCTCTGGTTATGCCCATTCCCACTTTGGGCTCTGGAACCCATGGCCTCTTATGAACACACCTTTCTGGTGACTCAGGACAACCCAGAAGAGCCTTCCTCTGCCATGCAGCCTGGCTCCCTCTCTGCCACTTAGAGCCTTTAGATCTGCCTAGAACCATAAGCCTAATAATACTAAGCACCTCATCAGTGGTCCCACAGTGGGTATATGTCAGAGTCAGTACTTTAATTCAGGTCTTGCTGGCACTAAATCCACCTTTAACCCACTCACATGCCCCTAAATTAGGTCCTTTAGGAAGGCAACATTGCCAATAATATTTCATGCTTATGGCCATAGAACCATCAACAGCCAGGCTTGAGCCCTGAACTAAACCCAGGGCTCTGGGATGAATTCCCCAGCCACCCAAGCTGAGAAACAGCTAAGAAAACCTTGAGTCAAGTGGAGCCTGAGACAAGGTAAGCAAGCCGCCTTCAGAGGGGTGCTATAAATAGCCCTGCTCTCCAGCATGGACGGGCTCAAGAGAAGACACTCATGAATTTAGTCTCCATTCTCTCTAATGACGAGAGCTTTTCCAGAGTGGAAGGAACTGCCCCCAAAAGGAGGGGCTCCCTCCAACTGGAAATCTTCCCATAGACCTCAGATGACCCTCATGGGATATGCTGGAGAGAGAATCCCAGAGGTCTTTGAAGCCCTATCCAATTCCGGTTTTCTGTAGGGCCCTGGGACCTTGAGTGTAACTTCAGCATTTCTAGTAAATAGGTATGAGGCTGTTAACGCTTTGGAAGAAAATGTAGGAGCATCAGAACCAGAACTCTCAGCTATCAACCAGACCAATGCCCTCAGTTTACAGAGGAGACTGAGGAGCTGAGGAGGGAAGGGAATCCAGCAAGGACTCAGGGAATCAATAGCCAGGCTGGGATTCCAACCAAGGCTCTGGGCCCCCAGTTCAGCTCTCCCCACTCACCACACCAGACTGTGGCCACATATTCCCATGCATTTACTGATTAGGAGCACAGAAAGTGGATCTGCTCCAGACCATGGTGTGACAGGAATGTCAAACCTCTAAATGAATTTATATTGGTTATTTAAAAACCCTGCCACCCCTAGGCTTCTTTAGTCTACACCAAACATGGGAGAAATGATCACTAAGGACATCTGAGCATTGGAATTTATGAGGAACTGCAGAGACAGGTGAGCTGGCCCTGGGCTCCTAACAGTATGAGAAGTCATACTGAGTGTGTGTTCCTGCAGCCTGAGCTGGAACCTGGAGACATATGGCTGGGCAGGTCAAGCTACACACAAACCCCATGGGTCCTATGGCCTTCAAAGAGAGGCTCCTGCCACTTCAAGCAAGACACTTGAGTTCAGTAAGTCCCTTCCTAGGAAGGAAGGAAAAAGAGTGAGAAAAGGGTGGGAGAAATCTCTATTCTTACAAGATATTCAAAATAATTAGAACTGAAAGAGGGGCACAGCCATCTAATCTTATCCTCCCATTCCGCAGATGAGGAAATTGTAGCCTCAAGGAAGCGAAGCAATTTGCTCCAGATCACTCCATAAGTTTGGTAAGTATTCAAACTGGGATTTCACTCTGATTGTCAATACAGGATGTGCAGGAGCCTGGGACATCACCCAGCCTCAAGAGGTGCCTGCCTTCTCCCTGGCCACTCTCTCTACAGCCACACACCAGGCTGGGGGGCGGGGGGGAAGCAGGCTCTGTGCCCCTCACCACTATGGCCAGAACTTCTCAGCGCCTTCATCTACCACTCAACGATCGCTCCTTATTTGTGGGTCCCTCCAGCCATTTTTATCACCCAGTCACAGCCTCCAAATCATTCTCCCTCCTTTCCAAAGGAGCCCAGTACAGGGCTCGTAGATTTACTCACCTTCTCAAACCCTACCGCATATTGGAGGACTTCCATATGCATGTTTACATCCCCTCCAAAAGTCTGGGTCTCCTAGTTTATCAGTCTCAACTCCTGTGACCTGTCCTTTCATTCTGCCTCAGCTGCACACATTCTCTCCCATCTTCCACCTCTCCTCTGCCTTCCTCATCCTCACATGATTCTTCATCCTCACTGACTTTTAGTCCCTTCCTCTCTCCCAGTTCTGCTCTCTCTTCCATGTCCTGATCTCACTTTCCCCCCTTCCTAAACCTGACCATGTGTTCAAACAGGCCACTTCTCAGCCTCTTCCACCACTGACTCCCTTAACCACCTGGTCCTTCCACTATTCATAGTCTGAAAATGTCCAGCCCTGTGTCACCATCATCATCCACCCTGTCTTCTATTTTGAACGGTGCTCAATATTGCTCAATACTCAAGTCACACAACAAGTAAATTAATGAGTGAATGGAAAAGACATTTATTAAGCACTTACTATGTTCTGTGCACCGATAATATCTAGATAAAAAGCTGCAGAGTCCCTGCTCTCAAAGAGGTCACATTTTTTGTTTTTGGTTTTGGTTTTGGTTTTTTTTGGAGGGGTGAATGCAGGGCAATTGAGATTAAGTGACTTGCCCAAGGTCATATGGCTAGTAAGTGTTAAGTGTCTGAAGCTACATTTGAACTCAGGTCCTCCTGACTCCAGGTCTGGTGCTCTATTCACTGTGCCACCTAGCCACCCCCAGAGGTCACATTTTAATATGGGAAGATGGCAAGATGTTTCAGCCACAGGTCAAATTGAAAGATCCAATGGTCCCTTTGGTGCAATGGAAAAGCTTTTCTTTAATGACATTTCCACTGATAAAATCACTCAGCTGCAGAACTTCAGGAGCAGGTGGCAGGCTGCATCTCCACAGGGGTTGCTTCTCATGATGATGACCATGGGGACTTGACTGGAGGGAGGGCTGGTAGTCTGAGAGGTTCTGCTATCCCAGAATACTTGGGCTGCCTCCCTGCTGGGAGCCAGCTGGGTCTGCCACAAATTCATACTATCCAATTTCATCTAGGTATTTACAGTTGCCTGGCAATCCTTTCATTCCTTCTTGATTGGGTCCTTGCTATTGTAGTGTGACCTAAACTTTTCTTCTCTCCTCAAGCCCCCTATATCACCTTGTCCCCTTTACATCTCAGAAGAGGACAGCACCTCCTATTTTACTGAGAAAATGGAGGTGGAATGCCATGAGCAACCTCTTCCCTCCTAACCTCTCTACTCTTCAAAATTTCATTACATCTTCACCCCTTCTGATTTGCTTCTCTTTCAGAGGAATAGGTGGCTCTTCTAATTTTCAAGACTAACCCCTTTTTTTGTGCCCCTGGTTCCATCTCTGTCTATCTTCACCATGTCATCATCCTTCAATCATCCTCCAATCATCCTCCTTCCAGCCTTTTCCCACCTTTTATCTCTCAATATCCACTTGTTGCTGTCCCCCATCTACAGCCTTAAAAAAAACAAACAAATACCTTTACTTGGTCTACAATTCCCTAAAGGAATTATTTAACACTATCCTTTTCATAGGCAAAGTTCTTGAAAAAGCCATCTACACACATTGCTTCCTCTTCCTAACTTCCCACTCTCTTCTTGTCCCTTTGTAATTTGGCTTCTAACCCAATCAATTAAACTGAAACTGCTATCTCCACGGCTATCTATGATCTCTTAACTATTGTATCCAGCATGAGTCCTTATCCTTTCTAACTTTTCTGCTTCCACTTGATCCTGTTACCCATTCAGTCCTCTTGGTCACTCCATCTTTCCTTGGCTTCTACATCCCTGTTATCTTTTGATCTTGTCCTGCCTCTCTAACCATGACTGCTCTGACCTGTGTTTTAGAAATGTCGATTTGGCAACTATTTGGAGGATGTATTAGAGATGGGAGAAACCTGAGTCACGGAGACCATCACATAGCTGCCCCTGAAACTTTTAAGAATAAGAATATTGGGACAGCTAGGTGGCCCAGTGAATAGAGCACCAGCCCTTGAGTCAGAAGGACCCAAGTTCAAATCCGGCCTCAGACAATTGACACTTACTAGCCATGTGACCCTGGGCAAGCCACTTAACCCCAATTGCCCTACCTTTCCCCCTCCAAAAAAAAAAAAAGCTAAAAAAAAAAAAGAATAATTTCCCAACTGATAAATGATCAAGGGATATGAAAAGACAATTTTCAGAGAAAAAAAATCAAAGCTATCAATAATCATATGAAAAAATACACTAAATCACTAATAATTAGAGAAATGTCAATTAAAATAATTCTGAGGTACTACCTCATAACCATCAGATTGGCTAAGATGACAAAAAAATGGAAAATGATAAATGCTAGCAGGGATGTGGAAAAACAGGTACGCTAATGAACCGTTGGTAGAATTGTGAACTGGTCCAACCATTCTGGAAATAATTTCAGAACTATCCTCCAAAAGCTATTAAACTGTGCATATCTTTTGTCCACTATATGTTATTTTTAGGCACTTAATCATTTTTAGCACGTATTATTGTTATTTATGAACACACCTTATTAACTGACCCAAATGTCTCCCTGAGAGTAGAATTATGTGGGTTTTCCTCAATGGAGAGCCAAAGCCAAACCCACAGACCCATACTGAGTAGAGGCTTTGTAAATGTTTGTTGGGCTGAAGTGAATCTGACTTCACCTGGTGCTGCCATATTGTCTCTGTGACATTGGACAAGTCAATTAACTTCTCTGGGTTTCAGTTGAACTCTATGACCCAGAGCTAACTCTTAGAGCCTAGGACTCCAGGATTAAGTGGGTCCGTTTCCATAATGTTGTTTACTGCTAGGATAACCCCAGGGGCTTTCAGAATGGAAACAATCATTGGTTAGGTAACCTTGGGTAATCTCCTCTCCATCCTGAAGCCTATTTTCTCCTCTGTGAAAAGAAGAGATGGGAGTAAAGATGTCTCCATTATGACATTATGTGACCCTGTGACCACTGCTTTCAAGGAGCACCTATCCCTCAGTTGACCGCATTGCCAGTTTTCTCCCCACCCTGAGGAAAATGGCATCAACCTCTAGACAAAGTTTGTCTGGTTTTAAAAACATACTGAAATAGAAGAGTCTTGAGATGAGGGTCATCGCACTCATGATGTCAGATATGTTCAACAAGCTTGTCTGTCTTATTGGACTGAACTCACTGTACATGTTACAATGAAGAAGGCTTCTTTTTTTTGTCTTTTTGAAGGGAGGGAGGCAGGGCAATTGGGGGTAAGTGACTTGCCCAAGGTCACACAGCTAGTAAGTGTTAAGTGTCTGAGGCCGGATTTGAACTCAGGTCCTCCTGACTACAGGGCCAGTGCTCTGTTCACTGTACCACCTAGCTGTCCCCATGAAGAAGGCTTCTGTGGAGAGTTGGAGGGTGGGATGTAGAGTGTCTTCCTAGAGTCATCATTGCAAGATAAGGAAAATACAAGATTATCATGATGAGTGATGACTTAAAAACATGGTACCAGGGAAAGAACTGGATAGGGAGTTAGAAGCCAGAGTTCAAACTCCTGTTCTGTCACTCAATAACACCTATGTGACCTTGGACAAGTCCCACCCTACTCACATCAGTTCCCACCCCTATAAATTGATGTGACTGAAATCTCTGACCTCCATGGTCCCACTCAGCTCAGAGTCTGCCATTTGAGGGCTCATACCTCGCCCTAAGCTTTAGAGAGGAAATCACTCAGGAGGTATTTGGCCCCCCTAACAGCCCAGTGCAATGACTCCTGGACACATGCTTGTCCTCACCTAGCAGGTGTGGTAGTCAAGGTTCAGAGACAGAAGCCACATGCCCTTGGTCACATGGGTGGGTAGAGGTTGAGGCAGTGCTTGGACCAAACCTTGCTACTGAATCCAAACCCAACTAGCCCATGCTGCCTCCCAAATCACCTTGTAGTTGTGAACGGTGGCCCATACTCCCCAAACCCCTCTTCTTCCTACAGACCCAGTATGTGGCAGTGATTCCTGGATGCCAGGGAGTTCTACAAGCTTCCCCAGCCCATAGCAGGTGGCCTCACCTCCATTAGAGCCTGCCCTAGGACCCTCTCCAGGCCGTGCCAAGATGCCAAGCTAGCACAACTAAATGTCAACATCTGACCCAATCAGCAAAAGCTCCACCACAGAAATTATCATTCTCTTAATTACAAATGTTGATTGGCTCTGTAGAGACTTGTGAGCATGGAACTGGGGAACCTGACATCACTTGAATTTCTGGAACCTCCTGTGGATGTATTGTGGATTTCAGTGGATCTTCTTTTCACACCGTCTCAGAAAACCCCTTCCCCATTTGCTTCAAAGTAAAGTCTGAGTTTCCTTCCTGCTTTTCCTGCCCTCCTGCCCAAAATAGTCTGCCTTGAATCACACCTGCCAAACAAGCCCTGAGCATCTCTGGGCTTCAGAGGTTACAAGGGGGAAGAAGACAATTCCTCAGTACTTAGCGAGCCTGGTTCTGAACAATGACTTGTTACTGAGTCCAAGCCCAACTAGCTCATGCTGCCTCCCAAATCACCCTGTAGTATTGAACGGTGGCCCATACTCCCCAAACCCCTCTGGATAGGGAGGTGATGAGGCTGGAGTGGGAAGAAGGTGGTAGCTGCTCTCAGAATCCCTGTGGTCCAGCAAAGGAAATGAAACTTGTGTGACCCAAACGTTCAAGGTGGGAAGGACCTTTGAAATCACCTCCAACTCCACTGAGGAAGTTGAGGTTCTCAGTTGGGATTTCTTTTTTCACCCTGTTCCCCAACTTTGAACCTCTGACATCATCCCCCATTCTTTCCCTCTTTGCTCCAGTCTCTGATCAAGATGTAGTCTATGTTACACAAAGGCACTGGTTTTATATAACTTTCCCACAAAGCCAAATCCAACCAAATACTGTGTTTTATGTCATGCAACCTCTAAAAGGTGTCTCCTTTTGTTCATATATGGGTGCACACACGTGCACACACAGACACACACACATATGAACAAAAGGAGGCAGCTTTTAGAGGTGCAAGTGGTTAGGGGAAGAATTCTTAGTCAGGAAAGGCCAAAGTTAATCATCAAAAATAAATAAAAGAAAAGCTATGAATACACGAAGTGTAAAACCTGCTGCAAAAAACAAAATCAATAGAGATAGAACAAGAAGATAAGCTACCGAGTGGGGAAAATCTTCATATTTGATAAAAGTTTGCTATCCAAGGTTTAGGAAAAAATTAGCCCCAATGTATAAGATGAAGTCATCCCCTGACTCATGAGAAGTCAAAGGGTATGAAGAAATGACTTTCAGAAGGATTTCAAATGTTCAACAACTTCTTATAAAAGTGAAATACTACTCTTAGGGATCCCCTGACCCAAAACCAATTCTAAAGAGGACAAAAGCTAGAAAGAGCTAATGATGAGCTACTTGATTAAACAGGCTTCCCTCCATCTCATTGTCCCATAGAGGGACAATAAACTCAGTGCAAAGATTGAGATGTCTCTGCTGCACATGGCCAGCATAGGAATTTGTCTTACTTTAGCATATGTTTGTAACTGGGGTTTGTTGTTCTTGCTTTCTTGGTGAGGAGGGGGAAACAGAAAAGATAGAAGGTAAATCTTCATTTAAAAAATTTTAAGAAAAAATACCAGGGGCAGCTAGATAGCTCTAGAGTCAGGAGGACCTGAGTTCAAATCCAGCCTCAGACACTTGACACTTAATAGCTGTGGGTGAGTCACTTAACCCCAATTGCCTTGCCTTCCCTCCTCCAAAAAAGAAAAAAATATTGGAGAAACTGCCAGAAGATGACCACACTAATATACTGTTATTAGAGATGTGAATTAATCCAGGGGTTGTGAAAATTAATTTGAAGCTATGTGAAAGAGTCACCAAACTGTACCCAAATCCCCTTTGATCTGGTCTTCCCACTACTGGACAAACACCTCAAGGAGGACAAAGATGAGGAGGCCTGATTAAATATTCACAGCAGAGCTCAGAACCAAGACGGCAGAATAAAGGCAAAGATTTTGAGGTCTCCCAAATCCCCCACCAAAACAACTTCAGAATAATGCCTCAGAAGGAATTCTGGATGGCAGAACCAACAAAAGGACAGGAGGGACCGATTTTCCAAACCCAGATACCTTAGAAGCCTGGTGGAAAAAGTCCGTCTCACTGGGGTGAGGAAGAACAAAGTCCAATGCAGGCCAGGTCCCTGCAGACAGTAGCAGACCTTGTGGGAGGACTAAATGAGCATCTTCTTGAGCTCTCAGGCCCTGGACAGTGAAGGGTCAGACAACTCAGCAGAAGGAAACCGACTATAGGGGACCCTTTGCTGACACTGGGGGTAGGACTCCGGTGCATTGGCCACACTCATATCTGGGTCACAGTCCCAGGGTGAAGAGGAGCACTAGCACATCAGATCTCATGGCCACAAGAGAGTGGGGACCCTGGTTACATTTCCCAGGCAAAAAAGAGTGCTTATGGTCATTCACAGACCAAAGTACAGCCCAAGAGAGTAGTAAAAACACATCTCCTTAGATATAATACTTTGAAAGAACTGAAAACTTACATACCAACACCCCCCCCCCCACCACCACCACCAAACTAGCTCTGAAAATAGCTGCACAAAAAAAACTAAAGTTTGGGATAGTGCCCCTGCCACCGCAGGAGGAGAGCCCAACTTTAATCTAAAGTTAAAAGTCAGGACATAGGTTGAAAATATGAGCAAAAAGAAAGGAACTTGACCAGAGAAAGTTAATAGTGACAGGGAATATCAAAACACAAACTCAGAAGAAGAAGATAACAAAGACAAAACAGTTACATCCAAAGTTTCAAAATACAATGTGAATTAGTCTCAGTCCCCAACCCCCCACCCCAAAAATTATTCTTGGAAGAGCTAAAAAAAGGATTTTAAAAGTCAAATGAGATAGAGGAAAACCTAGGGGAAAAAATGAGAGTGATGCAAGAAAATCACCAAAAAAGAGTCAACAGCTTGGTAAAAGAAGCGCAAGCGCGCGCGCGCGCACACACACACACACACACACACACACACAATACTGAAGAAAATAACACCTTTAAAAGAAAAAGAATAGGCCAAATGATAAAAGATGAACAAAAATCCACTGAAGAGGAAAACTCCTTAAAAAGTAGAATTGGCCAAATGGAAAAAGAGGCACAAAAGCTCAGTGGAAAAAAAATAATTCTTTAAAAATTAGAATTGGACAATTGAAAGCTAATGATTCCACAAGACACCAAGAAACAATAAAACAAAATAAAAAGAATGAAAAACAAAAGAAAATGTGAGATATATCATTTTAAAAAACTGATCAAGAAAGCAAATCAAGGGGAAATAATTTAAGAATTATTGGACTAGGAGTAGACTAGATGGCAAAGTTAATAGAGCACCAGCCTTGGAGTCGAGAGGACCTGAGTTAAAATCCAGCCTCAGACAGTTAACACTTACTAAGCTGTGTGACCTTGGGCAAGTCACTTAACCCCAATTGCCCTTCCTTCCCCCCTCCAAAAAGCAAAAAAAAGAAAAGAATTCTATACATCATCTTTCAAGGAATTATCAAGGAAAAGTGCCCTGATAACCTAGAATCAGAGTATAAAACATAAATGGAAAGAATCCACCAATTCCTTCCTGAAAGAGATCCCAAAATTAAAACTCTCAGAAATATTATAGCCAAATTTCAGAGTTCCCAGGCCACGAAGAAAATATTGGGAGAATTCAGAAAGAAATATTTCAAATATCATGGAGCCAGAAGTCAGGCTTAAACAGGATATGGCAGTTTCTACATTAAGCTATCAGAGAGCTTGGAATATGAAATTCCAAAGGGCAAAGGAGCTAGGATTACAACAAAGAATCACCTACCCAGCAAAACTAAACATAATACTTCAGGGGAAAATGGATATTTCATGAAATAGAAGAATTTCAAGCATTCTTGATGAAAAGACCAAAGCTAAATAGAAAATTTGACTTCAAACTCAAGAGAAGTACAAAAATGAAACAATAAGGGATTCAATGAGGTTAAACTGCTTACATGGGAAGATGATCCTTGTAGCTCCTAAGAACTTTCTCATTATTAGAACAGTTAGACAGAGTATTCATAGACAAAGGGCATGGCTATGACTTGACTATGATGGGATGATATCTTAAAAAATAAAATTGAAGGGTTAAGAAAACAAGATGCATTGGGAGAGCAGGGAAGGAAGAGGTAGAATGGGGGCAAATTATCTCACAGAAAGAAGGCACAAAAGAACTTTTACAATGCAGGGGAAGATGGGGGTGGAGGGTACCATTTGAGCCTCACTCTTGTCAGAAGTATCTCAGAGGGGAATGAATAATGTGCACTCAGTGGAGTATAGAAAACTATCATACTGTGCAGGAAAGTATAAGGAGATAAGAAAAAGAGAGGGAATCTGATAGAATGGAATGCAGATTGGGGGAGATGGTGATCAGAAGCAAAACACTTCTGAGGAGGAGCATGGAGAAGGAAGAGAGAGAGAAGGATGAACAGGGAGGAGATAGAATGGGCAGAAATACGCAGTTGTCATAGTGGGGAAAAATTAAAGTAAGTTTCTCTGATAAAGACCTCATTTCTTAAATATATAAAGAACTGAGTCAAATTTATAAGAGTTTAAGTCATATCCCAATTGATAAATGGTCAAATTATATAAAAAGGCAGTTTTCAGATAAAGAAATCAAAGTTATCCATATTTATGTGAAAAAATGCTCTAAATCACTATTGATTAGAGATATGAAAATTAAAATAACTTTGAGGCCCCACCTCATACCTATCAGATTGGTTAATATGATAGAAAAGTAAAAGGACACATGTTGGAAGGAATGTGGGTAGATTGGAACACTAATTCACTGTTGGTAGAATTGTGAACTTATCAAACCATTCTGGAGAGCAATTTGGACATATGTCCAAAGGACTATAAAACTGTGCCTTTGACCAAGCAATGCTACTACTAGGTCTGTTTCCCAAAGAGATAAAAATAATAACAAAAAGAAAAAGGAGTCATACGTACAAAAAACATTTCTAGTAGCTCTTTTGTGGTGGCAAAGAATCGGAAATTGAGGGAGTGTCTATCACTTGGTAAAAGGCTGAACAATGTGCGGGATAGGGTTGTGATGGACTACTATTATGATATAACAATGATGAGTACTATATTTTCAGAAAAAAAAAACTAGAAAGACTTAAATGAACTGATGCAAAGTAAAATAAGCAGAACCAGGAGAACAGTGAACACAGTAATAACAATATGATGATCAATTATGAATGACTTAACTATTCTTAGCAATACAATGATAAAAGACAATTAAGAACTTCTGGTGAAAAATGCCCTCCATCTCAGAGAAAGAATTGATGGAGTCTGAACACAGATTGAAGCAGACTTTCCTTATTTTATTTTTCTTGTTGGGTTTTTTTTTTTTTTTGGTCTGTGTTTTCATTCACAACGTGAGTAATACTCAAATACGTTTTGCATGACTGCACATGTATAACCTACATCAAAGTACTTAACTTCTCAATAAGGAGGAAGGGGAATAAAGGAGGGAATTTGGGGTGTAATTTTTCTTAATGTTAATTGTTTTTACATGTGATTGAATGAAAATAAAGTATTTTAAATTTTTTGTTAAAAAAAGAAAACCTTAAAGCAACATATAAATGCATGCTGTCGTAAGGAGTACTTAATAAGTGCTTAATTAGCTGAATGAAACAATTCTCAGCAGCATCTGTGGGGCACAAAACTAAAGCTATAGGGAATTAGGGAATAGATGGAGCAATTGTGACATTCATATTGATATGAATGCAACTGAATATCCCTGCACCCTAGAAGATGAATGAAGAAGAGCAAGAAACATGGAAGAATTGTCAATAAAATGAAGAAAATGGAACCAAGACAGCAAGAGATAAAATAACTGCAACAATGTTAATAAAACAGTAAGAAAGACTGCAGATTGCACAAGGAACAATGCAGCACAGAGTCAGAATGAAACAATGTCTCCCTCCTTTTTTTTGGGGGGGGGGGGATGCTGTATACACTGTCAGATGTGGTTGATTTTAGTTTAGCTTGGTTTAATCGTTCTGTGGTACAAAGGAGAGTTTGGGAGGAAGGTCAGAAGAAGATTGTAATATGAAAACAAAACAAGGCATCTTAAAAAAGGAAAGGAAAAGGAAAAATGAATAGATAGTTTTCTCATTCCAGATGTAATCATGCACTCTGGAATCACTGACCAATGGATTCTCTCCTCCAGATCCCCTACTTTCAAAGCATCCTAGCACTCCACACAGGCACACACTCAGCAACTCTCCAAAGCTGGAGACAAGATGTGAGGGTCACTCTGGCTGGTAAGCCTTCCCCTGGACTGCCACCTAAACCAACATGCAGCCCGGATAAAAGCCTACATAGGACTTCACTTCTGTTCCATCCTCTTAGAGTCAAACTCCAAGAGGCAATTACAGTTATCATTGACCATAGAACAATTTGTCAGCTTTTGAGCATTTTCTCCATTCTTTCTACACCCTTTTTTGTTTGCATTTTTTATGCAAGAGTTGTTGCCCTCATCTGACAGATGAGGAAACTGAGGCTTAAAGAGGGGAAGGAACACAGAGTAATGGAAAGACAACTCAATTTGAAGTCAGAAGACCAGAGTTCAAATTCCAGCTCTGACACTTTCCCCCATGTGACCTTGGGCCAGTCACTTGTCTCTGGGCCTCAGCCTCCTCTATTAAATTAGGGGGTTAGATGAGAGGGCCTGTCAGGTCCTTCTCCCTCCAAATCTATGACCCTACAATTGGTCCAAGAGAATATTGAAAGTCATTAGTTGAGCTGGGATTCCATCCTCCAACTCTCCCAGTCTTCCAAGTAACAATCCATGCCATGGTTCTTACAGGATGAGCGATGTTTGCTGCCAATTGTTTTAAAATCATTGTGGATCCTCTTGGATGAAGCACATTTACAGTGAAGGCAAATGCTTTAAAAATCGACTATTTTCAGTCTTTGGAGACGCCAGGAACCATCGCGGCTCACAGAACCCTCCTGATAACTGAGCCCAAGCTTCTAATTTTACAGAAAAGGAGATTGAACCTGAAAAAGAGAAGGCGCGCGCCCAAGGTCGCACACAGTCAGCCTCCTCACCACTAGCCAAGGCTTCTTCTCATAGTCTTATGCTGGCCCCTTCCTACACTAAACTACCCCTAAAACTTGTAAGTAATATCAGCTACGACCCTCCTTGGTGTGCGCGTCTAGATGACACAAAGACGGAGCACAGGTCTGGAAGCCAGAAAGACCTGAATTCAAACACTGCCTCAGAGAGCCAACAACTTCTCTAGGCCTCAGTTTCCTCATCTGTAAAATGAAAGGCTGTTCTCAATAGCCCCAGGGATCCATCTCAGACAGAAATCTATGATCCTGTGACCTCAGGAAGCATTGCAATGTACCTTAATGATGACAGTGCTTCAGACCAGGAACTGTCTTCAAGCAATGGAGAAAGCCAGGCCCTGAGGCAATGCCCACCTTTCTGCCTTTCCTATGTCCAGGGTGGCAGCGAGTATGACCACAAACATCATGGGTGACCCCCTTAAGAGACAGATAAAGACAGTTATGCCTATAGACTTAACCCTTCTATGCTAAATGGGATGGTGAAGCAGCATCTTTCCCAAGCACTGATGCTGCTCTTCAGGCCAGAACCAGGAAGATCCTTTATCCTAAAATCTAAGACAAATCAGGAAGTCCCAAGGTGCTGGTGCCATCCAGCTGAGAGCTGAAGATCCTAGGAACACACACTCACTGACACACACTCATACACAGACACACACACACACACAGACACACACACACACAGACACACAGAGATACACACACTCACTGACACACACAGACACACAGAGATACACACACACAGATACACACACTCACTGACAGACATTCACACACAGAGACAGACACAGACATAGACACAGAGACATGCACACACACAGATACACATATTGACACACACAGAGATACACACACACACACACACACACACACACACACATTCTACAGTATTTGGAGAATCTCATCTGAGCTAGGAGAAGCTTTGGGAAACCAGAGCCTCTTGCCCTCCCACTCTCCCACCCCTGCCAGGGCCAGAGCCCAGCTCCCTATTACCCCAGAGAAAAGGGACTGCCCTGGAGGAAGCCTGCAGCTGGAGGCCTCAGGCCAGGCCAGGCAGCCCCAGCGCCCTCCTGCCAGTTCTGCCGTCCGCACCAGGGATAAGGCAAGCCCAAAGCCCTTCCATCCCCCGGGAAGCGCGCAGCGCTGCATCCATAAATACAGTCATGCTGGCTGGGTCGGGATGACGGCGCGGGTTTCATGACCCTGTGCCAAAAATCAAGGAAAGGCCAGGAAAGGGCGTTGGGGGCCCGGCCCGCAGCCTCCTGGCAGCGCCCCCCCCCCCCCCGCCGGGCTCCAACCTTTGCCGCTGGTCCTGCGTTGCCTGGCATCTCCATCACTGCCACCGCCCCTCCCACGCAGCACCGCCACCACCGGCCCACAGCCGGACACACAGTGACTCAGCACAGACACTGGGCTCCAGGCTCAGATGGAATTTACCAAGTTCTCCCGGCATCCAGGGCCCCAAGGCTATCGGGCGCACCGCGGGGCAGCCCCCGCGATTGGGGGAGAGTGGGGGAGGGGGAGAAGGGGAGGAGGCAGGGGAAGAGGGAGGAGGAGGAGGAGGATGGAAAAGAGGAGAGAGAGGGGGAGGGGAGGGGGAGGAGGGAGAGGAAGAAGGGGAGGAGGGATAGGAAGAGAGGGAGGGGAGGGGAGGGGAGGAGGAAGGGGAAGAGAATGGAAAGGAGGAGAGAGAGGGAGAGGAGGAGGGGAGGAGGGATAGGAGGAGAGTGAGGGGGAGGAGGAGAGGAGGAGGAAGGGGAGGAGGGATACGATTAGAGGGAGGGGAGGAGGAGGGAAAGGAGGAAGGGAGGAGGGAGAAGGGGAGGAGGAGAGAGAGGAGGGACAGGGGAAGAGGGGAGGGGGAGGAGGGGAGGAAAGCAGTAGGGGAAGAAGGAGCATGGAGAGGAGGGAGGAGGGGAGGAGAAGGGGAAGAGGAGGAGGGGAAGGAAGAAAAGGAGGATGGATAGGAGGAGAGGGAGGGGGAAGGAGGAGAGGAGGAGGGGCACCAGGAGAAGGGGGAAGGGAGGAGGAAGGGACCATCCTGCAGGGCTCACTGACCAAAGGGAATTCAGCTGCAGTGTTCCAGGGTAACCAGGAGAGGAAGGGCTGAGGGACTTAGGAGGGCTTCCTCAGCTGGAGGGGAAGTCAGTGGGAGCCATTAGCAGTGCTTAGCATACCTCCTGCCCTAAGGACCCTGGCCTCAGTCTCCTGGATGTTCCAGCAATTACTTTGTACCTCTGCATCATTCAACATGTGTTGTTGACACAGTCACAAAAATATTAGACTTGGACGCCCCTAAAGGCCCCAGGGGAGAAAATCACCTTTGACATCTTCTGCTCCCTTGAGTGCTGTAGGGCACAAAGCCCTGGGTCTGAACACTCAGGACCTACTCTCCAACGCCCCCTCCTTTGGTTCACACTGTCTCTCTGACCCGGGCTAGGCATTTAGCCAACTGGGGCCTCAGTTTCCTCATCTATAAGAGGAGGGGTTGGATTCAACCTCTGAGGTCCCTTCGAGCTCTAGAGCTATTGTCTTGTTATCTAAATGATTTCCTGGTTCCCCAAATCCAACCTCAAAGAAAGAAAGTCTAAGCACTTAAATATGAAGAGGAAATACAGAAATGAAGGTAGCAGGAGCCACAGGGCTCTGGCAGCTCTCTGTCCCAGGACAAGGTGCTTCCCACCCTGGGCCTCGGGCTTATTTGTCTCTAAAATGAGCATTAAAGCTCTGCTGCGCTTGGAGATTGCTCCTCTGTGATTAACAAGGTGCCTCTCCCTCACCTCTCCCCACCCAAGGCTCGGCTCTGCCCCGCCCACCAGCAGCTCCCAAACCTTAAGTGTTTGCCTTTCTCCCGCCTCCACCTTCTTGCACTTCCTGGGACCCGGGCCCCACTGGATCAGTCAATATGTCGACGATGTTCCCGGCCCTCTGCTAAACGCTGTCCGTGACTGAGGAGCCGGCAGGCCCAGCACGCTGGTGTAGACCCTCAGCGCCTCACCCCCAAACTGCCGCATCAGCCCAAAGGCTGCTCTGCCTGCCACAAGTCTCCCCCCACTCCGCTCCACCTGACATCTGGCCGCCAAAGTCGTTTTCCTGGAACCCGGGGCCCATCATGGCAAAGCCCACCGCCGTTCAGACTCCAGCAGCAGATAGAAATGCTCTGTTTGGCATCCAAAGGCCTTCAGAACCTGCAGGGGGATTCTGGGACTCCAAATCTAGCGTTCTTTCCACTGCTCTTTAAGAATGGCAGAACGCCAGGGCTAGAAGGGACTCAGACACCATTCAGCCTCCGACCCAGACCAGAGCAAGAGGCTCCCAAGCTCCCAACTAAGGATCATCCAGTCTTTGTTCCAAAATGGGATGCAGTGTGGCATGGTGGATGGGGGTGGGCCCTGGAGTCAGGGCCTGCCTCTAACTATAGTGACTGTGTTACCCTGGGTAAGTCACTGAGCTGCCCCAGGACCCAGGAACTTCTGCCTTGCTGAGGCACCAAACAGGACTTCTCTAGACCCATGACATCACTGGTCTGAGTGAAAAGGAAAAAATTTCACTGAGATGAAACTGAATGAGCCACCCAGAGTTACTCATATTAGAGAAGCCCCATGGCTCTGACTCTGTGCTCGGCTGGCATTCCCTCAATGGCGCCCAACAATTTGTCCACACTTCACATTGTCTCAGCCCCTCTTTCTGTTCTGCTGGGACCCAGGCTGCATTTGAAAAGGGAGGCAGGAAGCCAATGTGGGGACCTCCCCACTTCTTACTGGTATGGAGTATCTCATGAGCAAATTAGTGAGTTACCAACACACACTCACATGCACACACACACACACACACACACATACACTCATGCACACACACACTCACACATGTACACACTCACAAATGCACATGCACACACTCACATGCACACACACACATACACCACACATTCAATCTGCCAGGGTCCTGACTTGGGCTCCTCTGTGATTCCTGTCATGCCCAGCCCCTGACATGAGTCTTCCAGGGCCAACAAGAGGGGTGAGCACTCTCGGCCATCTGCTTCATGAGAACATTAGGAGAGACTTGTCCTGTTGGAGGTGTGGGAGTCACCTGTGTCAGCACTCTCCTAGTCTCCATCCCCACAGCTCTCTGAACTTGTTCTGACATGGGCCATAGCCAGAAGTCTGAAACCTGTGGAGTCGTGGGCCCTTGTGAATGCCCTCCAAAGGAAGGTGTCTTTCATGACATTGGACATTGGACAGAATGACATTGGACAGAAGATGCAATGCCCAGGTGCAAGGCCCCTCTCTTCTGCAAAGAATCGAGAGACAGGTACACTATTTTTCATGAGGTCTTTGCTGACCCCAGAGATGGAATTAGAAGGGGTTGGCCAATTGGCTGCATATTTTAATCTTTATTTTTTTCTGTTCTTTGCTGCAAAGGATGACCCTTTCAGAGGATCTGAAGATGCTGGCAATGCCAAAGATATCAATACAAATTTAAGATAAAAATGTACACAGCTCTTCAAGCAGCATTAAAGCAGCCTCTGCTGCCATCAGGTGATGTGATAGGATGGCATCCTTCCTGAACCCAAGGGCTGAAGTCTGATTTTGTCTTTTTGATAAGCCCTATTTTCCCCACTCTGAAGAAAGGCCCAAGGCCTGGGGCTTGGCCTCCCAGCTTACTGACCAGAAGAAGATAAAAAAAAAAAAAGAATCATAACAATGTCTCATGATGTTATTTATCCCACTTCCTTGTTCCAAGGTACTTGTATATATTTGTGTCCTCCCCCCCCCTTTCCTCCCCCCCCCCCCCGCCCCCCCGGCCAAGGCAGTGTGGAGTCTGCACCTGAGGTCAGAGGGCCTACATTCAAATTTATCTCTGACACTTCGGATCTGACTCAGTTTATCCAGCTATAAAATGGGGACAAGGTTGTTTTGACAATCCAACGAAATGCCTATAAAATGCTTTAATGCACAGCAATGTCAATTACTCTCACATACATATTTATAGTCAGTGATTTACAACCAGTGATTCAACAAAACTCCAGTCTGGTCTCTGAAAATATCAAATTTGTATGCAATCCTCTGTTGGGTCTTTCACTCAAGGTGCCTCTCTGGATCAACATCCCAAACCATCACTTAGAGAAGCAGAACCACATACTGCTCAGAAGAAATGGGAAACTGAGGCAGCCAGCTGCATTCCCTTCAGTGATGGCTGGCTTCTATGCCCTGGGGCTCCAAACAAAAGGCACTTGAACACTGGCTGCCCCCCTTCATAATGCTGGGAGAGACACGGTTCCTGTCACTGGCTGGATTCTGCGACAGCCTCCCAGCTGCATCTGCCTTCATGTTGGCACTCAGAACAAATCCCAAGTTGAACAGTCAGGCAGCTTGGGCACCCATCCAGGCTCTGCTGCCTCTATGCAGAGAAACTTTAAGCCAGCTCCTTCATGCCATTGGTGCTGGTTTCCTTCTCCACAAAGTGAGGGGGTATCTAAGCAGTTTCAGCTCTAAGGGTCTGGGATGTTCCAAGTATCCATTAATGGAAGTGTTTGGTGAAACTGTCCCCCTACTATCCCTGAGATGAGGAGTGGGGGAAGGCACAGAGTAGAAAATGCCATCACAAAAATGGATTTGTCAGCATGAGCCCTCCCCTTGGTCTGTGTTGACCACTGACCTACCAAATTTTAAGAGACATCCTTTGGCATCTGTTGACCAAAGCACCTCCCCAGTAGTCAGTCTCCTATGACACACTTATCTAAACCTACTGAGGAGTGGAGATTAAGAAACAGTCCATGGCCAGACCCATGTTCACAACTGTTCTAGCTCAGAAGAACCTAGAAGAATTTAGATTACCAAGATCAGCTCCACATCATAGTGAGGTCACATCCTTACAATGTCCAGGACACTCTGGATCCTCACAACTGCTTCTCAGGATCCCTGGCTTCCTCCAAGTCACCATCTGCATGCTATCTTTCCTAGTCCCCCAAAGTCAGAGTCCCCCATGTATTCATTGGTCATTATTATGTTTGTCCTTCATTTTTGAAGAGACCCATGACATCAGGGAAATGATCACATGGCTTGCAATTGACTTGGATTTGAGTGGAGGTCACCAGTCTCACTTTCATCTCCAGAGCCATCTGGGTCCAGGGACCAACTATTCATCAGGACAACTGGAGATGGCCCAAGATTCATTGGGAGAACCTGGCTTGAGATTAGCAGTGTTTCCTGGTCAGGGGACCATGAATATTGCAGTTTAGTATTTAGAGGTGCTTGAGACCCCAAAATACCAACATACTGGGTCCTACCAAATGCATTTGACTCGTCTTCTCTCACCCAAAGGACAGCAAAGCTTATTAAAGATTCACCACAAGTGGGCCAGAACGAGCCAACACAGAGTAAGTCTGCACTAGATTCAGCCTCAGCAGCCTCATGGACGCAAGATGGATCTTATATATAGAAACACTGTGGAAGGGTTTTAGGGGTGATCTAGAGGAGGGGTTTGGGGAGGGACTTGAGGAGGAGTCTAAGGAGGATCTTAAGAAACTGAGGTGAGACTCCAGGAATGGGATTAAAGGTGGGAAATAGCTGAAGGCTACCTGGAGATGACAGACCGTGGAGGGCTAGGCTAGTTTAAGGGAAGAGATTTGGGTATAATACATTCTGATAGGATCAAGGGTGGGAAGTAGCTCGACAAGGGAGAGCTAGGCTAGGTTAAGAGTAACAGAGATATGGGCCTAGTGGTAATGAAAGGCTTATGACCCCAAGCAAATGCTTCATCAAGTAGGAAGAGTCAAAGGCGGTTCCCAGAACCTAAACCCCATCATAGGGATGGTCCTATGCCCATAAGCCTCCAACAGGTCTTTGTTCCAGGGGCCAGGCCCAGGCATGCCTAGGACATCAATGCCTTTGCCTATAGCCTATGGCTAGGTCTCCAAGCAGGAGGGTCCCTGGACCTTCCTCTGTTTTGGCTGAATCTGAGCCCTGTCTCATCAAGTCAGGGGGTTGAAACAAAGGCACACTCCTTCCCCTCCTGTGAAAAGATACCCATGCTGCAGCTCACTGGAGGCAAACATGGGCCAGAGACCCAGGTCAGGGGCAAGCAGCAGCTCTCCCTCCATAGTTACAAGCCTACTCTCACCACAAAATCAATGTTTCTACAGAGGGAATGAATACCAACTTCCCCAAGTTTAACGAAACCCCAGGGCAGTCACCATGGACAGCTAAGCAGTGTTGTGCAGAGAGTGCTAGGCCTGGAGTCGGAGTCTGGCCTCAGACACTTACCAGCTGCATGACCCTGGCCAAGTCATTTCACCCTGTTTGCCTCGGTTTCCTTATTTGCAAAATGACCTGGAGAAAGAAATGACCAACCACATCAGCACCTTTGCCAAGAAAACCCCAAATGAGGTCACAGAGAGGGGACATGACTGAGAAATGACTGAACAACAGCACTCAAGGAGTCTGGGGGCCTCTGGAATGGGCTGGTCCAACCCAGGTGAGTCACAGACACCCAAAAGAACCTAAGCTTTGCTGAGTAAGGGAAAATGTTCTGAGGGTGAATTAATTTCCATTCATTGTCCCTGAGGATGGGACTATAATCCCTGTCCCTTGGGAAAGGCTGCAGGGAGAGGGGGCAACAAAACAGCCCCTCCCCCTCATTCCTACCACCACCAAACCAGTGGAGATTCACTTGGGCAGGAAGCCACAGGGTCAGTAGTGACCTCGAGAGAAGCTGGAAAATCAACATGGCCTTCCCAATGAGTAACCCATGTCACCAGGGGCCACATGCAGCAAAGTAACTGAACTGACTCTGACTTTGTGGCCGAGAGCAGGTTTCTGAAGAAAGACGAGACATCAGCTTCTCTTCCAGGGCAGCTCTCGATTCCCTCGGCCCACACAAACCCAGGGAATCATGGGTTCAGAAGCTTCATTCCCACTGATAAAGTCTCCTGAAGGTCCCACCCCATCTCCTGAGGGCACCCAGATGCTGTGGGTCAACTTATCTCAAGACCTGGTCCTTTCCCAGAGACTACAGCCAACTGATGGCCAAAGCTGGAACAGGGAAGGAGGAGTTAAGGGCTGTGCCTCTGGCTTCACTGGCAGAGTGAGCTCCTAGATGGACAAATGCCCCATACTAAAGTGGGTTAGCATCCCCTCTGTACCTCAGAGAGGCCTAGAGCGGAGGCATTAACTAGACATGTGCAAGAACTTGATGCATAACAACTACAAAGGATTCTCTGTAGAAATAAAGACAGGCATCCAGGTGGCATGGGGTCAGGAAGACCTGAGTTCAAATCTGGCTTCAGTCACTGTGTGACCCTGAGTAAGTTATGACCTTTCTTTGCCTCAATTTCCTTAACTGTAAAATGGGGATAACCCCTACCTCCCAGCGTTATTAATAATAATTGTAAAGTGCTTAGTCCAGTGTCTGGCAGACAGTAGGTAATTGATAAATGCTAGTTGCTATCATTATTATCATCAGATCTAAATAATTGGAGACAGGTTAATTGTTCATGGATTGGCCAAACTCATTTAACAAAGATCATTACAGAACCTTAATTAAGGCCCTTAGTGCCATGCCAATCAAACTACCAAAGGATGACTTAGCAGAGTTAGAGAACAAAATAACCATGATAATCATCGGGAGGAACAAAGATCAGGAATCTCCAAGAGGATGGTTTTGCTTAGAAGCAGATTGAATCATCAAGCCATACTGGCACTGATCAAGAAGCAGAAAGGTTGCTCAATGGAAGCCATGAGGAGCACAATCTAGAGGAAAGCAAGGCCCATGACTTAGTAAAAACACTAAGTCACTATCCAAAGCCCTCACTCCACTACTGAGGCAAGAATTCATGATTCACCCAAAACTGCTGAACAAACTAGAAACGCAGTCTGGCAGAAAGTGGACAGAGACCTACACCCCCCCACCCCCCACCTTCTACAAGAGATTCCATAACTTTGAGGTAAAGGATGACATCATAAGTAAAGTGGAGGAGCAAGGAAGAAATGCCTGTTGGACTTATAAGAAGAAGAGTTCACAGTCAAATGAAATACAAAGAGGATGATAAAATGGACAGTTTTATTGCATAAAATTTCAAAGTTTCTGCACAAAGAAAACCAATGCAGCTAATGTTAGAAGGGAGAAAGGGAGGAGTTAGGGGCAAGTGGGAATCCTTGCAGCAAATTCTCTAATAAATTTCCTATATATAAGGAACCTATTCCAATTTATAAGATCCATCTTCCAGTTGATAAATGAGCAAATGATATGAGCAAGCAGTTTTCTAAGAAGAAATCTAAGCTATTCCAGCAAGGAACCTTGTGAAAAAAAATTCTCCAAATCACTAGTAACAAGAGAAATACAACTTAAAGAAACTCTGAGGTCGAATCTACCTGGCACTCATCAGATTGCCAAAGCAGTCCAACAAGAAAACAATAAGTTCTGGTGGAGCCTTGGGAAAGCAGGCATATACAGGCATGGCTGGTGCAGCTGAGAACTACTTCAGACATTGTGTAAAGCAGTTTGGAACTAGGCACCCAAAGTTACTGAACTGTGCACAAGTGCTTCTGGGTTTCAGCCCCCAGTCAGATCTTGCTCCTGAAGGGCTGTGACTAAGCTGACTGTTGAGGTGTGAGCAAACTTCTGAAGCCTGGAGCTGGAGTCTCTGAGGCATCAGAAAGAGGGAAGGGGGAAATGGGGTAAAAGAGTGAATTTTGATATAAGCCTGTTTTGTGTCCTGGGGTCTTCTAACTTGGCTTTGAGGCCAGTAGAGTGGGAGGTGAGGGAGAGGTGCTGAATGAGCTCAGGGTCACTAGGTGTTGGTCCCTGGATCTTTTTAAACCTTTTGTATTGCTGTTGTCCCAGACAATGGAGACATCTGAAGTTGCTTTATCTTTGGCACATAGTCTCTGTTTTGGAGATGTTCAAGAGATCATGGGAATTGGAGACACTGTCTAGTCTTCCATTTTGTTGCTCACGTAAGCTGGAAATCCACAATTTTATCTCATTTGGTCTGTACACCAACCCTAGGATGTGTACAGATTATCATTTTACAGATAAGACTGAGGCAGACAGAGATAAAGTGACTTACCCAGGGTCACACAACTTCATACAGCTAGTATCTGAAGCTGGAATTGGATTCAGATCTTCCTATCTCCAGGTTTTACACAATATTCATTGCACCACTGAGATGCCTAAATCAAATGAAGCAAATCATGCAAAGTCGTATCAAAATGATTGCGCTCCCCTGAACTCAGTTACTGAAAAGATACCGTTTCATGCTTCATGAAGCCCTTGCCCCCTCCCCACCCTCATCAGGCCCATATTCACAGACAGTGAACAGAATCAAAAAGACCAATAACTCATATGTCTAAAATCCTGTGAGATGTCCAAAGACATGCTTCAATTCCAGCCAATACGCCTTTTGTCAAACACCTCCTATATGCCAGGTACTGGGTCACATCCAGAAAATCCAAAGCCAAAAGCAAGGGGTCTGTCCTCATTCCACTGGGGGGAAATGACATTCATGCAGATATGTAGACACAAGGTATGCTCAAAGTGATTGAAAGTAATTTCAAGAGAAGAGAACCCTAACACTGGGGAAGTAAAAAAGGGGGGAAAAGGCTTGGCTCATGGAGGAGATGGTACCTGAGCAATGCTTTGCAAAAAGAGAAGGGAGGATGAGGGGGAGATACATCCTAGACATGGTAGCCAGGTCAGAGAACTGAGAAATGGAGAGAGTAGGACAGGTCACCAGGACAGAACACCATGCATTTGGGCGGGTGGGCGGGGGGCAGTTTTGCAGCATTCCACCAAACCTGGTCCAGTTCTAACCAGCCAAAAGTCAGTAGGAGAAGAGAACTAAGTTGGTGACCTATGAATTGTCCAGTGTGAATGGAACCTAAGAAGTTTTGAGGTCCAACCCCAAGGAAACAACTATCAGAGGGGAGAGAGTCAGGAAATAAGTAATAAGGAAAACAAGGGGGAGGGGAAATGAAAATACCAAAGATTTCTAGAAGAAAAAATCTCAAAGACCTTAAACATCATTAGAGAAATCAACAAGAAAACCAGTAACAACCAAAGAAAATATGTGTGCCGGTTATAATCGTAGGGAGGTTAGCACAGTGCCTGGGGCATAGTTGATGTCATATAAATGATAACTGTTATTGTTATTAAGTATTGTTACAGGCCTATGGACATTTCAAGCTCGTTTTATATGCCATTTATAAGAATTCTGTCTCTGATTTAAAGGGCTCTTCTGCATGTGTGATCATGGTTTCACAGAAATTAGAAAGTGGCTGGTTTATTCAACCACAGTCACAACTGCCTGGAAACCACAAGGCCCTTGTGGTAGGGACATCAAAGAGAGGCTCAGGCCATGCTCTATGGTCTGAGACAATAGTGCTAGCAAAGCTGAGTAAAGAACTCTCTCCAGGCTGTGCTAGACATGCACGTGTGCACGTGTGCGCACGCACACACACACACACACACACACACACATACACACAACCTGAGTGGCACACAAATTTAGAACTGCTAAGAAACAACTCCCATGTCATTCTTAGGATCCACATGACCATCCTGAGCCATATTTGGGAAATCCATCATGCCCCAGGTTTTCTCACTAAGTTCTTCATTTGGCCAATCCTCCTGAGTCAGAGGTGGCAGAGCCCCTCAGAGATTTGGGGTTGCTCTCCCTGGGGTATATTATAGGCAGCTCTAGCTCCCAGAGGATCTTGTCTGAGCACCCTGACCACTGGCACCCTTCTTTTCTCTGGTCCTCTGTCCTCTCCTCTGCTCTTCAGGTTTGTATTTCCCCATCAGGGAGAAGAATATTTGCTCTGGCCCCACTGGAGACATGTTTTCCTCAGAAGGTTCCTACTGGGCTCTGGGCTACTGAAGCTTCCCTGGGGCAGAGAAGGGTCCCCATGGCTGATACCACCTCCAGCTCCAAATTGAGTGAAAAACTTGTGACCAGGTAACCATTATTATCATTGCCCTTGGCAGTTGTAGTTGGAATCAAAGTAGCAGTAGCAGCACCAGCATCAGCACCAACACCAGCAATGTCTCCCCAGTGCTTTGGGCTATAGGGCATTTTGGAGACCTGATGTCATCTGAGCCTCACTGAAGAGCCCAGTGGTGAGGCTGATACAAGTTTTCTTGTCTCCATCTTAAGGAGAAGTGAGGCTCAGGGCACATTAACTTGCCCACAATCACGCAGCTAGTTTCAAACCTGGATCAGAACCCAGGTCTCCTTGACTCTGAGTCTACCATTGCTAGCATTTTTAGAATACAGACTGGGAAAAGCCTTGACTCTCTGCTGGTCAGTTCTGAGTTTCTGTTGTTCAGCTATGCTGGTCCTATCTGACCCTCTATAACTCCATCTGGGTTTTTCTGGCAAAGATACTGGAGTAATTTAACATTTCTTTCTCCATTTCTTTTGACAGATAAGGAAACTGAGGTAAACAGGGTGAAATGACTTGCCCAGGATCACCCAGTTAGGAAGTGTCTAATGTCAGATCTGAACTCAGGAGGATTCCTTACTCCAGACCCAGTGCTCTATCCACTATGGTGTCCCCTGGCTGCCCCTCCCTGAAGTGAAACTTGAATGCCCCCCTTTTCAGAAAGTCCTCCATGGTTAAGTATTGTTCTTTTCCTTTAGAATTCCAAGAAACATACATTTGCACCCCTCTGGAGAAGTAATCATGTAATATTGTGTATGAAAGGTATCTGTACTTGCCATCCTGCTGCCCACCGACCACCAGACTGGGAGCTCCATTGAAGGCAGAGAGCAAGCTATACCTAAATGTTGTATCTCCCCCAGTGTGCTTTGTAGACAGTAGATGTTTACTAAATATCTGTCATTGTCCCAATATGCCAAGTTTCAGGCTGGGCTCTGTGGATACAAAAACAGGACAAGACAAACATAGTCCCTATGTTCAAGGAGCTCCCAATCAGATGGTGGGGGGTGGGGGGAGAGGTAAGATAGAGCACAAATGAGTATAAAGCAACATAATATAAGTAATATTGCAAAGGCAGAATTTTTTTAATGAACATGAACTGTTTTCACATCTTGCCTCCCTGCTCAACTTAAAGAGCCATTCCATGTGATGAATAGACAACTTTGCCTCAGACTGATCTGATGTGAAGAATGTCCTACAGAAGAGGGCATGGCTAAGAGTGGGTAGATTTCAAAGGGCAACTCTCTTTGCAAAATAGCAGGAAAAGAATTGTCAATCTGGAAACTCAGCAGCAGCCAGAGCTGTCCATGATGAGAGCTTGAGATGAGATGTTCATACTGTGCTCAGCCAGCCAATAGAATGTGTCCAGCAATGGTGAAAGGACAGCTCAGGCTGAAAAGCCTAAATTTGACCTGTGGGGTGACCAGGCAAAATCATAAGAGAGCCTTGAAGGAAGCCACACAAACCAGGCAGCAGAGAGGAGAGGGGAGAGAAAAATGCACACTAAAAGGTTTGTGGACCAGGCTACAAGACAGCCTGTCCCATAAGGGACTCAGGGCAGAACTAGCAGAGAGGAAGAAAAGGAAGGGAGAAAGCTCTGCAGGCACTGTGGGGCTCAGTGCTCCCTCACTGGCCAAGCTAGGAGGGACCTTTGTCAAGAGAAGCAGCAGGCTTTGTGGAAGCAAAGCTCCCCATCCCCTCCACCCCTGAAGAAGTGGGCATCAGGTGGGCTTCAAGCAGGAAAAGCTGAAAGCCTTCCCAACAAACTTCTCCCCCAGTGGAAGGTGTCCCAGGTCCAGGAATATGGGTCATCCTCCTGCCTGACTTGAGTCTAAGCCTCAGCCTGATCTGGGGGTTTTGGGGGCCAGGTTCACCAGTCTCAGCTTGTTGTTTGCCTTCCAGCTATTTGGGAGGCAGAAGAGAAATTTTAATAGACATGAGTCTTTTCTTACCATCATCTCATTTACCTAAGGTTCTCAAGATAGGATGTCAAGGGGGGCGGAGCCAAGATGGCAGAATAGAAACAGCACTTCCAAGGTGCTCTGCCCCACACCACCTCTAAACAATATAAAAGGGGAATTTGAACAACTTCTCGAGCCCCAGCACCCACAGAATGACACAGAGAAGCTAACCTCCTGCTGAGGATAACCCAGCAGCCCTGCAGGGAGCGGCCAGCGCAGCGCTCTGAGAGCGGGCAGCACAGCATGCTGGGAGCCGAGCCCAGGCCCGCATTAGCCATGGTTTTAGCCCCAGGGCGGCCGGGCCAGCAGCCGGCTGGAGGGACCCCAGAACACCAGAAGCTGTGGCGATTCCAGAATTATCAGCACAGATATACCTAGGACAAAGTGAGAGGTTAGTGCCCTATGGACTTTGGGACCAGTATTTGGGGAAGGTGTTGGCTTCCTCCCCTGGGGGCGAAAAGCTGCTGAGGAAACTCGGCACAGAGGCCATTTTGCAGTGTCAGTGGCAGCTCCAGCTTCTGGTCTGTGAACTGTGGAGTGATCCAGCAATCAGTCTGGGGGTTAATCACTCTTGCTTTAACCTGCTTGGATCTGGATTGTGGTCTTGGGGTGAGGTCTGGGGTGGGTATCCAATTTGCCAGAGCAGGTGGAGGCTTTACAGAGGCCACCCAACCTCCGGAAGTTGTGAAGACCCCACATTTGGGACAGAAGCTCTCCTGTCTGGTGGCAGAGTCCTATTGTGGCAACAAGCCCAAAAATCAAGTAATTAAGTGGCAATATGCCTAGGCAAAGGAAACAAAATAAACAGAAAAATGCAACTTTAGACTCCTATGGGGGCAAAGAGGATCAAAGCATGGAACAGTCAGAGGACTGTGAGGTCAGAACTCTTACACCAAAAGCCCCAAATGAAAATACAAGCTGGCTACAGGCCATAGAGGATCTTAAGAAGCAGATAAGAGAAGTGGGGGGAAAATTGGGAAGAGAAATGAGAAAGATGCAAGAAAAGTATGAAATGACAGTCAACAGCCTGACTGAGGAATATAACACCTTAAAAAATAGACTAACTAATAGGCAAAAGAGGCTCAGAAAGGCAATGAGGAGAAGAATGCCTTAAAAAGCCAAATTTGCCAGATGGAAAAAGAATCTCAAAAGTTCACTGAGGAGATTCATTCCTTCAGAGTTAGACTGGAGCAAATGGAAGCTAATGACTTTATGAGAAATCAAGATGCTGTTAAGCCGATCCAAACAAATGAAAGAATAGAAGGCAATGTGAAACATATCATGGGAAAAACCACTGACCTGGAAAAGAGATCCAGGAGAGATAATTTAAAAATTCTTGGGCTACCTGAAAGTCATGCTCAAAGAAAGAACCTAGAAATCATCCTTCAAGAAATTCTCAAGGAAAATTGCCCTGATGTTTTAGACCCAGAGGAGGAAATAGAGGTTGAAAGAATCCACTGATCACCTCCTGAAAAAGATCCCCAAAAGAAAACACCTAGGAATATTATAGCCAGGCTCCAGAACTCCCAGATCAAGGAGAAAATACTCCAAGCAGCCAGGAAGAAACAATTCCAATATTGTGGAAACACAATCAGAATAGCCCAGGACCTGGCAGCTTCTACACTGAGGGATCAAAGGGCATGGAATATGATATTACAGAGAGCAAAAGAACTGGGAATGAACCCAAGGGTCACCTACCCAGCAAAACTGAGTATTTTGTTTCAGGGGAAAATATGGTCATTCAGTGGAATAGAGGACTTTCAAGCATTCTTAAGGAAAAAACCAGAGTTGAATAGAAAATTTGACATCCAGACACAAGAAGCAAGAGATGCTTGAGAAGGTAATCAGGGAAAAGAAATCAAAAGGAACTTATCAAAGTTGAAGTATTTACATTCCTACATGGAAAAACAATAACTGTGTCTGATGAAATCTTTCTCGTTATGAAAATAATTGAAGACGGGTATATGGACATATGAATACATATGTGAATGTGTGTATATATGTTTACAGGCATACATGGATAGAGGGCACAGGTTGAATTTGGTGGGAAGGGATGATACTTAAGGGGTGAAGTTAAGAGGTGAGAGAGGAAAGTGACAAGAGGAGATAGGGAGAGACAGGGTAGGGTAAACTATCTCATGAGAAGAGGCAAGGGGAAGTAGTTGCAGGGGAGGAGAAGAACAGGAAGGCAAAATGGCAAAACCATATTCTCATTGAATTTGGCTCAGGGAGAGAATCACATACATACTAAATGGGATATCTCACCCTGCAGGAGAATAGGGGAAGGGGGGATGAGAGGGGGAATGATGGATGGGAGGGCATTCTAGGGGGAGGGGAGGTTGGAAGTACCCACTATAGAAGAGGGACAGGATCAAAGTAGGGAATGGACCAGGTGGGGGGGGGGGATGGGTGGGAGGGAAATATAAGCAGTCTTTCACAATATATCTACTATGGTCATGTTTTGCATAGCTATACATGTACAACACATACTGAATTGCTTATCTTCCCAGAGGGAGTGGGTGACAAGGGAGAAAGGGAATGGATCTGAAACTTGAAGTCTTAAAATTAAATGTTTCAAATGTATATAAATATTATTATTAATACTATTTTTCATGTAATTGGGAGATAAGATGTTCAGGCATTGGGGCTCAGAGATTCACCTTGCCCTAATGGCAAAGTCGAAGGGGGTATGGGAGAAGATATGGGAGAGAGCAGATTGGAAAGGGGGATATCTAGTGGGACTGCTATTCTGGGGTGGTGGGTAGGGAAAAAATGGGGAAAAATTGTAACTCAAAATCTGGTGGAAATGAATGATGTAAACCAGAAGTTAATAAAGCATTTGTTAAAAAATAAATTAAAAAAAGACAGGATGTCAATACCTGCCCAGTGGCCTAAATGCTGAAAAGCCCAAATACTCCCTGACCTCTGCCCCTACAAGGGAGGGTTGAACTATCAGTTAAAGGCCTCTCTAGACAAAGTAGCCACTTCAGGATGACTGTGGTCTGCTCTCAAGGGACTGTCACTGGCCCAGAGGAGCCCAGTTGGGAGGCCTCTGTCTCCTCTGGATTCCAAGGGAACAGACTTAGGACATCCATGCCTATTAGATGAAAGCAGGTAGATGCTGGACCTAGCATCAGGAAGACCTGAGTTCAAATCCGGATTCAGGCACTAGTTTCATGATATTAAGCAATTCACTTAACTTCAAAATAGAGATAACAGCTGCACTGACTTTCCAGGAATGTTTCAAGAATCAAGTTAGATAATATTTGTAAAGTACTTAGTATAGTGCCTGACACAAAGCACGTATTTAATAAATACTTGTTTCCTCCCTCACTTCCTTCCCTCTTTCCTTCCTTCTTCCCTCCTTTCCGTCCTTTTTTCTTTCTTTCTTTCCTTTCTTCCTTCTTTCCTTTCTTCCTTCTTTCCTTCCTTCCTTCCTTCCTTCCTTCCTTCCTTCCTTCCTTCCTTCCTTCCTTCCTTTCGTCCCCAAGGAAAGTCACCCAGCAGCTTTCCTATTCTATGTACAGAATTTTGGGGCAAGGAAATTCACCCAAGTCCTTGGAGTCTAAAGCCAGTTGTCTTCGCAGTACAGTTATCATGGAGCTGTCCTGCACAGATCCCAGACCAGTCCCTGCTGCTGCCAAGATTCCTCCCCATATGTTCACATTCCCAGATGACAGCGTACTCATCACATGGATTCCTGGAACACTTCCATTTCCCCTGAAAGTTTGCTCTTTCTAGTATCTAGAGACTTCCCTTTCCAGTTTACTCTGCCTATTAGTGGTGTCACACACAAACAGAAATGGGGCCACTAATCTATACATGAGGATCCCTGTGGGCTGCAGATTGAATTCATTTTTAAAATATAATGTTCTCTCCTGTTTGTTGTCTTTTTCTTTATTTTACACAGTATCTTCCAACTGCTTTTGCCTGTTTTGGGTAGCCCTCAGGAGTGTCTCGGGCTACACGGCTGTGCACATAAGTGATGTTTCATTCACCCAGCTTCCTTCTCTGTTGGTCCCTCCCCCCACCCCAGACACCTGCCCAGGTGGTCTCAGTTAATTTTTTAAAGCCTCTGCCTGAATGTAACTAGCATATTCACCCATCACATTTTACTTACAAAGCAGTAATCATCAAAACTTCTTGATACTGGCTTAAAAATAGAAATAGAGCTATAGATGATATTGGGCAGAAGAAGCCGAAACAAACTTAATAATGTAATATCAAATATTAAATTAATATAATAAAGTAATATCAAATATCAAATTAATGTAATAATGTAATATCAGATATTAAATTAATGTAATAATGTAATATTAAATGTAATAACCTCCAAACAAAGTACTTGGATAAAAACTTCCTGTTGAACAAAATTTGATGGGAAAACAGCTTTGGAGAAGTTAGGCTGAGACTAGCATTTTCTACTGTGAGTCCAAAATCTATAGCATCCCCTACAGAAACCATGACTGCTGGTGCCCAACATATCTTGTTTTTGTTTTGGGTTTGTGGTTTGTTTTTTGTTTTTGTTTTTGCTTTTTGGAGGGGGGAAGGCAGGGCAATTGGGGTTAAGTGATGTGCCCAAGGTCACACAGCTAGTAAGTGTTAAGTGTCTGAGTCTGGATTTGAACTAAGGTCCTCCTGACTCCAGGGCCAGTGTTCTATTCACTGCACCACCTACAACCCCTGTGCCCAACATATCTTTAAGAGGGAATAGAATCTAAAATAACCATAGACGGGGGAGTCTAACCTGCCAGTACAACTAGAAAGCACTTCTCACACAAATTAAGTCAGATCTAAACAAATGGAAAAATATTCATTGCTTACGAGTAGGCTAAGTCAATAGAATAAAAATGACAATTCTACTCAAATTAATCTGTTTATTCAGCACTATACTAATCAAACAATCAAAAAAAGTTGTAGAGCTAGAAAAAATAATAACAAAATTCATCTGGAAGAACAAAAACTCAAGGATACCAAAGGAATTGATGAAAAAAATGCAAAAAAAAAGGTGTCTAGCTGTACCAGACTTCAAACTATATTATATAGCAGTAATTATCAAAGCAAACTGATACTGGCTAGGAAATAGAGTGGTGGATAACTGGAATCGATTAGGTATAAATTAAATTATAGTAATGACTGTAGTAATCTAGTATATTATAAACCCAAAGATCCAAGTTTTTGGAACAAAAACTCATTATTTGACAAAACAAAAGCTCCTGGGAAAACTGGGAAATGGTATGGCAGAAATTAGATATAGATCAACATCTCACACTGTATACCAAGAGAAAGTCAAAATAAAGATTTATATAAAGGGTAAGCAAATTAAGAGAGCATGGATTAATTTATCAATCAGATTTATGAATAAGGGGAAATTTTAGGACCAAAGAAGATATAGAGAGAATTACAAAATGTAATTTTGATTATATAAAATTTAAAAGTTTCTATACAAATAAAACCAGTACAACCAAAATGATAAGGAAAGCAGAAAACTGGTGTGGGCGGGGGGGAAGAAATTTGCAATGAGTATTTCTGATAAAGGCCTCATCTCTCAAATATATAGAGAACTGAGTGAAATTTATAAAAATATAAGTCATTCCTTAATTGACAAATGGTCAAAGGATAGGAACAGGTGAGGAAATCAAAGCTATCTATAGCCATATGAAAAATGCTCTAAATCACTATTAATTAAAATTAAAACAACTCCAAGGTACCACCTCATACTTACCAGAGTGGTTAATATGAAAAAAATGTTGGATATTGGAAGGGATGTGGGAAAACTGGGACACTAATACAGTACTGGTGGAGTTGTGAACTGATCTAACCATTCTGGAGAACAATTTGGAACTATGCCTAAAAGGCTATAAAACTGTGCAGACCTTTTGATCCAGTAATGCCACTGCCAGGTCTAAAATCCAAAAGGGAAAAAGGACCTATCTGTACAAAAAATATTTATATTAGCTCTTTTTGTGGTAGTTAAGAATTGGAAATCTAAAGGATGCCCATCAGTTGTAGAATGGTTAAACAAGCTGTGAGATATATATATTGTAATGGAATATTATTGTGCTATAAGAAATAAGAAGCTGGTAGAAAAAGTAATAAAATTCATCTGGAAGAACAAAAGGTCAAGAATATTAAGGGAATTAATGAGAAAAAATGCAAAGGAAGGTGACCTCGATGCCACCAGATCTAGATACCATGTCAGATCTGAAACTATATTATGAAGCAGCAATCATCAAAGCTATTTGGTCCTGGCTAGGAAACAGAGTGGCAGATCAGTGGAATGGATCAGGTACACAAGACACAGTGGTAAATGATTATAGTAATCTACTGTTTGATGAAACAAAAGACTCCAGCTTCTGGGATAAGAAATCACTATTTGACATAAACTGGAAAATAGTATGGCAGAAACTAGGCATAGAGCAACATGTCACACCATATACCAAGATAATGTCAAAATGAGAACATGATTTAAACATAAGGGGTGATACCTAGGCAATTAGGAAAGCCAGGAATAGTTTACTTGTCAGAACTATAAAGAAGAAAGGAGTTTGTGACCAAACAAGAGATAAAGAACACTATGAAATGCAAAATAGATCATTTTTATTGCACTGAATTAAGAAAGTTTTGGGGTCAGCTAGGTGTCACAGTGAATAGAGCACTGGCCCTGGTGTCAGGAGGATCTTAGTTCCAATCCAGACTCAGAGACTTAACACTTACTAGCTGTGTGACCTTGGGCAAGTCACTTAACCCCAATTGCTCTGTCTTCCCCCCTTCAAAAAAAAAAAAAAGATAAAGAAAAAAAAGAAAAATTTTGGACAAACAAAACCAACCCAACCAAGACTAGAAGGAAAACAGAAAAATGGGAAATAATTTTTACATCATGTTTCTGATAATGGACTCATCTCTTAAAATGATAAATGATCAATGATCAAAGGGTATGAACAGGCAGTTCTTAGAGGAAGAAATTAAAGCTATCTGTAGTCATATGAAAAAAATGCTCTAAATCACCACTGATTAGAAATTCAATTTAAAACAACTCTGAGGTACCACATCACACGCAGACTGACTAATATGACAAAACAGGAAAATTATAAATGCTGGAGAAGATGTGGGAAAATTGTAACACTAATTCATTGTTGGTAGAGTTATGAACTCATCCAAACATTCCAGAGAACAATTTGGAACTATACCCAAAGGGCTATAAAAATGTGCATAATCTTTGTCCCAGCAATACCACTTCTAGGGCTGTATCCCTAGAGATCATAAAAATAAGAAAAGGACTCACGTGCACAAAAATATTTATAGCAGCTCTTTTGTGGTGGTCAAGAATTAGAAATTGAGATGCTCATCAACTGGGGAATGGTTGAATAAGTTGTGGAATATGAATGTAATGGAATACTATTGTGCTGTAAGAAATCATAAGCAGGTGGACTTCAGAAAAACCTGGAAAGAATTATATAAACTGATGCTGAGTGAAGTGAGTAGAACCAGAACACAGTACATAGTAACAGCCACAGTGTATGATAACTGACTTTGATAGACTTAGCCCTTCTCAGCAATGCAAGGACCTAAAACAACTCCAAAGACTCATAATAGAAAATGTCATCTACATCCAGAGAAAGAACCATGGAACCTGAATGCAGATCTAAGCAGACTATTTGCTATCTTTTTTTGTTTTGGTTTTTTCCTTCTCATGGTTCTTCCAATTCATTCTAATTCTTCTATACAACATGACTAGTGTGAAAATATGTTTAATAAGAATGTATATGTAGAGCCTATGTAAGATTGCACACCATCTTGGGGAGGAAGGAGGGGAGAGAAGTGGAGAAAAATTTAAAATTATGGAAGTGAATGTTGAAAACTAAAAGTAAATTCATTTTTTAATGCTCTAAATCACTATTATTAGAGAAATGCAAATTAAAACAACTTTAAGGTACCACCTCACACCTATCAGATTGGCTAATATGACAGAAAAGGTGAATTATATATGTTGGGGAAGATGTAGAAAAAATTGGGACACTAATGCATTGTTGGTGGAGTTGTGAACTAATCCAATCATTCTGGAAAGCAATTTGGAGCTACGCCCAAAGGGCAATCAAACTGTGCATACCCTTTGATCCAGCAATACCACTATTAGTTCTGTATCCCAAAGAAATCATAAAAAAGGGGAAAACACCTACATGGACAAAAATATTTATAGCAGCTCTTTTTTGTGGTGGCAAAGAATTGGAAATTGGAGGAATACCCATTAATTTGGAGGTAGCTGAATAAGATGCGGCATATGAATGTAATGTAATACTTTTGTGCTATAACTAATGATGAGCAGGTGGACTTCAGAAAAACCTGGAAAGTCTTGTATGAATTGATGCTAAGTATAGTAAGCAGAACAGTAACAGCAACATTGTGGTATAATCAACTACGATTGACTTTGCTCTTCTCAGCAATACAATGATCCAAAACAATTCCAAAACACTCATGATGGCAAATACTGTCCACATCCAGAGAAAGAACGATAGAGTCTGAACGCAGATTGAAGAACATTTTTTCACTTTTTTGGGTTTTTTGTGGCTTTTCCCTTTTGTTCTGTTCCTTCTTTCACAAAATGACTAATGTGGAAATATGTTTACATGATGCACAGGTATAGCCTATATCAGATTGCTTACTGTCCTGGGGAGGGGGAATGGGAGGGAGGAAGAAAAAATTGAAACTTAGAATCTTATAAAAATGAAGGTTGGAGACTATCTTTACATGTAATTGGAAAAAAAGATAAAACACTATTAGAAAAAAAAATTGACAAAGAAATGACAAGCAGGATGATTTCAAAAATACTTGGAAAGACTTACATGAGCTGATGCATAGCAAAGCAAGCAGAACCAAGAGAATGCTGTATGCAGTAACAGAATATTGTTCAATGAAGAACTGTGAATGACTTAGCTATTCTCAGCAATATAATGATCCAAGACAATTCCAAAAGACTCATGATGAAGCCCACTATCCACCTCCAGGGAAAGACTGAAGATTGATTGAGTACAGACTGAAGCAGTCTAGTTTTCACTTTCTTTCTCTTATTCTTTTTCCTTTTAACTAGGTCCTCTTGTACAAAATGCCTAATACAGATATGTTTTACGTAATTGCACATGCACAACCTATATCTGATTGCTTATTGTCTCAGGGAGTAGGAGAGGGAAAGAAGGGAGGGAGGGATAGAATTTGGAACTCAAAACTTTGAATTAAAATATTAAAGGAAAAAATTATAAATTAAAAGAAAAAGATAGGTAGCATCTCATGGGCCAAAATGAGTCATGGGAAGTCAACGCAAGAAGAATAGGAAATGCTCAGGAACATAAGACATAAAGGGAAGCCATTCCAACGAGGAAGAAAGATGAGATTTGTCTGAAGAGACTGATGAAGCGGCACACTCATTAACCAATTCACATTTAAAAAAGAAACGCACAGAAACTGGAAGCAAAGGTAACAGAGTGAATACAAGAGTGGGGCCGTCCCGTAAAAAGTGTCAGGAATGCTCCTGCTCAGAAATGACCGTGGCTGACAAGGAAAACTAAATACAATAAAAGGGGTCTTGGCGGGGGGGGTAATAGGGAATGGGATCTTTGAGGGGTTATAGTTTAACTGTCATATGTGAGAAATCTATAATAATACTGGGGAATTCGCTGAGGCGATGACTGGAGAGAAAATGTGAAATGTACAGAAAGAACCAAAAGGTGTCTTTTTGAGGGGCAGGATTTCAATCTTATCTTCCAAAGAAACACTATCAAGGACTTCTTAAGAGGCTTTGGCTGCTAGCTTGAAAGAACTGAACTGTGGGACTGTGTTTCCAGAACTGGGAAGTTAGTAACAGCGGTGATGAGTGCAGCTGACTCTGGCTGTCATCTTTCTCACAAAGATATATTGTAAATAAGTCTTCAGGTCTTTGTCTTCTTATCTGTAAAATTGTTCACAGATTATGTATCTGGCAAACTTGATCCTTCTTTAAGCCTAGAAGACGTTAGGCAGTGAGCATTTATTACACATATGTTATATGCCAGGAGCTCTGCTGAATGCTGAGACTGCTGCCTGCCCTCAAGGACCTGGTATTCTAATGGGGCAGAAAAATGTAAAGAAGCAGGGATATTGGGTGTTTCATAGAGATATAACAATAAGAAGAAGAACATTTGTAAAGCACTTTAGGATTTACAAAGCATTTTACGTAGATGGTATCATTTCATCTCACAAAATTCTTGGGAAGCAGGTGTTATAAGTGTTATCATTATCTCTATATTATAGAGTATTCTGAGTCAGACAGAAGCTAAGTGACTTGGCTCAGGGTCACACAGCTAATGAGTGTCCAAGGCCAGATTGCACTGAGTCTTCCTGATTCTAGCACTCCACCCACTGCACCATCTAGCCACCTCCTTATGTTCCAAAGGTTATGCAAAAAGAAGTGGGTTTTTTCCAGTTTATGTAATAAACAAAATTTAACAAAGTGGGTGGGGCATCAGAGCCAATCAATGAGGAAGATGCTGTACTTTTAGTAATAGAAGGCAATATTAGAACATACCTCTCAATTTCCTTGGTGCTCAGATAAGAAAACTAATCAGATAAAACAATCGAATGGTTGACCTATTGGTCAAGAAGGTCAAGGTCTGACTTTGCTGTTGACTCATTCAGTGGACTCATTTCATGCACCCCACAGCTTGCCACTGAACCAAAATCCTGTTAGCCACTGTCTACAGACCTCCGGGACACTCTCCTTCCATTCTCACTGAGTTTAGTATCTGACTCAAAGCCTTTCTCTCTTCTCCAGCTCCTGTGCTCATACTAGAGGATTTCCACACACATTCTAGCACTCCCTCAAACATTTTAACTGCCCAGATCCTCAACCTCCTCGTTTCCCATGACCTTTTCCTCCCCCCCCCCACCTCTGTCACACTCAGATACAGTCACACCCTGGATCTTGCCAACCTCCACAAATGTAGCACCACCTCCACGTTCAAGAACTTGGAAACCTCCTTGTCTAGTCATGAGCTATATCCCATATCAGACTCTATTCTTTGCCTACACTTGATCCTTTTGTCCTCACTAAGTATGATTCTGTATCTCTTCTGACCTTTGTGGTTAAGCTCCTTGAAAAGGCCATCTACAGTAGAGACCTCCAGCTTCTGACCTCAACATTCAGCTGCAGCTGTTCTCTCCAAGTGGTCTCCTAAACACCAGCACCAATGGCCTTTCTCAAGTCTCGTTCCTCTTGGCCTTTGCTCACTCTGGAGCACCGATGGTCTCCCTCTTCCCCCTGACAATCTCTTGTCACTGGGTTTTCAGGACACCATCCTCCCCTGCTTCTCTTCTCACCCGTCTGAGCAGCCTTGTCAGTCTCCTTCTGGAGCCTCCCAGAGGTCACTCCCACTTACCATGGGGACCCCACAGGGCTTGGTTCATCTCTTTTCTTCTCCCTCTCTGCTACTCTGCTCGAGGATCTCGCAGTTCCTATGGATTTAATGACCATGTCTATGCTGATTATACTCAAATTGCCTTACTCAGGCCTAACTTCTCTGCTGTCCTCCAGTCTCTCATCTCCAACTACCTTTCTGACATCTTGAACTGGGTGTCCTGCAGACACCTTAAACTCAATGTGTCCAAAAGTGAACAGAGTAAGCTAAAAGTGGTATGTGATCTGAGTGTGAAAGATCTTGCCATTTTAAAAAATATGGAAGACAACTAGATGGAGCTTTTTCCCATCTCCAGCTGGGGAAGAATCCTCTCCCATGTAAGTGATAGGAAGGATCCTTAATGTAAGCTTGGCCACAAATGATAGAGAAAAGTGCCCTTCAGTCCCTTCTTTGCAGAGGCAGGGAACCGTGGAGTGAAATCCTGCCCACATTGTCATGGTTGATGTGTTGGTTTAGCTATTCTTTCTGTTTGTAATGATAATTTGGGGGGCCCTTCAAGAGAGGACCCATAGAGAGGGTCTGTCTCTGGGACTCTTGATCCTAGATACCATCACTTGTAGGGATTCACTAGGGAAAAAATAGCTTTTTTCTTTTTTTCTCTTTTGCTTTAGATTGTAATTGGACAATAGTCTGATGTTTCCTTTAGGAATCAGACCGGGAGCACCTTATCCCCCTTACCTTCTACCCAGCCCCCTCCCTCCAGTCTCCCCACTTGGCCAGGCTGCTTGACCACTCACAGAGTTTAAAAACACTGGAAATCAACAACCCCAATTCCTCTGATGAGATGGAGGACACTAGCCCTTATCCTCTGCCCTTCCTCTATGCCCTGAAGTTCCTGGCAATGTCATCTGAACTACGGAACTAACAGAAGGACCCTGGGGTTGCCACTTGCCCCACTTCTGTAGACTTCTGGGGATTTCTGCAGCTCTGAACTTTCCTTTATGCATTGTATCACCCAATTTTGGTTCAAGCTCTTACGAGCATGGACTGACTCTACTTCTCTCTTTGTATCTCCAGGATTAGCACAGTGATGGGCACTTAGTAAGTCTTTAATAAATGTGTTTTTTTAATTCATTCATTGTTTCTAATGATGAACCATTTGAGAATGCCAACTTCTCTTATGGGGACACTTTTTTTCCTGAGGAAGCAAGGGCTTGCAAAGGCAGCTGGCAGACTGCATTTCCACAAGGGTTACTTCTTGAATGAGAGCTGTGGGGGCCAGGATAGAAGACTGGTAGTTTACCTCTGCACTAGAGGGAAATGTGGGGGAAGTGCTCTTCCTAGGACTCTTGGGTTTCCCTGCCCCAGAGTAGCAGTTGGTCAGTAGGGTGATGATGGTGAGATGGCAGTGGCAGTGGTGGGCATGATAGGCCCCTTCTCCACAGGGTGATAATGGGTATGATGGCTTCCTTTTCCCCAATAGTTCCTCCCCTGATGATGGCTTCTAGAGCCAGGCTACAAGGAGGGCAGGTGGGAGGATGGGGACAAGAAGGCAAACATTAATATTCAGGATTTGAGGCTCAGGTCCAAGGCTGTCTCCACCAGGGCTTGAGGGAAGGTAGTGTCTGAAGTGGGACCGTGATTTGAGTTGGCTGGTACTTTTGCTTCACTACCTTCTTGCTTTTAGTTGAACTAGGCCAAGATAACTAGACAATTCAAAGGTGGATGGACATTCAGTTGAGTTAGTGTAGTCAAGGTAGGCTCTGCAGAGGGACAAGGCAGCAGGCTCCAAGCAGGAGAAGAAGCAAGAGGGAGTCTGGAAATAGCTTAGGAAATTATGAAGTCCCTTCAATGAAGTTCACCTGATCAGGACACCTCCAAGGGACAGGGCAACTGAAAGCCCCTAAGCACTTGCTCCAGAAGTTTCTAGCACTTCACATCTCTATTGGGAAGCCATCCCACAGCCCTTCTAGCTTTCCCTGCCCAGAATGTTCACTTGAGCTCAGCTTAGGCCATCCAGCCACAGATGGACAGTGGGGAGGGTCCATCAAGTCTGGGGGATCTCTCCAAACCCTTCCACAAGCAGAGCAGCAGCAAAGCCTACAGGTGTTGGCTCTTTGAAGGCTCCCATTGCCTTCAGCCTGAATCTCTTTCAGATAGTGAAAGGTACTTAAATCTTTTCTCTCCAAATCCAACATGAATAAAAAGTACTGTGATTGTAACCTATTAACACCGACTACAAAGATTAATGGATCTGAATTAATCATTGAAATTACACAAAATCTAAAATTACCCAGAACAAGAGATTAGCTCTCCATCAGCCCAGACCCGGCTATCTTTAAAGCTTTTCAGTGGGCAATCACATTAACTGAGCATGATTATGAGTGAGAGGGAGATGGGGAGGAGGAAAGCCACCTCTAAGCCCTTGAAAGCCACATTCTAAAAATCTTGTTCACTTTCTGGACTGCTGCTGTGCTGAGCTGACCAATGGCCTCAGTGAAAACCACCTCTAGTCTTCTGTTCATGATCTGCAACAATATGAATGAAGAGAAAAGAGAAAAGGAAAGTCCTTCTGGACCTCAGGAGGCATTGCTTTCCTTAGGAAGCAGTCCAAAGCTCACCTCTGTGCCTGAAAAGGGCACATGATACATTCATGTGCTTAGGGCCAAGATGGTCATGTCCCCTTAGGAAACGTTGAGAACGTTAGGGGACAGAAATGGTCCGTGACGACTGATGGATGATTCTGCCTCATGCTAAGGGCATGTTCCATCCCCGGCAAGGTCCATGCCCCACCTGCTTATAAGCAACATGGGAGCCTGTGCGAATAGCAGAAAGTGCCAGTTGGTGTCTTCAGGCAAAACAAGGCAAAACCAAGAACTGTTTCTCCCCTGGAGCAAGGGACATTGAGACCCAAGCCAAAAGATAGCCTCCCTAGGAAATGAGACTTGAGCTTACTCTTGTTAGGAGCAGCCAAGAAGTGCCACACTGCACAGAACACGGGGTCTGCAGTCAGGAAGACCTGAATTCGAATCCAGCTTCAGACACTTCAGACACTAGCTGTGTGACCCTGGCCAAGTCACAACCTCTGTTTACCTGAGTTTCCTCAATCGTACAATGGGAAACATAAGAGCACCTCCCTTGCAGGGTTGTTGGGAGGATCAAATGAGATCATATGTGTAAAGCCCTCAGCACAGGACTGGTCCATGCATGCCTGGTATACAGTAGGTGCTCTATAAATGTGAATTCCCTTCCCTAAACCCCTTCTTGTTAGCACTTGCCTTACCCTTACACCAATGGGCCCAATACTCTGGATCTCTGCCCCCCTGCCCAACTGTAGAAGGCTCCACATCTTGGCCACACACCTGGCACAGAGGTCAATGTCAAGCAGGGGCTCATTTAACTTGGGTTGGCACACGAAACTGGCCTTCCATTTTACCCCAAGCTTCCTCCCGAGGTCAGGCTCTGAAGACATGCTCACTGCTCACATCACAGAATCATTCTCTCCTCGATCCCCCCTTCAGCTGCCCTCATTCTTCCACTTCTCCTTAGGGACATTTCTGACCAAGGCCCCAGCCTAGGCACATCTTACTACCAGCCTCTTCTCTGGGCACCATTACTCAAGAATCACTTGTTAAACACCTGCCAAGTGTATGGGTGGTGGATAAAGAGAGAGCCATGGAGTCAGAGAGACCCGGGATTAAGACCTACCATCAATGCCCACCAGCCCTGAGGTCCTGGGCATGACCCTTCCCCTCTTGGCAGTAGGGCACAAGTGCCTGGCACATGGTGAGCACTTGAACGCACTGGCTGGCTGATGGATTGGTTAGTCACCAGTTACATGTCTGCTCTCCCCTTGCCATGCTGCCATGAAATCACAGAGATGGCCCCAAAACGAGTGCGCCGGCGCTAAGTCTGGAAACGGGGAGGGAACAATCGGCAGCCCCGCCCCTGCCAGAAGATTACGTTGTCTTGGGCAAACAATACCGTATTGATCAGCAGACGCAAATCCAAGTGACTTCAGGAGGGAGCCCACCCTTTGGTCAGAGGGCTCAGGACCTCATGCTGTCCATGGAATTCTCCCTCTCCCAGTGGTGAAGCAGGGCGTCAGTTTGGTGGGAAGTGAATGCATCTTCACATGATGCCGCCATGTTTAGTTCTTAGCACACTGCCCTGCAACAGCTGCAACTGCTCTGCCAGGAAATTTGCCTGGAGACCAATTTCAGACCAAAGCTGAGGCCCGCCTGAGCCTTGTCGCTTTCACCTTCCAGTGGAAGGATTAGGGAGAGCTGTTCACATGGCCGTCCAACCATCCCTTGAAAGCTACCTGCTCAATCTCCTCTCATAGGCCTGATTCCTAGCCAGAAAATGGGGGAAAAGCAAGATAGAAATAAAGGCTTTCTATAAATGACCAGTACAATGGGAACAGTTTTATACACAAGCATTGAAAGAAGGGCACTGTATGAACAAGGAAGAACAATGGCTAATTCTGTAGCCATTTTTCAAACACTTTACAGCTTTTAACATTATTAAACTATCTTCATGGTAAAATTAACCAAAGGACTGAGTTATCCTTCAGCTATTGGGATATGGGAGATTTCTTGGATTTTCCAAAGAAAATTTTTTTAAATCTGTTCTAATCTTAATAGTAAGTGTGATATAACATGATCATCTATCAAAAGTGAATGAATCTTTTTGAATATGTAGTGATTTGGGCATAATATGAAATCTATGTGTTCAAAATATAACATTCAGGTGGCTTTGGGGCCCTAGAAGTCATTAGGATGGGTCTATCACATCCCACAGACATCTCTGAAAGCGAGAAATCTAGCCCAAATTTCTTGCCTGAGCTGGATGACTCTGGTATCACCAACTTTTTGCTAGACATCTTCTGGATGCTTATAATTATCTCATACTAAACATGTCCAAAACAGAGCCCATTAACTTTTTCCTACATTCAACCCTCCTCCAAACTCCTCTGCATCAGTCAGGGACACCAACTGTCACCTAAATTCACAGTCTTATAATCATCCTTGACACTTACCTCCCCCTCCCCTTCTCCTTTTGCTTCCCTCCAATATCCACAATATCTCTCACTTGTAGCCCTTTCTCTCCACCAACATGGCAAACTACCGGCTGACTCCAACCCCACGCCCAATTCAGGCACCCATAATCCCTCCGCAGATGAGTTCTCCCATCCAGTTACTAAGATTTTATTTATTTGTAAAGCACAGATCTGACCATTAATACTCTCTTGCTCAGAAATCCTCAATGGATCCCTATTACCTCTAGAATCAACTATGAACCCCTGAGGGTTGTATCTACCTTTTGCACTTTATTTCAATGATTCCTATCCACACCCTCTCCTTTCCAGCTATACTGGTTCCATTCGTGCTATTTTGGATTCCCTTTAGTGTCTTTACAAAGGGGAGTTGTCTCCATCAGAAAGACCATGCACTCTCCCCTCTGTTTCTCCTATTTCTTGGCTGCCTCCCAAACATAGCCTAGGCCTTTCTTGAGCCCTCAAGATGTTGAAATTCCCTCCCTTTTGGAATTATGTCAGACCACTTTCTGTCTGACATACATTGGCTCATTATGTACATAATGAATCTCTCCAGTAGAATGTAGGCTCCTGGAGGGCAGGAGCTGTCTGGCTTTCTGTTTCTGTCTCCCAAATACCAAGAATGGTACCTAGAACACAGTCATCACTTAATCAGAGCTGGTCCAAGAGCACCCGATTTGTTTTTGAGGGCTGCAGTACTTCTGGGAGGTATAAAAGAAAGACAGCCATTCAGCAAACTACAACAGGACTTTCCCAAATGGAATCATAACTGAGAGCTGGAAAAGTCACTGATGCAGGGCCAGCCCCCAGGAGGCTCCTTTATACCAGTTTTGTCTAGTTTTAAAATGCTTCAGACGTATCTTTCAGAAAATCCTCTGTCTGCAAGGGCCTGGGAAGCCAACTCCAAGGTGAGGTCAGGGTGGGGTAGGGGTGGCAAGCGGCTCCTCTAAACTGTTGCCCTAAGACTTCCACAATGCTTTCAGGATCATAGCACTCTCGTTTGGAAAGGTTCTCTGACATCGCCTTGATGAGGGCAAGAAACCTCCCCAGGAGATGGGAGAGATCTAGCGTGTTCTGCCAGAATTGCTATCTCTGAGTGGACAGTCAGAGCTAAGAGAAATAAAGAAGATACTATTCCCCAGAGTGGAGAATAAGCATTTCTACTGGGAAGCCCATCTGGGAAATGAATCAGCGCTAGAGTGAGGGGCAAAGAGAATCAGCTGAATAACCACCCTCCCTCCCCCACTTCTCCCAAGCATAAGACAAAGGATTCTTCAGAAGAGGCAGAGAGAACTTCCAAGAATTGGGATTAGGGATCAGCAAAGGTCCTGGGAGAAAAGTGGCCCTTGAGCCTAGCCTTGGAAGGAGCTATGGATTCCCAAAGGCAGAGGTGAGGAGGGAGAACATTCCAGGGATGGACAACAGCCCATGAAAAAGTACGAAGACACATGATGGAATAAGAAAATTTTGCACCTAATCTTACTACAGCAAAGGGATCCTTGTTCCTAACTGATCTACTTGTTCCCACTCACCACTGTGACTGTTCCAGACCCTCTTCTTTCCTCAAGTTCCCCACAAGACTTCCAACCCCACCATCTCAACTCAGGGTCTCATCTCAAACTTTGCCAAGAAAATAAAAGCCATTTGCCTCAAGTTTCCTGGGGTCTCCTCTGTGTCATCTCATGACCTCTTGACTTCATCTTCCATTCTCTCCTCCTTTACTCTAGTCTCTGATGGTGGCCCTTCCCCTCCCCAAAGGTGACCCCTCTGTGTGTATGTTGGTTGTTTTTTTTCCTCCCATCTCTTCAAACAAAATGTCAGGACTATCACCCTCTCCTCTAAGCTTTAGTCTCTCCCTATCTACTAGTTCCTTCTCTGAAACCTACACTCTCAAGCCTCTCCATCTTTAAACAAAAAAAGAAAGAGAAAAAACCCTTTCTAGAGCCTACCACCCCCTAACCATCCTTCTGCTTCCCTCCTCCCTTTCTTGTCCAAACACTTTGAAAAAATGGCCTATCCACTGTGCCTTTATTTCCTCCTCTCTGACTTCTTAACCCTCTGAAAGCTGACTTCCACCCCCATTGTTGAGCTAGAAGCCAAGGTCCCAGAGAATCACTGACCTTTTGCTTGCCAAGCCTAATGGTTGTTCTGGGTGCCCATGCTGTCCTCTCTGCTGCAGCACTGGGCACTTCTCACTGTCCTCAACTCTTAGCCATTTCCCCCCTCCAGGCTTTTGTAAGTCCACTCTCCTCGTTCTCTTCCCACCTGTCTGCCTGTTCCTTCTGTCTCCGCCTCCAGGCTATGCCCCCTCACCATGAATGCCCAGAGAAGTGCCCTCTCCCTCTTTCTCTTTACATTCTTACTCGATGACCTCATCTGTTCCCCAGGATCCAATTACCATTCCTATGCAAACGATTCCCGGACCTATCTGTCCAGACTAAATTGTTCTGGTGAGCACCATCCAACATCACAAACTTCCTACTGGACATTTGGAGCTGGGTATTGTGTAAGGATCTGAAACTCAACATGTCCAACACAATCCACTGCCTCACCTGCCAAAGCCCCTCTTCTTCGGAAACTCCCCGTGTGTGTCATGTGTCTACATCACCACATCCTCCCGCTCACTCAGGCCTTTGCACCATGCCAGACTACTCAACTCCCCTCAACCCCCTTTCCCATTTAATCAGCCCCCAGGCCCCATCATTCCCCCTCCCCCACATCTCTTGCACTTGCCCCCTTTACTTCTGCAGGTTCCCCAGGCTCCACTGGAGTGTTGTGACAGCTTCTCGTTGGTGGCCCCACCACAGGTCTCTCCCCAAACCAGCCAATGTCCCCAAAGATGCCGACTGACTGTCTCCCTGTCCTACTCACCAACCACTAGTGGGGCCCTATGGCCTTGGGGGGCAGACATAACCTCTTCCTTCACAAGCTGGACCCACTTGGCCTTAATTTATTCATGCATTACTTTCCTCCATGTCCTCTGTGGTCCAGCCAGTTTGCCTTCCTGCTGTTGCCCACACAAGTCACTCCCTCCTCTGTGGCTGGAATGCTTTCCATCCTTGCCACAAATTCTCTTGGAATCTTTGGTTTCCCTTGACGTTTAGCCAGTGTCCCTTTTGCATGCAGTCCTCTCACTGACCATGCCTTCAGTGTTCCCATTAACCCAAAACCCATCCAAACACACGAATTTACCTTCTACCTGCCTTTATATGTGTTTTGTACATGTAGGTATGTATGCATGTGTGTTGTATAGTGTCTCTCCCATTAGAATGTAACCTCTTTGAAGACAGATTATTTCGGTTTTGTCTTGGTATTTCAGGCATTTAGCAGTGTGCTTGACACCCAGTAAAGTGACTAATAATTGTTTGTTGATTGACTGACTGAATGAACACTGGATTTAGAGTCAGAAGACCTGCTTTTCCATCCCACCTTTGTCCCTCACCACCTTGGGTGATCACAGGACCATCTCTCTCGGCCTTGGCTTCTTCTGTGATCTAGCAAAAGTCAAGTTGAGCAGTCTGACTAGAATATAGAATGGAAAGTCACAGGAAACCTGGCATGACAAGGTTGCAGCTGGACTGTGGAGAGCTTTAAAGGCTAACTGAGGACTGGGGGCAATAAGCAGTCCCTGAAGCTCCTAAAGCAGGGGAGAGCTGCATCAGACCTGTGCTTCAGGAATAGCATGGCAACAGCTGTGGATGGGACAGAATGGAGGCTGGAGAGACAGGACACAGGGACAATGGGTGGGAGTTGATGAGGGAGGCTCCTAGGAGAGCCTGGTCTTGATCTCACATTGGCAAGTAAATGAAGCTGGAGAAAGAGCCAAAAGGTAAACAGATTCAGGAAATATCATTTGAGCTTTCCCAAGGAAGAAAAACCACTGTGAAACCTAACCAGCCAAGGAATGATAACACAACGGGGGCTTTCCAAGGAGGTGGTCTTATTAATTATTTCAAATCTCTTAATGGCCCATGTGAACCACAGTTTGTGAAGGGACTATAAAACTAGGGGGAAGGAAGCAGACACCTGTTGTTCCATTGCCCCCTGGATAGCAAAGCTAGAGCTGAACGCTGCCTATGAAGATGGAAACATCAGGACCAAGGACAGTTCTACTGTGGCACCTTGGAAGGCCAGAAGACCCTTTAGGGCTCACGTGAACCCTTCTCTAAGTGTTAGGTCATCAGGGTGAGAGATGACTAAAGTCTAGCCCCTCGAACCAGTGTCCAGGTCCCCAAAGAGCCAGTAGTAGGCAACTTAAACCTTCAGAGTTAAGAACTTGGCTCACTCACACTCACCACAGACCAAACACCCTACTGTAGCTTAGAAGCAGCCAATCCCTTGACCTTACTACCTTTACAAGCATGTGTACACATACACACACACACATATGCACACACACATACACACAAGTACACGTGCACATGCACACACTCGTGCACAGAGCTACCTCACTATCTACTTAATTCAGTTACCATGAGTTTCTATGTCTGCATAAGCATTAGTCCATTCACCTTCATTGGGATTATCTGATATTGAGCAAAGACACACATCCTAGAACCCTAAGGACCTTAATAATAACTAACATTTATTTAGCATTTTCTGTGTGCTAAACATTTACTAAGTAAATGCTTTATGATTATTACCTCATTTGATCCACATTATTATCCCCATTTTATAGATGAGGAAATTGAGGCAAACAGGTTAAGTGACTTGCTCAGGGTCATATGGCTAGTAAGTATATAAGGCCAGATTTGAACTTAGGTCTTCCACAGCACTTCCTTATCTATCTCTCTCTTTCCTAAGAATCGTATCCTTGGCCTCCAATTGGTGGGGTAAGACATCCTTTACTTGCTTTCTGATATGCTCAATCAAATTTAACTTGAAAATAGAAAGTCCCAAGAATTGACAACAAAGTGAAGCAAATCTTCAACTTCCCGTCCCACAGAAATTCCCTGAATTTTCCAACCAAATGCTTGGGAGGTTGTTTTGACCACCATAACATCTCATAAACATACATGCCATTAACATATGAACGAACACTCCCAATCATGAATCATGCATAGAAAAAAAAATGTCCATTACAGAAAAAGTCAATTAAAACAATGGTTTCCCTTACACCCAGCAAACTGACTAAAAGAGACATCATGACATCATCAGTGCTGGAGGGGTGGGGAAATCCAGGCACACTAACACACTGGTGAAGCTGTGAATTAGCTCAATTAAAGATAGCAATTTCAAACTGTCAAACAAAATGGTTTAAATGATCATCCCCTTTGACCCAGAGATCCCACTGCTAAACATTTACCCCAAGAAAGTTACTGACAACCAGAAAGATGCCAGAGACACCAAAACTCTGATAGCAGCAGAGTTTGTGTTAGCAAAGACCTAGAAACAAAGTAGATAACCCTCAACTGAGAAACCCTCTGTGGTGCTGAAATGTCCTAGAATCTTATAGACTTGATGACCACAGAGAAGCCTGGGAAGACTTTTATGAACTGATGCAAAGTCAGGAAAACAAACCACCCAATTACTATAATAATGTAAATGGGAAGGATGACCACCACAAAACTATTGGAAATGAATGCTTCCAAATTGTAATGAAGCAGCCTGGCTCCAAAGGAGAGATAGGAGAAGACCCCTCCCCTCATTCCTCTGCAGAGGTGGTGACAAGTCACTGTTAAATGTCAGATTTGCTTCATTGTGACCAGTTTTGCAGAATTTTTCTTTTTCTCCTTCTCTTTGAGCAGAATGATACAGAGGGAAATCTAGACAACAATGTAAAAACAAAACAAAAATAGCAATACAAATCTCTTTTAGAAATAACAGGGGTTACTCAGGAGATGCTGAGATCCATAGGAAAAATGTAGTTATTTTTACCAAATGCCATCAGGTCAGTGAAACAACCTGTCTGAAAGCTAAAAGGGACTTTGGAGGCCAGTCAGTTCAACCCCTTCTTTTTATGGATGGGGAAATTGGGCCCCAGGGAGATCCAATGACTCATCACAGGTTATCAAAGGAAGAAGAATTTGAACCCAGGCCCTCTGGCTCCAGAGTCAGTTTCCTGCTATGTCACAGGTGGTCTCTAGCCAAACAAGCTTGGCACAGAGAAAATGCCACTAAGGACTCCCCATACTTGCAGCCAACTTTGGTTTCTAGGAATTGGAAGTGTAGCCCACAGTCAGGGATGATTGATGGGGTGTTTTGGGGTGGCTCAGCATCTCCCTGAAGAAGCAGCTCGAAATTCTGCTCTTCAGGAGGCCATGGTTCCAGAGGATTTTTTTGTAAGCAACATGACACTTTACCACACCACCCCCAAATCAAGCTAACTGTGCCAAGGGGGAGAATCTCCTTTGTTGACTTTGGGGAACAGCTTAACTGTCTGTGAGGAGGTGAGCAGGCCTGCCCCCACCAAAGAGCAAAGAAACACCTCATCCTCCCAGCCTAGGGGAGCCTTCCGGCGTTAAGCCTGTTCATAGAGACGCCACAAAGTGCATCCGACTCCAGGAGATGAAGCTTGACATTATGGAACCAATGGCCTAAAAGGGATGAGGGAGCATGTCAAAGGGAGCAGAAGAACCATCACCCTGCCCTCTGGGAGCCTCTACTTCCTCTTCTGACAAATGGGGGAGGGGTCATGGCCTTTGAGGGCCCCACATTCTACTTTCCTCACCTGCCTTTTTTCAGAAGCTGGCAGAGCTGAGCCCAGCCCTCAGACTGACCCTGACCCAAGTAATCAATCCCCACCTCCTTGGATTCTGAAGAAATTCACATCACCAGCACCCCCTTATGTGTATAGCTTCCCACCACCACCATACACACACATACACACACACACACACACACACACACACACACACACACACACACACACACACACACACCATGCTGCCATTTCTAGTTGGTTTTTCTCAATCTCTTCCCAGCAGGGATGGAGAACAGCCAGTCACCCTCGTCCACATCCTCTCCATGTCAGTATGTTTCCCATGCATGTACTCTGGGCTCCTATTTACTCATTTCCCCCAATGCCAGGGAACATGAGAATTAAACATGAATCACCTCTGGGCTGCAGATATTTTCAGCAACCCTCAAAATCCTACACAAGAAACAAGGTCAGGCAAGAGACAAAGACTTCGCCTTTTTGGGAAGTATCCCGGTACCTAACCAACAAGAAGGGCCTGATTAGGTGCCCGGAGCCCCAAGCAGTCCCTTTATTCCGCAGCTCTTCTTCCAAGGCCTCTTTGGGCCAGAACTTGAAATGGCAACCAGCCATGCTTTAAGGAAATATCTCTGCCAGTCAGGCTGGGCTCCCAGCCTCCCAGCCCCCACCCACTTCAACCACCACTATCAAGCTCAGCACAAGGGATATTCCCAGAGCAAACTAATATTGGAAACCTTGCCTCCAGCCCAGAGACTGGAGAGGAACAAGAGACCTCAAATTCCAAGCCAGAAACCCACCCCTCCTGCAGCTAAATGGAGCAAAGGGAGAGCAGAGGATGTGAGCTCCTCCCAAAAAATCTCTTAAGAACCACTAAGGGGGGGGGGGCAGCCATTCTGTCCCTAAAATGCCTGGACATTGTTGTTGATGATACGCACTCTTGGTCACCCCAGGGAAAGGACACTAGGCTGGCACACAGGCATAGGATGGATGTCCCTGCCTACACAGGCAAGCCCGAAGCATTGCCGGAACACTGGGGATCCCATTTTGGGTGGTCTTTATCCCTCAATCACCCCTAGGAAGATGGGGGAAGGAAAAGGGGGGCAGTTTGGCTGCTCAGAAGCAAGCTTCTCTTCCGCATTTTCACATGGGGACAGGTCCTTCTCTCCTCTCCCAGCCCCAAGCCAGTGAAGGAGGTAAGGGCAGCCCAGCCACTACTGAAGTCCAGAAATGGGGAGAGAAGGGGCAGGGAGGTAAGGATGCAGATAGGGAGGAATAGAAGGATGCAGAGATGGAGGGGTGCAAAGATGGATGGATGCAGGGATAGAAGGAAGGACGGATGCAGGGACAGAGATGAAGGGAACAAGGAATGGATGCATGCAGGGATGGAGGGATGAAGGGACAGAGGGATGCAGGGATGGAGGAAGCAGGTGTCTAGCAGGCAGAGCGATGCCCACAGGGCCCCGCAGCCCCTCCCAGGCAGCCCCAGCCTCCGCCCCACAGCTTCGGAGGCTGAGCTGTTCTGGGGTTTTGGTACCCGACCAAGCCGCGCTCTAGGACAGCCAAGCAGCCGGTACGCCCTCCCCTTGACTCTCTGCTGCCCTCCCCTAGCCTCTCCTCCCCTCCTCACTCACCTGGCCGCGCCCGGGCCGCTTGCTGTCTGCCTCCATCCCTCCCTCCTCTTTCCCTTCCTCCCTCCCTCCTCCTCTCAGTCCATCCTTCCGTCTCTCCCTGGCTTACCTGGCCGGGTCAGGGGGCCCAGGGCTGCTGGGCCGGGCGCCCTCATGCCCCTGCGGGCGGGCGGGGACGGGGATCCCGGGAGAGTCCCGGAGCCTTCAAGCCGGTCAACTCGGGTCAGGTGAGGCCACCTCCCATCCCTGCTCTCGCTGGCCCGGGGAAGGGGGAAGGCTCGGGGCCCCCGCCCCGCCCAGCCCCGCCCAGCCCCCTCCCACGCCCGGGCAGAGCCGTGGGCGGCCGCCTAGCTGTCGTTCACGGCCTCAGCTGATGCTGATGCTGATGCCGCTTCACCAGGAGCGCCGGCACCGTCCTCCTCCCGGGGGCCGGGCTCCGAGAGAGCCAGAGGAGCCTCCCCGCGCCGGGCGCGTCATCCCGAAGCCCGGCCCAGAGCCTGTCAGGCCCACCCTCCCGGACCCAAGGGGAGGGAGGAAGGAGCCGGCCCCCTAGGGAGCTTCAGGCTGCCCCAGCCCAGGATCCGTCCTCTCTCCTCCCTCCTCCACCCCCTTTCTCCCTCCCTTTCCCTCCCCTCTTTCTCTTCCTCGCCTTGGAGCTCACCATCTTACCCCTCTTCTCCTTCCCTCTCCTTCTTCCTCCTCCCCTTCCTCCTCTCCCTCGTTTGCCCCCTCCTCACCTCTGTTCTCCCCCTTCTTTCCCCTCCTCCTCCTCCTCCTCTCCTCCCTCTCCTTCACCTCCTCTCCCTTTCCCTCTCCTCCTCCTCCTTCCTCTTCCCTCCCCTCCCCACCCTTCACCCTCCATGCCTCCATACTTCCTCTTCTCCCTCCTCCTTTTCTCTCCTCTCCCTCCCTTTTCTTCTCCCTCCCCCTTTTCCTCCCCCTCCTTCCTACTCCTCTTCCCCTCCTTTCTCCTATCTTTCTTCTCCCTCCTCCCCCTCCTTCTTTCTTCCTCCTCCCTTTCCCCCTCCTCCTCCCTTTACCTCCTCCTCCTCCCTTTACCTCCTCCTTGTTCTGTAGTGGCTGTATTTCAAGCATTGCCAGGAGAGACTGTATGCCAGGGTGCTTCCTGAGGAAGGAGTCTGGCCTTCTGCAACAACCTCTGGGTGCTGGGCAGGAAGGAGGGCTTGGAGGTACCAAGGGGTCAGTGGGTCAGCAGAGCCCGGGCCACATTGTAGGCAGTGGAAGTCCTGGGACTCTTCCAGCTTCTGTTGGGGGAGAGCTCTGCCCAGTAGTGAGGGCCAGCCTTCATGGTCATCCTATCCTCTAGGTTAAACCCTTGAGAGTGGGAATTGTTCCCTTTTGTACTGGGGCCCCCAGGGCCTCCTGCAGGGCTATTTAGCATAGGACCAGGCACTCTAGGGGCTTAGTAAATGGATTCTTTCAGTGTGTCCCCAGCATGCTCATTAGGGGCCTCCCTCCTTATTTCTGAAGCATTGAAGGTACTCTTGCTCACTTTTTGGATGGCTTCTTAGCCTTGAGGCTTGCAGGGGAGCTGAAGACCCCTTTGGGCTGCCAGGTAGCTCAGAATGGACTGCTGGACTTGGTCAGGAGAGAAGCTGGTGGCCATCAAGGTCAGAGTTGGGAGAGCGGGTGTGACTTCTCTTGTAGCCATCAGGAGCTTTACGGAAAAGCACATAGACCTTTTACTGGAGTCATCAGGCTGAGCAAAAGGTACTGACATTTGGGGAGGAGGGACTACAGACAAAAGACATAACAACCTAGAGAGGTTTAGGGTTTTATGATGCTTAAAGATTAAGTACAGGAAGGTTTTTAGGGTTTTATGGTTGGTTAAAGATTAAGGAAAAGGGGGGACACAGGATGAAGGAGACAAAAGCAATTCTTTTTTGCACAGGGTAAGGAGAAGTTTTATGGGGGCAGCTAGGTGGTGCAGTGAATAGAGCACTGGCCCTGGAGTCAGGAAGACCAGAGTTCAAGTCCAGCCCCAGACACTTGACACTTAACAAGCTGTGTGACCTTGGGTAAGTCACTTAACTGCAATTGCCTTGCCTTCCCTCCTCAAAAAAACTGTTGCATGGTATTTCAAGATAAGGCCTTCAGGATGCCCTCAAGTTACAGGATTAGCTAGAGAATGAGCTCCCCTCCCAGGAGGGGCCCTACAAAGTACTGGAAAAGCAGCCCTTAATATTCTTAACCCCCAGACACTGTTTGTATTCACATCAGCAGCCACAGGTGTGGATGTGTGCAGAGTGGGGAGGAAGACTGGTCTCGAATCACTGAGGTCAAGAACAATATTCACCAATAAAATGAAGAATGGTGGGCCACTGAAGCTCTGAGACCTGGGTCCTGAAGCCTTCCACAGATCCCAGGCTCTCATGGAGCACAGCCTGTCCTATGCCCAGCCCAGAAGATGCTCTTCTTCTCCCTCTAGCTCATCATCTAAGTATTGCTTCCATTTGCTTTGTGTTTAGAGGCAACACGATAGACAAACTGCACCTGGAGTCCCAGTGATCTGTGCTCAAGGCCTGCGAAATACTGTGTGACCCTACACAAATCACTCAACCATTCTGCGCCTGAACTTTCTCACCAGTAAAATGAATAGGACTCTAGTTTTGAAGGCCCAAATCTATCATCCTGTGATCTCCCTAAATGGGGGAGGGGACACAGAATGGTTGAGTGATTTGCCCATGAGGGACCCATGGGGAGGAGCCCATGAGCTTACAGAGAAATGAAAGAAGAGCCTGATCAGCTCTCTGTACTGAAAGTGGGGGCTGCTGTTGGAGCCACAGCCTGTGACACCCTTGTGTCTCTCTAGCCCTCTAATAGGCTCCTGTCTGGATTCATGAGGTTCCCTTGGGGTTTAGAGCCATCCCGCCAGGCAGACACATTCCGATCTGCCAACAGCTCAGGGGCTTCTCTGCAGAGACATTTCCAGGCCACAGTTTCCTCTCTGGCCATGTCTCTCTCTCAGGAGATGGTCAAACTTCATTGCTGTCAGTGGCAGCCCAGGTGCCCCCTTCCTCCCACCATGCCTTTGTCTGGGGCAGAATCTAGGGATGGGAAGGGAACCAGCAGGTATTATTTCTGTACTCAGATAGAGCCTACAAATTGCGGAAATCTGGGCATCAGCCTCTAAAAGGTGTCCAGGACTGTGCAGTGGCCAATTAGGGTTTAACACAGGCCCCTCCCTCAGTGGGCAGAAGCTGCATCTAGGTGTAGTGCCTTAGAGTGGAGGGGGCTCAGCAATCATCTAATCCACAATCCACACTTTCTTGATGCCCCTTCAATGTGCCCCCTTCTCTCCTCTGACCCTCACCACCTCCCACTTGGACCACTGCAGGAGAGGGGGAGGCCATTTGCCCCTCTTCATTCACCAAAGTGATTTTCCTAAAGCGTGGGTCTGACCATGTAACCCCCTACTCAGTAAACTCCAGGGTCTCCATGTGGCCTCCTGGATCAGATACAAAGTGCTCTGTTTGACCTCCAAAGCCTGCCCCCTCCAACCTTTCCAGGCTTCTTAGACTTTACACCATCCTCACACTTGTCATCTGTGATTCACTGACTCTGGCCTCATGGCTAAGACTGTAACAAGATCCTCCATCTCATGACTCCAGACATTCCCCCAGCTCTCCTTGAGGCCTGGAAAGCTCTGCCTCCTCATCCCCACCTCTGGCTTCTCTGGCTTCCTACAAGTCCAGCTAAGAGCCCCCTTCACCAGGAGCCTCTCTTGATCCTCCTTCAGCCTGGGTCCTCCCTCTGGAGGCTCTGGCTGACTTATCCTTTCCAGAGCTGTTTCCCCCATTAGAATGTGGGCTTCTTGGGAGCAGGGATTATTGTTTGCCTTTCTTTGAATGCACAGTGCCCAGCACACAGCAGGTACTTAATAAAGGCTTGTCAGCTGACTGCTGGACTGAAGAAGCCTAAGGAGGAAAACCTTCTGCAAAATCTCCCCTGAAGAGCCACCTGGCTTCTGCCTGCAGACCTCTAGAAAAGAAGACCCTTCCAAAAAGGGGCAGCTCTCCTGGTTGGGAGGCTCTCCTTGACCTCCAGCCTACCTCCACCTCTTCTGCTTCCACCCTTAGGTCCTGGCGAAGGACTCCTCCCCAGTATGGCCTTGCAGGAAGGCCACTCTGAGGCCACTCTTCTCAGGCTATACCCCCCCCCTTTCCTTTCTGGTGACCTCAAGTCCCTCCCCTGGACACTCTCCTTCAGGTCTGTTTGAAAACAATCTACCAGAAAAAGGGCCAAGTCACAGCTCATGTTAATGTAGGGTAAGAGGCAGCTAAGAGTCTCCTGGGTGTCTGCAGCCTGTCTGTGGTCTCCAAAGGGTCCCCAGGCCTCCTGTGGGCATATGGAGTCAGTGCCAGCCCTGGGTGGGAGCCAGGCACCCAAGCCTGGGGAAACACTCACTGGGACCCGGGTTTAGGAAGAGTGGTGGGTGCTCCCTAGGCCTCCTGCACTCCCATTCTCCTCTCTCCCTTGCTCTCAGATACAAACATTTTAATATCTTGTTTGCATGCATCCTGGACTGGAATTCAGAAGCCAGGCAGCAAGGACTGCAGCCCCTGGAAAGTGATGCCTGAGTCAATCTTCAGGCATCAGAAATCCTGGTTAGGACACTCTGCTAGTAGCACCACCTGCTGGGAAGATTCTGTATTACACTCTCTCACTGCAGAAGGATGTGCTCTCTCTTTCTGTCCTAACAGACAGAGACGGAGAGGTAGCATTTCCAGAGCACTTTAAGGGTTTTCGAAATCTTGTACACATCTCACTGGATCCTCAAACAGCGCAAAGGAGAGTAGGTGCAAATATTGTCCCTGTTTTACAGATGTGAAAACTGAGGGTGAAAGGGCATGTGACTTCCCAGGTCATGGAGCCCAGACCTGTCTCTCTGGAGTGGTCTTTAATGGGCTTTTCTTAGCCCTGCTTAGCCTTAGCTCCCAGACACAAGTCTTAGTCTGACCTTAGCATTCCAAGTTCTCAACAAAAAGATCTCTCTTTGCACTCTATGCCAAATGGACTGTTTCCAAAGAAGGGCAGATCTCTGTGTGGGACACAAAGACCCTTACCAATAATTCACAGATACTCAGAATATTGTAGTAAAAACAGAGGAGTCTTTATCGTGCTTTCTCGAGAAAAGGCACTCCAAGCATCCCATCCTCCAAGAGAATGTCAAAAAAAAAAAAAAAAACTGTCCTGAGGTCTCAGAACCAGAGGGTAAAATAGTTATCAAAAGAATTCACCAGACTACTCCTGAAAGAGATCCCAAATTGAAAACTCCAAGAAATGTAGTAGCCAAATTCCAGAATCATAAGGTCAAGGAGAAAATACTACAAGCAGCCAGAAAGAAACAATTCAAATATCATGGAACTACAGTCAGGATCACATAGGACTTAGCAGCTTCTACATTAAAAGATCAGAGGGACTAGAATATGATATTTCATAAGGCAAAGGAGTTTGGTCTTCAACCAAGGATCAACTACCCAGCAAAACTGAGTATAATCTCTCAGGCAAGGAGATGATCAGTCAATGAAATAAGGGACTTCCAGACTTTTCTTGATGAAAAAGCCAGAGTTCAATGGAAAATTTGATCTCCAAATACAAGACTCAAGAGAGACAGAAAAAGGTAAACAAGGAAAACACACACACAACTTGTCATTCAATAAGAGCAAACTGTTTACATCCCTATATGGGAAGCTGATACCTGTCAAAAAATGGGATTTATATAATTATTGCAACATATAAAAAGGATATACATAGAGGATTGGGTATAAATGAACTAATCTGATGATTAAAAAAAAACTTATTAAGGGGTGCAAAAGGATTGTAATGGGAGAAAAGGAAAGGAAGAGGCAGAAAAGGGTAAATTATGCCACAAAAAGAGGCATAAAAACATACTACAGTAGAGGATAAGAAGGGAGAGAGATGAACATTATATGAATTTTACTCTCATTGGTTCTGGTTCAAGAAGGGATCAACATAATCAGCTAAGTTTAGGATTCTAATGTGAAAAGACACAAAAACTCATTATAATAGAAGGAAATAAGGGGGAGAGAGGAACACTGCATGAAATTTACTCTTATTGGTTTGGGTTCAAGGAGGGAATAACATACTCTGTTAAGAATAAAAATCTATTGTACCCTACAGGCAGCAAGAGGAGCAAGGGGGAAAAAGGGGAGTGGTTAGAAGGGAGGGAAGTAGTAGTAAGGGGGTAGGGTAGGTAAAGAGAGGGAGGTACATAGGGAAGGAATACTGAGGGAGGGGGTGGTCAAAAGGGAAACTCTTAAGGAGGGGATGGGAGAAGGGAGAAATAAAAGCATAAACAGGGGAGGGAATAGGATGAAGGGAAAGACACAGATAGTAATCATAACTGTGAATGTAAATGGGATGAACTCTCCCATAAAATGGGGGCAGATAGCAGAATGGATTAAAAACCATAATCCTACAATATGCTCTCTACAAGAAACACATTTGAAACAAAGGGATACCCACAGGGTAGAGGTAAAAAGCTGGAGTAGAATATATTATGCCACAGCTAAAGTAAAAAAAAAAAAAAAGCAGGGGTAGCAATACTTATCTTAACAAGCCATCAATGGACTCCCTAGGAAAAAATTTTCCAGGGCCAGATGTATTTGCTAGTGAATAATATCAAACATTGAAGGAACAAATGATTTTAATACTTGACAAACTATTTGGGAAAATTGAAGAAGAAAGAGTTCTACCAAATTCTTTTTATGACACAGATATGGTACTGATACTTAAATCAGGAAGAGACAAAACAGAGAAAGAAAATTATAGACCAATTTCTCTCATGAATAAAGATGCAAAAAATTTAAATAAAATATTAGCAAAAGGACTACAACAACTTATCACAAGAATAATACAGTTTGATCAAGTAGAATTTATTCCAGGAATACAAGGATGGTTCAATATTAGGAAAACTATCAGTATAACTGATCATATCAACAACAAAACTAGCAGAAACCATGTGATTATCTCAATAGATGCAGAAAAGGCTTTGGACAAAGTACAAAACCCATTCCTGTTTTAAAAAAAAAAAAACACTAGAAAGTATAGGAATAAATGGAGTCTTCCTTAAAATAAATAAGTAATATCAATCTAAAACCATTAGCAAGAATTATATGTAATGGGGATAAGCTAGAAGCATTTCCAATAAGATCAGGGGTGAAACAAGCATGTCCACTATCACCCCCTCATTCGATTTGGTACTAGAAATGTTAGCAGTAGTGATAAGAGAAGAAAAAGAAATTAAAGGAATAAATTAGGCAAAGAAGAGACCAAGTTATCACTCTTCGCAGATGATATGATGATATACTTAGAGAATCCTAGAGAATCAAGTAAAAAACTACTTGAGATAATAAATAAATTTGGCAAAATTGCAGGATATAAAATAAACCCACATAAATCCTCAGCATTCTTATATTTTTCTAACAAAATCCAACATCAAGAGATAGAGAAATCCCATTTAAAGTTACTGTAGACATTATAAAATATTTGGGAATCTACCTACCAAAACAAACCCAGGACCTATATCATCACAACTACAAAATACTTGTCACACAAATAAAGTCAGATCTAATTAATTGGAAAAACATTAGTTGTTCATGGCTAGGTAGGGCTAATATAATAAAAATGACAATTTTACCTAAATTAAATTACATATTTAGTACCACATCAATCAATATACCAAAAAATTACTTTATAGAGCTAGAAAAAATAGTAACAAAATTCATTTGGAAGAACAAAAGGTCCAGAATATCAAGGGAATTAATGAAAAGAAATGCTAGGGAAGGTGGCCTAGCCCTACCAGATTTTAACCTGTATTATAAAGCAGCAGTCATTAAAACTACTAGGTACTGGCTGAGGAATAGAGTAGTGGATCAGTGGAATAGATCAGGTACATGAGACACAGCAGTCAATGACTACAGTAATCTACTGTTTGATAAACCCAAAGACCCCAGTTTTGGGGATAAGAACTCACTATTTGACAAAAACTGCTGGGAAAACTGGAACATAGTATAGCAGAAACTGGGCATAGACCATTGTCTTACACCATATACCAAAATCAAGCTGAAATGGGTGCATGATCTAGGTATAAAGGCTTATACTATAAGCAATCTGGGAGAGCAAGGAATTGTTTACCCATCAGATTTATGCAGAAGGGAAGATTTTATGACCAAACAACAGTTAGAGAGCATTAGGAAATGCAAAATGGATAATTTTGATTACATTAAATTGAAAAGTTTCTGTACAAATAAAGCCAATGTAACCAATATTAAGAAGGAAGTGGAAAATTGGGAAAGAATTTTTACAACCAGTGTCTCTGATAAAGGCCTCATTTCTAAAATATACAGAAGATTAAGTCAAATCTATAAGAATACAAGCCATTCCCTAATTGATAAATGGTCAAAGTATATTCTCAGAAGTTGAAGCAGTTCTGAGAAGATGAAATTAAAGATATCTATAAGCATATGAAAAAATACTCTAAATCACCATTGATTAGAGAAATGCAAATCAAACAACTCTGAGGTACCACATCTCATCGGTCAGATTGGCTACAATGACAAAACAGGAAAATGATAAATGCTGGAGAGGATGTGGAAAAATTGGAACACTAATGCATTGTTGGTGGAGTTGTGAACTGATTCAGCCACTGTGGAGAACAATCTGGAACAATCCCAAAGGGCTATAAATAAGTGCCTACTCTTTGACCCAGCAATAGCACTTCTAGGGTTGTATCCCAAAGAGATCATAGAAGTGGGAAAAGGACACGTATGTACAAAAATATATATAGCAGCTCTTTTTGTAGTGGCAAAGAATTGGAAATCAAGGGTATGTCCATCAATTGAGGAATGGCTAAACAAGTTGTGGTCTATGCATGTAATGGAATATTACCGTGCTATAAGAAATGAGGAGCAGACGGACTTCATAATAACCTGGAGAGACTTATATACACTGATGCTGAGTGAGGACAGCAGAACCAGGAGAACTTTGTACACAATTACAGACACATTGTATGTGTGAGGACTAACCTGGATAGGCCGGCTCTTCTCAGCCGGTCAAGGTTATAAGAGAACGCCAAAAGACTCATAATGGAAAGGGCTATCCACATCCAGAGAAAGAACTACAGAGTCTGAATGCAGATTGAAGCAAACTACCTGCGCTCTCTCTCTTTTAGTTTTGTTTTGTTTCCTGTTTCTCATTGTTCACCCCATTGGTTATGATCCTTCTTTACAACCTGACTAATGTTTAATGTGAAAGTATTTGCAGATCCTATACTTGATTGCATACCACCATGGGGGGGAGGGGGGGAGGGGGAGAAAATGTGAAGCTCAAGGAATTGTGGAACTGAATCTTGTAAACTAAAAGTAAATGAACAAATATTTAAAAATAACAACAACAAAAAAAGAATCTAATAGGATGTTCAGAATGGGGAAATTTCACTGCAGGTCATTTCTCACTTGTGGATCAGCACACAAGGTGGCCTCAATCCCCAGGCCTTTAGCCTTGTACAGGTTTGGGTCAATCCTGCTTCCAGGTTTAGTCTTAACCTGCCCTTCGGGAACAACCAGAGCTTTTACAGAGCTGAGATTTGTGGAAGAAGCTGCCCAGCAGGAAGGACCCTCAGAGCTATGGGATAGGAAGGAGGGCATGATGTGGCCTGGCCTGGCCAGGGAAAATGTTTAGAAGCTGGAGCTGAAAGGAATGGGCTCTGGAGGGGCTGAGAGGAAGGTTCGGGTTCCAGACTGGGTGTGGGGGGGCCGGGGCCGGAATATCACCCAGTCAACCAAGCAGAAAACATTTATTAGGCACCTATGTCCCAGAGTTGAGCTAAGTGCTGAGGATACAAAAAGGAGCAAAAGAGAGTCCCTGCCCTCAAGGGACTTATGATCTAATGGAGGAAATACATTCAAAGTAAGCACTAGGTAGGATAAATAGGAAATAATTAGAGGGAAAGTCCTAGAATTAAGAGAGATTGGGAGAGGGCTGTCACAGAAGATGGGGAGGGGGGGCTGCACATAGTATAGACCCCCTTGGCTGGGAAATGGGGTTACAAGAAGGGAGAGGAAAAGCCTGGGGTTTCACTGACCACCCCAGACTCCTGTATTTCCTCTGAGCTCCAGGCAACTCTTTCTCACCTCCAAGAGGTCTCCAATGCCTACCCCTCAAGGACTGAACCTTCAAGGCTTTGGGCAGTCTCTCCAACTCAGAGGCTAGGGCAATGGAAGTGCAATCTGAGAGAGCCAGTGGGCATGACCTACGCCTGCCAACCCAAACACTCCTTGGAAAATATTGACTAGAACCCGTGATGTTTGGGTCCCTGGGTCATCTGTCTGTGTGTCTCATTGACACTGCCAGGAACCAGGAAATGACAACAGGGATTTCTGGCCAGCAAATATTGACAGTCCTCTGTAAGGTCTATTGGTCTGAATCCAGAGAGAAGGTGCCAGGTTTGGAGAATGCAGATGTGCAAATGTTGGAAATGCAAAACAGGTTTCTAACCCCCTTTGCAAAGGCCTTAGAGCAGCCCTGGCCCCTCCTCCCCTTCCTTAGCCAGGCTCAATCCCATGGAAGTTTCTTCCCCCATGCATTCAGCAGGCTCTTTGGATGGGCTTCTGGCCTGGCAGTCCCAGGGCCACCCAGGAAATCTATCTATCAGGTTGCTGTGGAGCTCTGGAAACACATTCAGTCTGGAGTCAGGGGATCTGAGTTGAAAATCCATTCTTTGATTTACATCTCTGAGACCTTGGGCAAGTTGGTCAAATTCTCAGGCCTCAGTTTCTCTGACTGCAAAACATGGGTGGGGCCACATGCCCTCTGAGGTGCCTTCCAGCTCCTGATCTCTGAGTCCATGGGCAGCCTTCTTTACTAGATCATTTTCCAGGATGAGTATTTGCTGAGCACGCTGCCCAGACAGACTAGCCCTTGGTCTCCTCCCAACACAGCTGCTCTCTGATCCCTGACCTCACAGTAAGTTGGGAAAAGCAGATTATGAATCTCCTGCTGCCAGGCTCCCACTGGTTCATGAGAGGGGGAGCTCCTGGGCAGCATGAGGATCCCAAAGCACCTTTTGAGCATGTTCTACTCTGGAAATGTTCTATCTGTCAGGACCGGGTCCACTCTCCCCATCCTCCAATCCATAGTTGGCTTTGCAGTGCCCCTGGTGGCCTCCATCTTTGCTCGCTTCTGGTTCTGGGGCTACTGAGGCATTTTTTGTGGGAAGAGGATCTCTCCATGAGTCCTGGCCCAGCCAGAGCCTGGAGAGCAGCATATGCCTATATATGTAAAGCCATTCTATGTGCATATTTCTATTTATCAGTTCTCTGATGCAGATAGCATCTTCTTCCTTATGTCCTTTGTAGTTAATCGGGGTATTTATAATAGTCAAAATGACTTAGTCACTCAAAGTTGTTCTCAAAACAATACTGGTGTTACTCGATACAGTGTTCTCTTTGTTCTTCATTATTTTATTCAAGTCTATCTGTCTTCTTCTAAGATCATTGAGCTCATCATCTCTTGCAGCATTCTAGTATTCCATCACAATCATATACCACAATTTGTTCAGCCATTCCCTCAATTTCCAGTTCTTTGCCACCACAAAGAGCAGCTAGAAATAGTTGAGAACATAGAGATTCTTTTCCTTTTCCCCTTATCATCTTCGGAAATAGATCTAGTAATGCTATTGCAAGGTACAAGCAATTTAATAACTCTTTGAGTATAATTCTAGATTTCCCTACAAAATGGTTGAATCTGCTCACAGATCCACCAACAGTGAGTTAGTGCTCCAATTTTTTCACATCCCCTCCTATATTTGTCACTTCCCCCTTCAATCATTTGAGACAATCTTATAGAAGTAAAATTATGTTGCAAAAATGTTTTGATTTGCATTTCTCTAATCAATAATGATTTATAGCATTTTTGTACCTATAAATTGTTTTGATTTCTTCATTGGAAGACCACCTGTTCATATCCTTTGACCACTTATCACTCTGGTATTGACTTGTATTCTCACAGAATTTACAAAGATCTTTATGTATTGGAGATGTGAGACCTTTATCTGAGAAATTGTCTATGAAATTTTGCCCCCAATTTTCTGTTTTTCTTCTGTTCTTGGCTACATTTGTTTTATTTGTACAAAACCTTTTTGATTTAATGTAATAAAAACCATCCAACCACCTTGCTTGCTCTCTTTCTCTTGCTTATTCATAAATTGTTCACCTATTAATAAATCTGATATGCAATGTGTTTCGTGTTCTTCAAGTTTTCTTGTAATATCTCTCTTTATATCTAGGTCATGTATCCATTTTGACCTTATCTTGGTAAATGGTGACATTGGTCTATGCTCACTTTCTGTCATACTGCTTTCCAGTTTTCCCAACAATTTTTTCTACCAAATAATGAATTCTTATCCCAAAAATTTAAGTCTTCACACTTGTCAAATACAGTTACTATATTTATTTGTTGCTGTAAATCATATATCTATTCTGCTCCATTGATCTACCTTTCTATTTCTTAGTCAGAATCAGATAATTTTGAGAACTATTACTTCATAGTTTAATCTCTGGTACTTAAACCTCCTTCCTTTACATTTTTGTTTTCATTAGTTCCCTCAATATTCTTGCCTTTTTGTTCTTGCAAATGAATTTTGTTACTACTTTTGCTAATTCAGTAAAATATTTTTGGTAATTTAATTGGGATGGAATTGGATATATAAATTAGTTTAAGTAAAGTTGTTATTTTTATTGTATTGGCCCTGCCTAGCCATGAATAATTAATACTTCTCCAATTATTTAAATACGATTTTATTTGTATAAAAAGGTTGTTTTTTTTTTTTAAATAATTTTGTTTATCTAGTTCCTGGGTTAGTTTTGGTAGGGATATTCCCAGGTATTTTATACAGTTTAGAGTTATTTTAAATAGAATATCTCTTACTATCTCTTCTTTCAGGGTTTTGTTTGTTATATATTCATATATATATATATATATATATATATATATATATATATATATATATATATATGAATGCTGATGATTTGTGTGGATTTATGTCTTATACTTTATATCATGCTACTTGGTTAAATGTATCAAAATTTTTTGTTAGATTTTCCTGGTTTTGAGGGGGAAGATTAAAGTCTCCTCCTATTATACTTCTACTACTACTTCCTATCACTGCCTGTAGTTCATTTAGCTTTTCTTTAAAAAATTTAGATGCTACAGTGTTTGGTGCACATAAATTCAGTATTGATAATGCTTCATTGTCTATGGTACCTTTTATCAAAACGTAATTACCTTATTCGTCTCTTAATAAATTTATTTTAGCCATAACTTTGTCTGAGACCATGATGGTTATCCCTGCCCTTTTTTTGCATCAGGTAAAGCATAATAAATTCTACTCCAACCCTTCATTTTAACTTGGTGTGTATCTCTCATTCTTAAATGTGTTTCTTGTGAAAAAGAAATATATTGTTAGATTCTTATTTTTAATCCATTCTTCTGTTTCCATTTCATGGATGAGTTCATCCCATTCACATTCAGAGTTATGATCATTCTTTGTGAATTTCCCTCTGTCTTATTTTCACTCACCATTGTCCTTCTCGGCCTCTCTTTTTTCTCTGTTCCTGTTACCTTATCCTCTCCCTATCTGCCTAAATCTTAATCTACACACTCTTCTACAAGCCCCTCCCTTATCCGTTTCTCTAATCCTCATTTCTTTATAAATTTATAAGATTTTTATGCCCTTTTAGATAAATATGTTGTTCCCTCTTTAACTCATGTCTGATAAGAGTAAGGTTCCACTGGTGGTTAGGTGGTACAGTGAATAGAGCACTGGCCTTGGAGTCAGGAGGACCTGAGTTCAAATCTGGCCTCAGACACTTAACACAAAAACTAGCCGTGTGACCTTGGGCAAGTTACTTAATCCCAATTGCCCTCCAAAAAGCAAAAAAAAAAAAAAAAAAAGAGTAATGTTCCAGATGCAGAGCCAAGAAGATGGAGTAAAAGCAGGGACTTGCCTGAGGTCACCCCCAAACCCCTCAAAATAATTTCAAAAATGACACTAAACAAATTCTAGAGCAGTAGAATCCACAAAAAGATGGAGCAAAACAAATTTCCACCCCAAGACAACTTTAAAGGTCTCAGGAAAGGTCTATTGCACCAGGGTGGGAGAGAAGGGCAGGCCACACCAGCACAGACCAGGCCCCAGCAAACCCAGAGAAGTCTCAAGGCAACTGAATCACTGGCAATTGTGGTGGTTTCCAGACCTCTCAGCCCAAATATGCCAAAGACAACTTAAAAGGGCAGCAGGAAAGGTCTGTCACAACTGGGCGAGAGTAGAGCACAGTCCAGCACAAACCATGCCAGCACAGTGTTGGCCACAGCAAACCAGGAGTGGGCCTTGAGAGTGACTGAATCAGCAGTGGCAAGAGCAGAGGTTGCTTCTGGAGCTCTTAGCATACAAATGGTAAAGGGGTCAAACAAGTGGTCAGAACGAGAAGAAGGGGTCTTTTTGCTGGCACTGAGGCACGTCTCTGTTTTTTTGCCTATACTTGAATCTGGGTCACAGTCCTGGTGGTAGTCCAAGGGTGAGAGTGATTCAAGAAAATCATCAAAAATGAGTCAACAACTTGGTAAAGGAGACAAAAAATTATTGAAGAAAATAATACCTTAAAAAACAAACTAGGCCAAATGGTAAGAGAGGTACATAAAGTCAATGAGGAGAATGCCTTAAAAAACCAGAATTGGCCAAATGGAAAAGGAGGTACAAAAGCTCAGTGAAGAAAATAATTCCTTAAAAATTAGAATGGAGCAAATGGAAGCTAATGACTTTTTGAGAAATCAAGAAACAATTAAAACCAAAATAATGAAAAAATAGAAGACAAAGTGAAGCATCTCATTGGAAAAACAACTGACCTGGAAAATAGATCCAGGAAAAATAATTTTTAAATTATTGGACTACCTGAATGCCATGATAAAAATTAGAGTCTATACATCATCTATCAAGAAATTATCAAGTAAAACTGCCCTAATATTCTAGAAACAGAAGATGAAATAGAAATTGAAAGAATCCATCAATCACTTCCTAAAAGATCCCAAAATGAAAACTGCCAGGAATGTTATAGCCAAATTCCAGGCTTCCCAGGTCAAGGAGAAAATATTGCAAGCAGCCAGAAAGAAACAATTCAAGTTTCATGGAGTCACAGTCAGGATAACACAAAATTTCTCAACTTCTACATTTAAAAAATTAGAAGGCTTGGAATATAACATTCTGGAGGGCAAAGGAGCTAGGGTTACAACCAAGAATTACCTACCCAACAAAACTGAGTATAATCTTTAAGGGGGGAAATTTGATATTCAATGAGACAGAGGACTTTCAAGCATTCTTGATGAAAAGACCAGAGCTAAATAGAAAATTTGACTTTCAAATACAAGACTCAAGAGAAGCATAAAAAGGTAAGTAGGAAAGGGAAATCATAAGGGACTCAATAAGGTTCAACTGTTTACATTCCAACACAGAAAGGTAGTATTTGTAACTCATAAGACCTTTCTCATTATTAGAGTAGTTAGAAGGATTATAGATGGACAGAGGGAAAAGGTGTGAGTTGAAGATGAAGGGATGATATAAAAAAATAAAATTAAAGTGTGAGAGAGGAATGTACTGGAAGAAAAAGAAAGGGAGAGGTAGAATGGGGGCAAATTATCTCACATAAAAGAGGCAATAAAAAACTTTTACAGTGGGAGGAAGAAAGGGAAGGTGAGGGGGAGTGAACCTTATTCTCAAGTCAGAATTGGCTCAAAGAGGGAATAATATACACACTTAATTGGGTATAGAAATCTATCTTACACTACAGGAAAATAAGAGGGAAAGAGGAGGTGAAAGAAGGGAGGGCAGATGGGGGAAGGGCTAGTCAGAAGCAAAACTCTTTTTAAGAAGAACAGGGTGAGAAAAGAGAGAGAATAGAATAAACTGGCGGGGGGGATAGGATGGAGAGAAACATACTTAGCAATAGTAACTGAAAAAAATTGGAAGCAAGTTTCTCTGATAAAGGCCTCATTTCTCAAACATAGAGAACAGATTCAAATTTATGAAAATAAGAGTCATTCCCCAATGGGTAAATTATCAGAAGACATGATCAGTTTTCAGATGAAGTAATCAAAGCTTTCTATAACCATATAAAAATAATCTAATTCACTATTGATTGGAGAAATTAAAATTAAAACAATGCTGAGGTACTACTTCATATCTATTAGATTGGTTAATAGGATAAAAAAGGTAAATGATTATTGGAGGGGATATGGGGAAAATGAGACATTAATGCACTGTTGGTGGGTTTGTGAACTGATCCAACCATTCTGGAGAGCAATTTGGGACTATGTGCAAAGGGCTATAAAACCCTGTGTATACTTTGACTTAGCAATACCATTTCTAGGTCTGTATCCCAAAAGAGATTTAAAAAAACAAAACAAAAAGAAAAAGGACCTATATATACAAAAATATTTATAGCAGCTCTTTTCTGGGGGCAAAGAAATAGAAGTTGAGGGGATGTCCATTAATTGGGGAATGGCTGAACAAATTGTGGTATAGGATTATGATGGAATGCTATTTTACTATAAGAAATGATGACCATGATGCCCTCAGAAAAACCTAAAAAGACTTACATGAGCTGATGCTAAATGAAATGTACTCTGTACAAATTAACAGCAGTATTGCAAGATGATCAGTTATGAATGACTTAGCTATTCTCAGCAATACAAGGAGCCAAGACAGCTCTGAAGGATGCAGGATACAACCTATCTCTGGAGAAAGTGTCTGAACACAGATTGAAACCTGGGTTGTTTTTTTAATTTATGTTTTCTTTCACAACATGACTATTAAGGAAATGTTGTGCATGACTATGGATGTTTAATCTATATCACATCACTTACCTTGTCAATGAGGGTTGTGGGAAGGGAAAGAGAATTTAAACTCCAGTTTTAAAAATGAATGTTAAAAATTGTTTCTACATATAACTGGGGGAAAAAAATTAAATAAATAAATAAAGCAGGGGAAAAAACAGTAAGATTTCAGCACTACTAGCCCTTCACCCCCACCTACTTCCTCTGTATCAGTCCTTCCTTGTCAACCCCAATTGTATGAGATAACTGCTCCTTTTGCCTTTACCTTCACAATTTTGTTTTTTTTTAGAATCATTTCATCACACTGGACTCAACTCAAACCTTTTCTTCCAACTACCCTCGTAATGATGACAGTCTTACTAATATTGCTAACATTGTCATATATAAAAAGTAAGGAATTTGGCCTCATTGAGTCCCTTATGATTAGTCTTTAAAATTTGCCTTGTATTTCTGGATCTTATATATCAAAATGTCTGTTTAATTCTGGTCTTTTTGTCACAAATTCCTGAAAGTCAAAGTTCATTAAATGTTAATGTTCAATTTGCTAATAATGTTAAATGTTCATTTTTTTTTCATTCAGGATTATACTCACCTTTGTTGGGTAAGTTATTTTTGGTCACAAACCCAGTCTTTTGCTCTTTGAACTATCATGTTCTAAGACCTACAGTCTTTTAATGTAGAAGCTGCTAGCTCTTGTGAAATGCTGAGTGTATGTCAGCAGTACTTAAGCTGGTTTTTTCTTATTGCTTGCAATATTTTCTCCTTAACCCCAGATTTGTGTGCCCTGCATCTCTCTTGGACTTCGTGGGGAGTCCTTCACAGCTCTCTGGGAAGGGAGCGGTCAGGGCCCATCAGCTCTACTGGGCTCTTTTGCTCAAGCATCAAATAGTCCAATATAGGCCACAGCAACTCAGTCAGTGAAGCTGTTTTGACCACTGACTGACTGAAATTCAGATGACATGACAGCCATGTGTTACTTACCCAGGCCATTGCCAGGGATGGGAGCAGAGAGGGGATGCAAACAAGAACAGAAGCCTGGCCTTACCATTCAGGGATCTCCCCCACTGTCCAGTGGGGCTGCTAAGCCTAGGCTAAAGATGCTCTGGGTAGGCAGGCCTTGGGTCCCAAGGCTTGAATGTGATCAAAAGCCCCAGGGCTAGAAATGACCTTGGAAAGCCCACAGAGGCGGGAGCTGGAGAGAGCCATGGGCTGGCCTGAGGACACCCCCACTCCCGCCTCAGGAGAGCCAGCATTTGCACCTAGGACTTCTGATTCTTTCCAGACCTTCCCTTCCCTTTGCTTAAAGGGCCCACACGTTTGTGGGGCCTTCAGATGTTGAGCTTTACCTTGAGTGGACACAGGCCAGGGTCTAGAGCTCTCAGCAAGGCCATTTTCAGCTGCAGCCTAAGAACGTAGGCCCTGGCCTGGCTCTTTATAGAATTATTTTTCAAGTGGTTTATTGGTGCTTTGAAAATAAGAATAACACATTTCCCCACCGGTGCCCCCCCCCCAGAGCCCCCCCTTTTTACAAAGTCTTCCTAAGCAAAGCGTGCCTGAGAGGAAGGGCGTTTTTCATCATCTGTCAGCTGGAGTCAAACTGATCTGTGCTAGAAGGGAGCTCAAAGACCACCTCCTCCCACCCATCTGACAGAGGAGGAAATTGAGGCTCCGAAGGGGAATGAAGCCATTTACCCCCAAATGCTGAGAATCAAACTAACCTTGAAAGCTGATTGTCTGCTTGTAGTTGGTGCTGACCATTGAGCCGCACTGCTTTCCTTTGTGGCCTGTATCAGACCACTCTCTTGGCCTTCTAGCTCCTGATGTCGGGGCTGCATGTGTACTTCCCCTCCCATGGGCAGTGCCAGCATCGCCTGCGTCCTACATGGAGCATGGGGCTCCAAGGACTTGGTAGCAGCTCTCAGAACCAGAGAGGACTTTAGTGGCTTTGCAGCTCACCTCGTGCCCAGGAGGCCCCCCCAAATGTCCTGACCCTGAGCCTGCCTCCAGGCATCCCAGTCTGCTCTGTGGCTACTCTTGGCTTTAGCATTTTCTTCTTGACTTCTTGACCAGATTGGTGTCCTGGCCACCTCCCCCCACTGCCCTGGTTTTTCCCTCTGGGGTGAAGAGGAACATATCAAAATGCCTCTTTTACTGATGGCCCTTCAAGTATTTGAAGACACTCACCACAGCCCTGTGCACCCTCCAGTTTTCTTATATTCCAGATAACCTTGCCCAGTTCCTTCACTGAGTCCCCACCTGTATGCCCTAGATGTGAGTCCCTTCCTTGACTTGGGCACTCTCCTCTAGAAACTCCTCAATATATCCAGTCCCTTCCCATACCATAGTGGCCAGTGCTGCACAGACTGTACCGAGGGACGTGTGATTACAAGCAGAGAACAGAAGCATTGCCCCCTTCAGGGGCCTCGTGGCTCTGCCCCTGCCAGTAGAGCCCAGGACCACTTGAGTTCTCCCTTACATCACTCTGCTGCCTCATACTGAGCTTGCAGTCCACTCAGACCACCAGATCCCTTTCAAAACTTGTTTTCTGCTCAGGCCTTCTCTGTCTTATATCAGAGGAATTGATTTTTTGAATCCAAGGGAAAGACTTTTATTTGTTTCTACTAAATTCCATCATATTAGATTCAGCTCAATGCTCAGGTCTGGAAAGAGCTTGTTTGTACAAAAATATTTAGAGCAGCTCTTCTTGTGGTGGCAAAGAATTGGAAACTGAGGAAATGCCCATCAGCTGGGGAATGACTGGACAAGCTGCGGTATATGATTGTGATGGAATGCTATTGTGCTATAAGAAGGGACAAACAGGATGATTTCAGAAAAAACTGGGAAGACCTTCATGAACCGATGCAGAGTGAAGTGAGCGGGGAAAGGAGAAGATTGCAGACAGTAATAGCAACTCTGCACGATGAAGAAATGTGAACTTAGCTGTTCTTAGCAGTACAGTGGCCAAGACAACCCTGACGGACTCCTGCGTGGAGCACGCTCCTCTGCCCCCAGAGAAAGGACTGATGTCTGAATACAGATCGGAGCAGACTGTTTTTTTACTTTCTTTCTTTCACTCTTTTTTTTTGTTTAAGTCTTCTTGTACAAAATGATTAATATGGAAATGTTTCATATGATTGCACATATATAACTATGTTGGATTGTTTACCTACTCAGGGAGAGAGAAGGGAGAAATAGAATTTGAAAATCCAAACATTCTTTAAAAATATTAAAAATTATTTTAACATATAATGGAACTTACTAGCTATATGACCTTGGGCAACTCAGCCCCAGTTGCCTCCCCCCCCTCAAAAAACAAATAAACGGGGGGGGGGGGCGCGGGGGGGGGGCTGTTAGGTGGTGCAGTGAATAGAGCATTGGCCCTGGAGCCAGGAGGACCTGAGTTCAAATGTAGCTTCAGACACTTAACACTTTCTAGCTGTGTGACTTTGGGCAAATCATTTAACCCCAATTGCCCTGCCTTCCCCCCTCCAAAAAAGGCAAAACAAAAAAACAAACATATAATGGAGGAATAAATATTTTTTTTTTTAAGATTCTACTCTGCCACCCAGTGTTTTGATTCCCTATTCCAGCTCTATGTCATGTGCACATCTGACCAGCTGTCTTCAAGGTCTATGCAAGGCACTGACAAATAGTATTGAACAGAACAGGACCAAGGATGGATCCCTGGGGCACTCCATTGGAGACCTCCTAAGTGATTAAAAACTCCTCTTTTCAGTCTCTTAATCCATTAGATTGTCCTGTTTTCTAATCCCTCTCTCTCCTCCTCTCCATCTTCTCTATAAGAGCAGTCTGAGAGATGCTAAAACCCAAGCAAACTACATAACCAGGACATTCCCTTTATCTTCTCATTTAGTCAGAAAAGGAAATATGGTTAGTCTGGCACAATTTGTCAAACCATCCTCCCCTCCCCCCCATTCCCTGGTGTCAGCTACCCTTAGGTCTGCCCCAGGGCAGGCCCGAGGCCAAGAACCCCACACCATGTCAGCAGCTCCCCAGGGATCTTTCTTTTCTTAGTGACCAGCCTGGGGGAGAGGCTAGCACTGGAGAGTCAACTCGATGCCTGACCAGAAAAGATGCTCATATACATGGCTGAGTGAGAGTCTTTTTGGATTCTGGTCCTGATTACTCAAAGTCCCTTCATTTCAAGGCAAACAAGCAGTTGCCCTGCTAGAGATTTCATAAGAGGCCAAGGCCCTGCCCAGCCCTACCTAGCCCAGGCCACCCAGGTCAGCCCTGGCTGGAGCCCAGTCCATAAGCTTACAGCAGGTTTGGAAATTGGTAGCTGCATCAACTTTCTTCTTGGTGGACTTGCAGTTTTGAAATTCTTGGCCCCTGCCCAAGGTCTTGTGAAAAGAAATGCCCTCATCTCCTAGGCCAGGAGGAGGGTGGGGCAGGGCACTGGGGATTTGACTGGCCTTGGCACAGAGTGCATACAAGCTGAGAAACAATTCTGAGTGTTTCCTCACAACTCTGGCTCCTAAAATTAGATTGAGCTTAGTCAGTAAGGGGACTGCCTCCTTAGTTCAAAGAAAAGTTAGTATTTCCCTGGGAACAGACAAACAGATCCTCATGCAGGATATGGCCTTCTTATTCCTGGAACTTTGGGTACAGTCCTGCTTTGAAAGGATGACTGGGAAGGAGGGTGGGGAAACTGAGGCCATGAACAGGACTTTGTCTCACCTGAACTCCATAAAGTGTCTCCTTTTCTTCTCTGACCAAAGAGAGTCTTGAACGGAGAACTTGATAAAACTTTTGTCAAAATGAGGTAGAGAAATGAGGAAATCCTGCATTTTAAGGTCCAAGCATTCAGCTTTATCCTTGATTTAAATACATATATACCTTTACCTTGAAAAGGGGACTTTTCCTCATTAAAAGAAAGCTTTCAAAGGGGTATAGGGGAGGGGACTCTGGCCCTGGGGGTAGAAGATAAGGGTTCAAATTCTGGTCCTACCCAGGTGACTTCAGACCTACTAGAGTCTCTGGGCCTCCATGCCCTCAGCTTTTAAATAAAGGCTTCAAACTAAGGACCTTGAAGCCATCCCCTAGTTAAAATCCTGTGATTTGAGGAAATACATGGGCGAGGATGGCACTGGAGTCAGCACCACTGCCGTGGGATTGGAGGTCCACTGAAATGAGTTATCTGGACCTGAGCAATGCCAGGTTTACTCACAGTGCCTCCCCTAAAATGAAAGGTGCATTTAAGCCACCAAGAGCCTGGATCTTTATTCACTCAAGATGAGCAGGGACTTGTCTTCAGTCATTCTGATCCTCTGGAAATGGCTTTCCACAGTTGTCCCTGTCACAGGCTTCCATAGACACCTAAGGCACCTTCTAGATGACCTCCCTCAACTTCTATTAATAGGAAGTAATGGTAACTGGAACAAACTACATTTTATTGAGGGTTAGGGGAGGCAGTTGGGACTATATTTTAGGAAGCTCAATTTAATACTGAGTAAGCATTTATATAGCACCTAATACATGCCAAGCACTGTGCTAAGTGCTTTGGTCCTCACAACAACCCTGTAAAAAAGATGCTCAGTTCCTGTTCCCTGTCTCCCTTCCACTCTCTGTCATACTCTTCCCTGCCCTGCCTTCCAGCTGTCTGGAATCCCTGGTCTGATGTTCACAAAATACACCTCCATGTTCGGCCTGGACTGTCAGTCCCTGGGTATATTTATTATTATATTTCCTCATTTGTATGCCGCCTTCTGTCCTACCCACTCGCCCAAGGAAGAAGTTCCCTCAGATCCTGACAGCCTGTCCTCGGATCCCTCCACAGGCACCAGACTAACAGGTGATGGGGGGGGGGGGCAGGGAGGGATGACCAAGAGTAGATAGCATCACTTAATAAGGACTGGCAGACTGATTCTGCTGTTAGACCCAGATTCCCCCAGACTCAGGATTCTTAAGGGCCCAGGGATGAAGAGCTGTGAGAAATAATCACTTTGTTGAGGGTTAGGTTTAGGGGCGCTCAGAACCCCAAAACACCGACACACAGGTTCCTGCCTGAATGAATTCAACTCAAGCCTACTCCCAGCCAAAGAAAAACAAAGTTTATTAAAGATTCACCATATTGGGTAGACTCTTAAGGAAGCTCCCCATGGGCTATACTCTTAAAAGGAATCTGAGCCCCTTCATGGAAACTCGATGGGTCTTATATACAGAAAGATTGTGGGAGGGCTCTAGGGGTGGTCTAGTAGTCTGGGAAGAGGGGTCTAGGAAGGGTCTTGATGGAGGAGTCTAAAGAGGATCTTAATGGGACTGGGGTGACCAGAGGTCAGACTCCAGGAACCAAGAGAATGGGATTGAGGGTGGGAAGTAGCTGAAGGCTACCTGGGGATAACAGACAATGGAGGGCTAGGCTTGGTCTGGGGCAACAGAGATTTGGGAAACATGATAATGGGAGGCTTATGGCCTCAGGTGAAGGCCAGATCAAGTGGGAAGATTCAAGGGGATCCCCATCACTCTTACCAAAAAACTCCAAGTGGCCTCAGTGAATTAAAGAAAAGTTTTTATTTTATGTTATTTTCAGATGAGTGACCTCACCTCCATCCCCTTGTGCAAAGGGGTACCGTAGCAGGAATGGGCACACAGCTCATGCCAATTAGAAAGCCTTTTATGACTTAACCTGATTTGAATTTCCCTTCTTGGTATCCCATTGGCTAGGCCTTTCAGGGTTCGCAGCATATCAGAAAACACCTGATGCCCTCCCTCTGCGCAGGTCTCCACCCCTTCTTCCATCTCTCATACACACGTTTCCATTCCCTCCCCTTTCACCCTAATTCTCTTTATACTTTATTTAGTAAAGAAACGCCAAGCCATGAGCCCTGTTAGTCCCATCCCAGGACATCTGCCGCAGATTTGAGGATCTCCACAGCGTGAGCAAAGAATTGGCTCAATTGCTAAAAGCTGCCACAAGCTTGAGTTGAACATTCACCCCAGGATGACCACAAGACAACCGCCCTTATCTGAGGCCAGCCAGGGTTACTGGAGCTCACCTGTAGTGAGCCACGCCCGGGGCAGGGGCAGGGTTAATAATGGGGGCTCACCTGTAGTGAGCCACGCCTGGGGCAGGGATAATGGGGGCTCACCTGTAGTTGTACCTTAATAAAAGTGAGACAGAAGATCCCCAAGATTAAATTTAAAGAGTGGATTTTATTACTGCGGATCACCGAGGGACTGTTGGGGTACATGGTCACCCAAATCAGACAGCACTTTGGCACAGTCAGTGAGCTGGTTTTATAGAGGTTCCATAGCCAGGTTAGGTAAACTGAAATGACAGTGATGTAAGCTGAAACTCCAATTATTGGTCAGTGTACACTTGAAACTACAATTAGTGATTGGTCAGTATACATTTGAATTTCCCTCTGGTGGGGAAATCCTAGGCTGGTACTCCCTCCCACAGATTAATCAAGGGTAAGCAAGGGGTGGGGGTTCTGCCTGTTTACAGATTAAGCAAGGTGGAGTTCTCTGTTTTACAAGTCAATGAAGGAAAGGTTGGGCTGCCTGTTTTACAACAAGGAAGGGTGAGTGGATGTGTCTGACGTTCAGGAAGGGCAAAGTGACAAATCAAAGAGGGAAGGGCAGAGCAAAGCTGGGTCCAACATAGTGAGCCACACATGGCCTGGCCGAGGTTGGTGCCCAGGAGAAAGGCCTTCTCAGAACAGAAGAGAGGCCACTCTGACCTGGCCTTCGAACTACCCCCTCCCTTTTCTGCTACTCTGAGGTCGTCTCTTCCATTTAGCCATGAGGAGGACGACTCCTTAGGTTTCTCAAATTATGTTTGGATGATTTCTGTGGAAACAAAATCCAGTCACCCCTCACAAGAGCGAAGTCAGGGTTTCCTAATGTCACTTAGATTTCACCTTGCCAGCTTCATCCCCCACTGCTGTCCCCAGGGGGTCCAGGAGGAGATCTCCCAAACATCAAACCTGAAGGCAGCTGGGCAGAAGGGGGTGGGAAATGGATTGGCATTCAGGGGCTCAGTGTTAGAGCCTTGCTGTGATGCCTTGCTGTGCAAGTGAATTGGATTTAAGTGAGGCAGGGCTGTGCAAGGTCACCAGCCTCACTTTCTCCTTCGGAGCCACTTGGGTCCAGTGGCCAGATTTGGATCAGGACAATTGGAGATGGCCCAGGGTGCAGTGGGAGACCTCAGGTCTCAGTTTGACAGAGGCAGCTCACTTTCAGGAATTAAGGCTGGGTAAGAAATGAAGCAAAAATACAAACAAACAAACAAAAAGGCCTGGTTTGCCTTCTCAAAAGAATGGCCTGAGCCAGGAAGACACTCAGGGTTTCTGGCCAGAACAGAAAGGTTGGGCCAAACAGGGCCCAAACCATGACCAGGTGGAGCTTGGCCTGGGAGCTATTCTGGGCCAATAGAGAGAGCCAGGGTGACTCGGGTTTAAAAAACGGGTAAATCAATACAGGCTGTGTACAAAATCCACCACCAAGCATGGAGTTGAGCAGAACATTTTCTTCCTCAGTTAATGGATACAAGTGGATAGGAAATGTCTGGGAAGGGCCAACGCACTTGCAACTGGGAGAATCAAGGGCAGGTTGCCTGAGAGAGGGAGCATTTGAGCTGCCCCCTAAGGTGACCGGGGAGTTACTTGGCTTCACATCTCCCACCTCAGTAGCATTCAGTAGGGGCCTAATAGACGCTGGCTGGATCTGAGAGTAGGGCAGGTGCTTGGTCTAGAAGCTGGGTACCCGTCCCCACCCTCTTCTTGGAAGAGACAGGCCTGGCGGAGCCGGTGGGAGCCTTCCCCCCCCCACCCCACCCCGGGCTCAGGGACCCTGGGGCTGATCGGTGCTATGATCCCATGCCACCCCTGTCTGTAAGACCCCAAGCTGTCCTCTCAGACCCCCATCCCCTAGTCCAAGCCCCCCCTCAGGGTTTACAGAGACACCCCTCCCTACAGCCCCCGAGTGTCCAAGGCTAGGGTAGGCAGACCCCCAGGCGGCTCGGGAATCCTAGGCGGGGAAGGCTGAGGTCCGACCCTGAGCCCTGCCCCCGGGGGTGGGTGGGGGTGGGAGTGGGAGTTGCAGCCCAGGCTGCCGCGCACCCAACTCCCCTCCCCCTGCCCCGAAGGCTCCCGGGAGTCCCGGGGGAGGGGCGGCCGCCGCCTAAAATAACCCGGCCCCGCGTTGGCCGCAGGAGTGGGGGCGGGGTGGTTGTTGTTGTTGTCGTCGTCGTTGTCGTCGCAGTTGCTGCGGGGGGTGGGGGGAGGAGAACGCGTGACCGGCCCCGCCCCCCCCGCGTCCGCCCCGCCCCGCTCGGCCAATCCCCGGCCCGGCCGCCCCCCAGCCCAGAGCAGCTTGTGCTGGCGGCGTTCGCGGCCTCCGGGAGGGAGACGGACCGCGGCGGCCTCGGGTAGTCAGTGTCAGGGTCACGGTCAGTGTCGGCGGCTACGCCGGCTGCAGCCCGCCCCCTCCGACGTCACCGCTGCCCGGCAGAGGCGGCCGCGCTACCCCCCGCAGGCCATGGCGCAGAGCGGGCAGCCCCCGTCCGAGGAGAACCTGCAGGGTGAGTGCCAGGCCCTGAGGCCCCCCCCCATCACCCCTCCCCCCCTGCTTGGGGCGCCTGGAGGGCCTGTGGACAGGGGTGGGGGGCCGCCCAGGTGGATCCTGGGGCCAGTCCTGGGACCCTGGAGGCGTGGGCCCCGGGAGAGGGTGGGCGGATGTCTGCCCGCCCACTAGTCTGCCCTCTTGGAGGCAGAGGTGGTGCAAAAGTTGAGATCTCAACCCGGGAAAGGCAGCGCTTGATCCCAAGTGTTACGTGAAGAACGTGAGGGTCAAGGCTGGGGTCCTCCGTTTAGCGCCCCCCACCCGCAGATTTGTCGGCTAAGGCAAGCCCCTTCCCCTCCCCGCTCCCAGAGCTTCCTCCCCCCAAGGGAGGAGATATGGTGAAGGGGCTGAGATCTCCCCACATCAGGTATTATGCGATCATCCCCAGGGTCACACCCATGCCAACCGATTGGGCACGTGAAGCAGAACCTGGCCCTTTTTGGCCTCCAGTGAGTTCCAGCCCCACTTCTGTCCCTCAGTCGTTTTCCTGCCCTCTTCTCGGGGCCTGCTGTTAAATAGGAGAAAGCAGGAGCCCAGCTCAGGGGCACTCGGGGATCTCCGGAGAGGGGGAAGTGAGTCCCCAGGGAGGGAGGCGGCCTCTCCTCCGCACCTGTGACTTTGTTACGAGCTCCAATGGTTTCCATTATTGAGTGAATGGCAGCGCTTGAACCTGAGGTGGGGGGTGTTACTTAGTATCCTTTGTCCAAGCTTGTAAAGCAGACTGGCTCAGGGGCTACTTTGCCTACTGAGTTTGCTCAGAGGAACATCTTGGACTCCCGGGGCTAGGCTGGGCAGAGTCCAGGGGAGGACCTTTTACCAAATGAGGCCTGTAACCCAGGAGGAGCCGGGGCCGGGCCTTTGTCCAGGGCCTGGGCTGCTTGGACAAGGCTTCCCCGGTTAGGGGTTCACCCTGGAGGCTGAGAATGGGGCGCCTTCCCCAGGCTTCCTGGCTGATGGATTTTTATTTCTTGGGGGCTTTAATGTCTGCTCTTTCCTAGCGACTGAAGTCTGAGGGAGGAGGCCCCTCTTTTCCTCCTTCGGCCAAAGAAAGTCCTGGCCTTGAAGACCGATTGAGGAGCAAAAAAATCTCTTGGACTGGACAGGGGGTGGGGGAAGAGTTGAGCCAGGCCCCATCCTGGAGATAGGGCAGTCACTGGAAACTGTCATTTTTGAAGTTTGTTGAACTTACAAATGATTCTCTCTCTCTGTCTCTCTTTCCCTCTCCTCTCTTTTCTCCTTTTCTCTCTCTCTCTCTCTCTCTCTCTCTCTCTCTCTCTCTCTCTCTCTCTCTCTCTCTCTCTCTCTCTTTCTCTCGTTTGTATTTTGAATGCATTCAACCTCCCTAGACTTTAGCAATCATTAACCAAGAACGCCAGAGCTCAGCTGCTTGGAAAACATCACCCAGGCTCCAGCCCCCCAAGCTCCCTTAAGCTTGGAAAGGGGCCTCTGAAAAGGCTGCAGAAAAAAAATGATGTCTTAGGCTTTGGGAATGGGTAGGAGTGGGTTTGGGGAGAGAGTCTGGAATATTCACAGGCAACTGCCTATCTGGAAACTGGTGGTTGACATCTAGGGATGTGGCCCCCAGGTCCCAGACTGCGAGGATTTCCTTTATGGAAATATATTTCCAGCCCCATCACCCTTGGATAACTGAGATCAGCCCTGACCCCACTCTGAGGCAAGAACTAGCCTTCTGTTATACCACTCAGCATGGCTTGGAAAGCAAATGTGGCCTACATACCATAAGAAGACCCACTGCATTAGATTTAACTGTGTCTAATAAAAGGGCAGTCAGGCATAATTCAGTTTAACTAGCATTTCCCATATTGTGGTGGGCACTGTGCTATGTCCTCGGAATAGACTTTTACAATTACAAGCAGTCTCCATGGAATCAGCTAGACTGCTCAAGTGGTTAGAGCATAGGCCTGATGTCAGGAGGACCAGTCTTCAAGTCCAACCTCAGACACTAGCAGCGGGTGATCCTGGCCAAGTCAAGGAAGGGGCTAGACTGGGAGACCTTGAAAGTCACTTCCAATTCCAAATCTCCAATCCTATAAAAAATTATAAACTATTACCATTAGGGGGAAAGACAGGGATAGGAACTGGGGAGTGATTTCTTTGGGATGAGAACTTGGAGTGGCCAGGTGCGGTTGGCCCACTGTCTCTGTGGCTGAGGTGGGAGAGGGCCCACTCCTGCTCCAAGGGGTGGGGACTGGCTGGTCTGGGTTTGAGGCAGGGGTGTCTGGCCCCTGGGATAGCTCTCCATTCCATGTCTCCCCCAGCTGGTTCTTCTAGGATCTTCCTCAAGAGTAGAAAGGCAGCCCTATATAGGGAAAGCTTGGCTAGGCCACTTTGCTTACTTGATGTGTGTCCTGGGCAGGGCCTGATCCCCTCTGGGCCTCATTTTACCTGCCTATCAATGAAGGTCACTAAGCCCCTTGAAGCCTTCAAGGCTATTCCCTAACTGATGGCTCCTGGATTTGTAGCTGAATTGGACCCTTAGGGCAGCTAGCCCTGGTCATAAGTAAGGGGCAGGGCTAGGGCTGGGACCCAGTTTGAACTGTGCCTGCCAGCTCTCCCACTTTCCTCCAATTCCAGCTGGTTTTTCACTCGGCCTTCCCTTATGTGGCTTTTCAGCATCTTCTCATAATTTAAATGTCATAGGTAATGGGCTTTTAAAACCTTGCTTAGCTCAGTGATCTTTCCTAGCCCCTAAGCACCTCAGAGCCGGCTGGCACTGGGCTTTGCCTCTTTGTTAAAATGGAAATGTAAGCTCTTGGGGTGTGCACAGTGGGGGCCTCCTCATGCTCCCATCTCAGAGCCCTCTCAGCCAAAGTGCTGAATCATGGGGGTGGGAAGATGGGCTTCAGATGGGGCTGGTTCCCTCCACCCTCATTATTCTACCTAGAACAAGCTGGTGACACACATGGAAACGAGTGGAAACTTGCATCCAGCCCAGCCTGTCTACGTGCAGCCCAACACACAGCCCAACACTCAGCCTCCTGCCGGGCTCCGTTGCTGTTGGTGCCATCATGTGGGGCTGGGCAGCTGCTCCACCGGAGCCTGGGTCACTGGGCAAAGGCAGGAGTGGCTGCCCACTTCAGTTTTGTACCATGGCAGGACTCCTCTTCAATCTCTGCTGTCCTAACTTGACCGCCTCTGGCTGGCTCGTGGGGCAGAAAACTGGGGCCAGCAAAATCTAGACGGTGCCAAGTACAGATGCTTCCCTGGGCTCAGCCCCAGCAGCTGATTCCATGGTTTTGAAGGTTCCTTTTCTTTGCCCCCTGCCTTCTGATAAACCATGATGGTGGGACTTCCAAGGGAGGGATGCTGGGATTGATTTCCTTTTCATCTTACAGCTCTGGACTTCTCACCCCTGCATGGGACAGCGTTGGGGACCAGGGAGCAGCTGGGTTCCAAGTGTTCTTCACCCTAGAGGTGAAAGGGGCCCTATGGGCCATCCAGTGCCAGTGGCTGCTGGCATCTGCCTCCGCCAGCTTTACATGCCTGGGGGGCCAGGAACCACTGCTATTACCTAACACCTTATCTAGCAGACAATAGATGCTTCATTAGTAGTTCTAGTCAGTCACCTCTTCTCCACTTAGGGAACTTGGGCCCAGAAGGGCAAAGTGTCCCATCTTTTCCCAGGTCCTCAGGGGCAGGCATGAACTCTTGTCCTCCCCTTTCAATTGCAGCATTCTGTTCATCAGCCCACCCTGCTGCCAGGGCTGTGAGCTTTTCCTTAGAGAAAATAAGACTTAATAACAACAATTTAAATGGTAAAATAATAACTCAGTCTAACTGCTATTGTGCCTTAAAGTTTATTGACACATTCTTCATTCAATCTATTATGGTGGTGGGAGGGGGGGAAGTCCATGAGAACTGGCTTCAGGTATTTGAAGTGCTCTCCTGGGAAGGGGCTAATGTCTCTTCTGACCCCCTCTCAGAGCAGAGCTTGGAGCCTTGTGTTGAAGTGGCCAAGAGGCTTGTTATCACTTGTTATCACAAGAGGCTTTGCCTCACTTTCTCCAGAGCCATCCGGGGCCAGTGACCATCTGGACCACTGGGGATGGCCCAGGATGCACTGGGAGACCCTGGCCCTTTTCTCTAAGTAAGAGACCTTTTCTCTTACTTATTAGGCTTCTTTAAGAAGTGAGTCAAGGGGTGGCCTCTTTAATTAGAAAAAAGGAAAAAAAATCAAGCTGGGAGGGGAAGAGCCTCAGGGTTGCTGTTCCAAAGCAAAGACATGAAACAAAGGACAAACACCACCTGTGAGGCAGACCCCAGGTTCCTGAATAGGGACCCAGCTAGTTGGGTAACTCAGTCTGCCCCACTCCCTCACTTCCTCTCTGACGGAGGTAAATTTTGATGGCCAGAAACTACCCCCTTAACTTGGGGTTTACTGGCTAGATGTCTTATTTCTCTCTCTCTCCCACCATTAGAGCTGTGCAAAGGTAGCCTGGTTATCTCTTGACCAGCTGGGACCTTAGACCAAGGCTGGATGATTTCATTCCAGGCCCCAGGGGATCCTCTGTCCAGCAGCAGTTGGACTAATTGGCCATGGAGGGACCTTCCAATCCTTCATTGTGTTGAGTAGCCCAACCCTGGGGAAAGAATATGGTGGGGAGAAAAACAAAAACCCTTGTTTCTGTTCTTCAGAATTAGTTGGGAAATGTCAACATAGTCTTTAGAGATAATCTAGTCTGTCCCCCTCCCAGGAGAAGGGAGCCAGAGAGGGGTCCTCCTTCCTCATTATACTTGAGAGAAGAGGGAAGTACTCCATCCTTTTCTGTCCCCACCTTGTGATAGCCTAGCCCAACCTCAAGATCTCTGGCTACTCACAACACTGCCTCGCCCCCAGGTCTTTCCCTTGGGGCCCAGAGAGGGAGCCCGCCTATCCATGTGCCTGGAGCTGCCCTTTGATGCCCTGCCTAGGGGGCTTTGTGGCCTCTGTGACAGAAAAAAGTAGGGGACAGCCCTCCACTTTTAGATTCTGTATTTAACAAACCCCAAATGGAGCATTTCCTTATGTAAAGGGGAACAAAGGAATGCAGATAAGCCTGCCAATCTCTTCTAAACCTTTTTCTTTAAGGAGGAGATAAATTCAGCATTTAATTTTGAAAGCCTCCCTGCTTATCTGTTTCCTTCTAGCTTTCCTTCTGTTCATTAAAAAAAATGTTTAAATGTCACACTTTTTCTTAAGCCTTAAGCCTAGATTACCTTTTCCCAACCCTCATTGATGGAAAAAAAAAGAAAAAAACACTCTTGTCACAATTACGCATAAGTACCCCCCAAATTTCCACATTTGCCATATCCAACCAAGTCTGTTTCATCCTTCCCTTTGAGACTATCACTTCTGTATCCCAAATGGAATATCAAGTTCTGTCTCTGGTCCTCTGGCATTGGGGGTGGTCACTGCAGTGATTGCAGTTTAGGCTTTCAAATTTGATCTTTTTTAGTGTTGTTATTGTATAAATAACATGTCTTTGTTGCCTTTGTCCTGCTCATTCTGTTCCCAGCACTCTGAATCAGTTCCTAAAAGTCTTCCGAGGATTCTCTGGACCTCTCCCCACTCTTCTTGTGGCACAATAATATTCAGTTACATTCATACACCTTAGTTTGTTTAGCTAGTCTCCAATTTCTGGGCACCCTCAGTTTCCAGTTCGTTGCTCTAAATGTATAGTTTATTTTCTCTGAAAACTTAGTTCAATGAAAAACACCCCAAATAATAGAGTTGATTGTGTGTTTAGCACTAGGGCTGCAAAGACCAGAATTTTAAAAGAGGTAAATAAGTGCAACCATTATTTTTAGAGTTGGAAGAGATCCCAGTGACTACCTGGTCCAGCTCCTTCCCGAAATTCTCCCCACAACCTGACCAATAAAAAGCATTTCCGAAGTGTGTGCTCTGTGCCAGATGCTGTGCTAATCACTGAGGAGACAAAGAGAAGCCAGCATTGTTCTGTCCTCAGGAGGCTTGTGTTCTAACGGGATTCCACCTTCATGTAAAGGTCTTCTAGTGGTCAGGAAGCTGTCTCTCCAGAGCAGCCCATTCCACTTTGGAAAGGGCTCTGAGGCTTAGAGAACTTTTCCTGGTGTCCATCTGAAGTTGGCAGCTTGTGCCCCTTCATACCCAACATTCCTTATTCTGCCCTTTGGGATCAGACAGGACCTGTCTAACCTTGGTCCACAGGAGGAGAGACTCTTCTGCCATGTTCCCTTCCACCCAGCTCCCAGAGTAGAGTGTCTTATGTCATGGGGGGGGGGGGGCAGAATCCCTAGATTTCTTCAATGCTGAATTTGTCTTCTAATTCAGGGCTCCTTAAACTGTGGGTCTTGACCCCATATGAATCATTTAGAATGTAGTGGACAGGTGACCAAGGATGGGAAAAGGCATTCTTCAGTAGTCAAGCCAAGAAGCTCAAGCAATGTCTACTATGTACCAAGAACTGTGCTGAGCACTAGGGATTAAAAAAAAAAGGCCAAAGGCCAAAGGTCCCAGTTTTCAAGGAGTTCAGTCTGATGGGGAGACTGTAAGGACAACTCTGTAAAGGTGAGATCACTTTAGAGGAAGGCACCTGCACTGAGGGGACCAGGAAGGATCAGCTCAGACTAGAGCAGTCCAGGCACCAGGGATGGCCAATGAAATGCTACCTGGAGTGGAGAGATGATTGTTTTGTGTAAGGAAGAGCAATTAGGCTAGTGGGGATGGAATTGCAGAGATTGCATGCATGCATGTGTATGTGTATGTGTGTGTGTGTGTGTGCGGCCCTGGAGTTACTGAATGGAGGAAATAATCAGACCTGCCTTTTAGAAAGACCATTTTGTAAATGAGTGGGATTGATTGGGGGAGCGTCTGGAGGCAGGTGGTCTGAGCAGCAGGCACAGTCCAGGAGCAAGGTAAGGAAGGCTGGCACCAGGCAAGAATTTGGACTAAGAGCCTCTGTACTCCAAAGCCAGTGCTCCTTCCAGACTTGTTGGAAAATTGGGTGGGCTGATGTATAGATTAAAAATCCCGATTGTGTTTCCATTTCTTCTGCCTTCCCCTTTTATTACCATAAAACAGCCATCTTGAATGATCTTCCCATAAAGCCAAGCTTCAGTTCCTGAGCATCTGTGTGTGTGCCTCCTTGCCCACTGTATTCTAGGATACTCATTTCAAAAGCCAGGCTTGTCCTTGGGTGTTTTCCCCACGTCTGGACCTTTCCTGAATAGCATAACTAATGTGGGAAAATTTTCAAACTAGCTGTGCCTTCCAGGATATGTGTGGGCATTATAAAGGGCCAGACTTGGGCTCTTGCTTGTAATCAAGTTGCTTATCCATCCCCCAGGCTCCTTGAATGAAATGGGCCATTGGTTGGGTTTTTCTCACAGACATGACATATTTAGAGACAAAGGACCCCTTGTAAGCAGGTCCCTGGGTCTGTGACTTCCCTCCCTTTATAAGGCTGCTCACTCTGGGCAAAGGCTGTGCTGTGCTGGCTGGTTCCACTGCTCTTGGCAGGAAACACTGGGGACACAGGGTCTAGCTCTATGCTGAACCTGGAGGTGTCTGAGCCTCCTGGGACTCTTAGGCCACCTGATCCAATCCCCTGCCTTTCTAGATGAGGAGAAAAAGGACCAGAGGTGAAGGACTCTCCCAAGGTCTCATAAGTGGTAAGTAGCAGACATCACAATGTCAGGGTTAAGGTTCAGTGTGTCCATCTGTGGTGGATCAGACCAACCCAAGCCCAGATCCAGATCTCCTGCAAATCCAGCAGAGTCTGAGCATTTGGAGCAGAGATGGCTCCAAATCTGTGTGCCTCTCATTTCTAAGCATATAAAGTTTGCCTTTCAGAGCTTCTCAACCATCTGCCTCCGCCTCATTAAGATGTCCACCATATTACAGGCTCTAGGTTAAGCCCTTCACAGATAGGTCAAAGCACAGCTGAGCAGCTCCCTGCCTCTCAAGACTCAACCTGAAAGGCCATGCAATATTAACCCCCTAACTATAGGGGAAGAAACAGGCCAGAGTGACTTGTGCAGCCACAGATGGGGAGTTGGACGTGATTTGGGCTTGTTGTCTTTCCAATGACTGAGACTCAGCGAGGGGAAGACAGGAGCCTGAATGGGCACGGGGTCCCAGGCCCACCCACTGACTGGCATTTCTTCAATAGAATCTCCATGGTTTCTCTGGCTTGTCATTTCCTTCAGTGCTATGAGAGAAAACCTTTTTTTTTTTTTGGTGAATCAAGGACTGATAACACCTGATGTTCTACCGAGTGCTTTCCTCACCACAACCCTGGGAGGCAGGCTGTGCCTGTCTTAGCCCCCCCATTTATAGGTGAGGGAACCAGAGCTCTGGTAACTTGGTGATCTTCTTAGGTCACAGAGACGGTGGCCGACCTCTGGTTGTGCCTGGTTCTTGTGACTTGTGGCATGTGTGAGGGCAGGCTGGGCAGCATCCTCGAGCTTTGCCCCTGGCTTTGTCCCCCACAGGCTCTTGGGTGGAGCTGCACTTCAGCAGTAACGGCAATGGCCATAGCGCAGCGCCAGCTTCGATCTCAGCCTATAATGGCGACATGGAAAAGATCCTTCTGGATGCACAGCATGAGTCTGGACGGAGCAGCTCCAAGAGTTCTCACTGTGACAGGTAGGCGCACTTGCCTTCTTCATTGGCCAGAAATGGGGCAGACTCTTGCCCTGCCTGGAAGGAGGGATGGGGTGGGGTGGTAGGAACTAAGGTGGACGTGGTATCTCGGCAGGGGTCAAGTTTGGAGCCAAAATACATACCCACTTCCGACTTCAGCTTTGGCACTTTGGAAAAGGTGACTTTGGGCCTTTCTTCTCCTTGGGCCTCAGTTTCCTTGCTCTATAAGTTGATGGAAGATTTCTGCAGTCTTATGTAAAAGCACATTCTCAAATACTTTTGCTGAATCCCTGGCAGAGAATTTTATGATTTCCCCTGTGAACTGTGGGCAGTCAGCTAATTGGAGATTTCCTCTCACTGTCAGGTGTCTGGCCTGGAGCTCTTCCACCACATAGCCAACTGCTGGTTCTGTAACCTCCAGTGATGGGGAGCCTGTTGCCTCCTGAGACAGACCCTTCCTTTGGGAGAACTCTTTCTGACATCAAGCCTAACTTGGTTTTTTTGCTCTGTCCAAGCAAAAGAGATTCCTTAGAAGTGTTTTCCAGCTACTTGCTTATTATGAATGTCTTGTTCTCCTGAATCTTTTCTTCAGGATAAACATAATCTAGTTCCTTTAACCCACGATCATTCTATGATTTCCAGGTTAACAGGGGACTCAAAATGTTCTTTTAAAGATGGCAACAACCAGGTGTCAAGGGAAAGAAAAGGATCTGAAGTGAGGGAGGGGAAACGACCTTTGTCAGGAGGTTGGAGAGGGGAGGAAGGGAAGGAAAAGGACAGCTCTGTACATATTTGGTGCTGAATACAAATTAGAAGCTCTTTTTGAAGAGGAGAGAGCTGAATCTTCTGAAAATCTGAGGAGGTCTATCTGCTGATAGATTTGAAGGAATGCTAATGTAGAGCCCCAGAAGTCCTGAGGAGCTTGGATACCTTAGTAAGTGTCAGAGGAGGAGGACAAGGTGAGGAGTGACTGGTCAGGGACATTGAGGCAGCTGTTAAGCCAACTGGAGAACAACAGATACAGAGGCCTATTGTCTGCTGGGTGTGTGTATCCATGATGTGGCATTCTCAGTGGGTAGCAACGAAGATGGCCCCTAAGAAGGGAACTCATAGACTTGTGGGCCAGGGGTTTTAAATCTAGGCATGACAAACTCCTGACCAAGGATGGAGCACACCTCCCACAGGTTGGGAAAAGACAGATTTGCTTGGCATCTAGTAAATACTATCTAAATGTCCTCAAACTAAAAAAGAATAAAACTGCCCAGGTGTCTCCACTGAGTCTGACCCTAAGCAGAGGAACCACCGTGAAGGGAATAAGAAGAATTGTACTGGGGGACACTGGGAAGTTCACAGGAGGCAGAATGCAAGAGAGGGGCCAGAAGCAAAGACCAAAAACGTTTATCAGTCACCTGCTGGGGGCCAGACACTGGGGCTTCAAGGACAAAATGAGACCTTTGCTACCTTTGTGACTCTGACCCCGTGGAGGAGGAGATAATGAAGTATGTGCCCAATAGAAACAGTCAATTTGGGGCATTTGCTGGGGCTGATCAGAAGGTCTCTGTAGGTGGTGCTGGAACTGAGCTTTGAAGGGTTCTAAAAAATGGCAGTAAAGAGCCATGATACAATAATGCTGGGAGATTCCAGATAGCCTGGCACATGCTCCATGCCCTATTAGGGAGGGGAGCAGCTGGTAACTTCTGGACTTGCCTAAAGGACAATTTCCTCCTTCAAAAGGGAGAGGAACCATCAAGGGACCACCCTACCCAGAGCATGTGGGAGGCCCTGCCGCTGGGGTGGAAACGAAGGGAACATGTGAAGAGAAGGTTATGGCAGGCACCCTAAAGTTTGGGAGAGCAGGTTTGAAAGGTTTTTTTGGCAGATAGAAAGGATTCCATAGACCAAAATTCTACAGGCAAAGCCAGTGTGGGAGAATTGGGCAGCTCTGAAGAATGAAATTCCAAGAGTCAAAAAAAATATAACAATTCCACTGAAATTCCCATAATGGTAATCATCTGACTAGTTCATTGTGAATGCACAGGAACGTAGCAGTCAACATAGATTTTAAAAAGGTAGACTTTCTGCCTTATAAAAGGCAGAAAAAAGAAGGGAAGGAGGAAGGAAAGGAAGGTAGGTGACAGATGATGGGCATAAGTGTGACATAGACTTATAAACTGTCAGGAGGAGAGTAGAGGAGCCAAATCTTGGAGGAAAGAAGGGATGTCGTCCCGTCCCCCGAGTTGGGCTTGGGAGACAGTGCTAATTGGCCTGGGAGAGAAGACAAAGCTGTTCAGGTTTTGGTTGCACCTGTTTCTCTGCAAGGACAGTGACTCTTGTGCTGGACATGGTAGAACGATGATGAATTCATTCCCAAGATAGAGGAGATAGTAAAGGATCTCTCCTTGGTGAGACTGGTGATCATGACCTGTGGGCTAGACAGGAATACAATTTGGGGGGTTTAGAAATGGCTTTAGATGTAGGACTCAAAGAACGTTTTTTTTTTTTAAATTTATTTATTTTCTTTAAGCGATTGGGGTTAAGTAACTTCCTCAAGGTTACACGGCCAGTCATTATTTATATGTGGGTGCTCATTTTCTGAGGCCAGGACCAATCCCAGGTCATCCTGACTCCGGGGCCGGTGCTCTTACTCACTGCACCACCTAGCCGCCCCTCAAAGAATGTCTTAATGTCTCCATGTCAGCTTGGCAGAAGATCTCGAGTGGAGTGCCCCATGGATCTATGCCATCTAACCTTTGTATCCATGCCATGAGTAAGGATATGGCTGACAAAAAGCTGGGAGGGAGAGCCAATGCTGAATGAAAGCTAGAACGAATAAAGTTCGGGACAGGCTAGAATTAGTCTTAAGAAAATGGAATTCAGTGTGGATAAATCCTCCATGGTGAGCGAGGAGGAGGCATGGTAAGCAGTCATCTGAAAAGCTTCTGGGCTTTAGGTGTATTGACATTTAGTGTGAGTCAGCAATGGGAAGGAGCATCCAAAAGGGCTTCATTTGGAGAGGCTAACCTTCCAGGAATAAGGGAGGAGACAGTCCTGAGGTCTGTGTTCAGGGTCAGGAGGAGCATGGCTGTGCTGGAGAATGTGCAGAGGAAGTGGGGGGCTGGGTTGAGTTATTTGCAGGTGGATCAGAGGCCAGAGCCTACAAGAATGGGGGGTGGGGCAGAGCCAGCTCCCTGCCTGGCTGACTTAGCAGAAAGGCCAAGTTAGACCCTTCAGGCCTGACTGTGGCTGTGTCTTGAGCCTGCTCTGTAGCTGTCTGGCATCTCGCGCTCAAAGAGGAATGCTAACACGATGTCTGCCCTCTGCCCCCAACCCTTTTATCTAGCCCGCCTCGTTCACAGACACCCCAAGATATTAACAGAACTTCTGAAATGGATATTCACAGCCTTGGAGAGAAGAATAGCTCCCAGGTAAGGGGGTCCCCCTGGCAGCTGCTCCCTGATCGAGGGTCCCTCGGGGCCTGTTAGCCTGAGGTCACTTCAGGATGGATACGAGTCACATGCAGAGAGAGAATTTGCAGAGCTCACCAGCAGAAGTTTATTTATAAATCAATAGCACAAAGATGTGAATGCCCATTGGCTCCGTGCTTTCATGGTGTGTGGGTGCTCCTGTCATCTGCCCAGGCTACAAGGCTGTGTTTGCTCCCTGTGAGCATGCCCTATGATCTCTCCGGGCCTCAGTCTCCCCATTTTTAAGGTGACTCTGACCTCTGCTAGGAGGTCACTGGGGTCCTGGAGAAATTCCTGAAATCTGCATGGTCACACACTGATTTGGTGGCCAGTTTTGCCTAACCTTAGGTTTAGGGCCCCAAACAACAGGAACAGGCAGTCTGTTGCTGGTGCCGTGCTCTCATCCTTTTGGCCTCTTCCTCCCACCCCCACCCAAGGCCAGCCCCAGCTCTCTGCTGGAAGCAGGCTGACCCTCAGAACAGAATAGCTGTCCCCACCTCCACCCCCCGCCCCTGCCACTTTGTGGAAGCCGGCGACTGCTAAGATGACTTTTTTAAACATGAGTTTTGATGGACATCTTCTGTTTTCATACGGTCCAGATTTCCCAACATCTCCCTCTCCTCCCAATCAGTCATTAAACATTTCTTAAGCTCCTTCTGTGTTCCAGGCACTGAACTATCCCTCACAACAGAAAGGAAGAAAAGGGAAGGGCATCAGCACAAGCAAACAAGCCTGGCGTCATATGCCCCATTCCACACCCATAGTCCTCCACCTCCACAGACAGTGGTGGGGGGAGGGGATGGCATCTTTTTAAAAGCATACTGTGCTTAAGCTGTGGCCATCGTGCTGCTACTGAGTCAGTCCTGCTTCTCCCCCCAGCTGAGCTGCCCTTGAGCAGAAGCAGCAGCTTTGGCCTCACCATTCCCAGGATCAGTTCTGTCCCCACCATTTGGAGCCTTGAGTGACAGGATCTAGAGATGGAGGGTGGGGGGGACTGGAAGTTATCGAGTCAGACCCTTTCTTTTACAGATGAGGGAAATGACGTGCCAAGGTCACATGGTTTGGGGGTCTGAAGACTCCCATCCCTTGCCCCGTCACAGGATGTCCCTGGCTCCCCTGCTTCCTCCATCCTTTCCAAGTCCAGGATCTCGCCCTTCCCTCCACACAGGGGCAGGTTGCTTGGCAGCCCCAGTCAGAGCCATCTCGGGATTGTTCCTGCCACATGCTTTTGACCACTTGGCCAGCCTGTGGGCTGTGGTATCAGGAGATTCCTCTCTGGGGCACAGATAGCAGGGCTTTGTTTTGGCTTCTTCCTGAGCCTCTTCTTAGTGACTTATCCTAGAGGTTGGTAGCCTCACACTTGGAAATTTCCAAAGCCCTTCCTTTCCCATAGCCCTGAGGGGGTGTGTGGACAAACATTAGGCCCAATTTACAGATGAGAGGGTGGGCTAAGAGGTAGTGGCACAGAGGGGGCATCTGAGGCAGGACTGGAGCTCTGGTGATTTAGCCTTAAGCTGGCTTTATCAGAGTTGCAGGAGGCTGCCCTTAGGAGGGAGCGGATCAGCCATGTGCTTGAGCTGGGCCATGAGCTCTGGTCCCGTCCCTTCCCCTCCGTCCCTCTCCCACGCCCTACCGGGCCTCCCTCACCTCACAGGAGGCAGACAGGCTCTGAGCACTAGGAAGACTGTAAGTCACTAAGGCAGTGGCCAGGAAGGTGAGTCCTGAAGGGGATGCCTGGCCAGGCCTCTCTGTGGCCGCTGCCCCAAGGGAGGGTCTGGAGGGGGAGGCCAGGGCTGATTTGGGGTTTCAAGGGGACTCTATTTGGTTTTAGTCTGAAGAAGATTATTTGGAAAGACGGAAAGAAGTGGAGAGCATCCTGAAGAAGAACTCAGATTGGATCTGGGACTGGTCCAGCAGGCCTGAAAACATCCCCCCAAAGTGAGTATGGGCACCTCTGTGGTGAGGACAGGTGGAAAGTGGAGTCAGGGTTGGGAAGAGGGAGTGGGGAGGAGGGGCAGAGGAGAGAGGGGGGAGAAGAGAAAGGGGGAAGGGGTGCTCATCCTTGCCTTTAACTTCCTTTTGTCCCAGGGAGTTTCTTTTTAAGCACCCAAAGCGTTCTGCTACTCTCAGCATGAGAAATACAAGTGTCATGAAGAAGGGGGGCATCTTCTCAGCAGAGTTTCTGAAGGTTTTCCTCCCGTCCCTGCTGCTTTCTCACTTCCTTGCCATTGGGTTGGGGTGAGTACCTTTATGTTGTGTTTTTGGTGTGTCTGCCCAGGGATGGGAGTGAGCCTTGGGTAGGAGAAGGCATCAGCCTTAGTGGCCATTGAGAATGGAGCTGTCTTGTCCAGAGAGAGTGTTGTTTGGACACATGCATGGAGAAAATGGGATATAGAACATCCTCGGCCCTTCCACTTAGCAGGAAAGGTGCCAGGCAGTGCGGCAGAGAGCTGGGAATTGGTGATAGTTATGGCATCACAGAATTGTAGAGGAAGAAGGAATCTAGGGGGCATCTGATCTAACCCTGACTTTGGCCAGGGGAGTGATATGGAATGTGGGTATTTTATCATCTAGTGAGAAGTGAACAGCTTTGGAAATCTTGACCTTCAGAAGTTGAGTCTTGTGGAAAGTGGCTTCTGGAATCCCCTTTCTGTCTCATTAGTCTGGGGCTGCCCTGGTCTACAGCAGCTGCCAATGTTTGCTCAGCGTCTCTACCTCCTGTGTAATGGAGCTAAGTTCTGGGTATACAAAGGGCAAAAACCAGTCTCTGCCCTCAGTGAGCTCCTAGTCTAGAGGACACAAGATGGGAACAACGGAATCCAGTGGAGACGTCCTAAGGAAAGGCAGCTCGGGGCTTGAAGCCCAGAGTGGGAGGGGCATCCCCAGGTCTTCATCCCTGGGCAGTCTTCTGGCTGATTCCCATTTCTGGAATGCCCCCTTCCAGGGGCAAAGTAGTGTAGAGAGCTAGACATGGAAGTCAGGAAGGGAGGCCTGAGCTCAGACCCTTGCTGTGTAACCCTGGATGAGCCACTGAAACTTGGCCTCAGTTTCCTCATCTGTAAAATGGTCCTAGGCTTGTTTTGGGGATCAGATGAGATCAGGTCTGTAAAGCTGAGAACCTTGTAGGCGTGCAGGAAGAACTGCATAAATGTTCTACAGGCAGAGTACACACCCAAGGCAGGCAGGAACCAGATCAAAATGTGACTGGGGACTATTTAACAATACATACAAATAGGGCTGGCTAGTGGCACAATGAGTAGAGCACCAGCCCTGGAGTCAGGAGGATCTGAGTTCAAATCCGGCCTCAGACACTTAACACAAAAACTATCCATGTGACCTTGGGCAAGTCACTTAACCCCGATTGCCCTCCAAAAAGCAAAACCAAAACAAAACAATAAATACAAATGCAATCTAGAAACAGAACAGACATAATGTTAATATGTGGTTTGTTTGTTTTTTGCTTTTTGGAGGGCAATTGGGGTTAAGTAACTTGCCCAAGGTCACACGGCTAGGTTTTTTGTTTGTGTGTGCGTTAAGTGTCTGAGGCCGTATCCGAACTCAGGTCCTTCTGACTCCAGGGCGGACACTCTACTCACTGCGCCACCTAGCCGCCCCTAATATGTGGTTTTTAAGTGAGTGTGCCACCTACTGGTCATGTCCAGGCGATCAGAGGGCTTTGTCTGGTTTAGGGGCCCTTTTCTCTTAGAGCTGGAAGGTAAATATTAAGAGGGAGTTTGTGAACCTCTAGAAGGCTGAACAGACCAAGTCTGGCATCCACCAAAATAGTCTTTTGCTATTCTTGATGGGTTTGTGCACCTGGCAGAAAGAATTTGCCTAGAAAGTATTTTCTAGAAACAAAGAAACAAAGCTTTCTTGTTGTGGTGAAAGGGTGGAGGAGTGGGCTAGACCATGTGGCCTACACTGGGAAATGCCTGACACAGTAAATACAAACACAGTATAAAATAGATAATGTTACTATGTGGTTTTCTGTTTGAATTTGACACCTCTGGACTAGACGAGTACAGGGGAGGCATGGCTCATTGGCTAAAGCCAAAGAATGGTCATTAGAATGTGGCTGCCACTTTGAAAGCTAGTCAGGGGATTGTCCATCTACTAAGATTAAGTGCCCACTGTCTGTCAGGCCTGTGCTGAGCACACACTGGGCCTTTTTTCCTGACTGGAGTCAAAGCCTGGGTGGTGCCCTCACCACATCTGCAGGTGACTGAGTCGGGAGAGACAGGTGGTGCCTTAAGTCACCAATGCCAATACTGTGCAGATTGGGTGGGGAGAGATTGGAAGCCGTGAGCTTCAGAGGACTGCGTGCTCACTTGGAAGCAGGTCTGAGCCCCTTTTGGGGGAGCCCTGCCAAAGCCTCTGTGCCTAGCTCTGCAGCTGGCCTGCCTCCACCTGCAGCACCAAGTTCAGGTCTGGGAGCCATATTTTAGGAGGGACAGTGACCAGAAGACGGCAGCCAGTGTGGACACAGGAGGAAATTGGGGGTGGTTCACCTAAAGATGAGATTCTGTGGAGAAGGATAGATGGCGGGGCAGAGAAGCCTCGAGGATGTTCTGGGAAAAGGAGTCCCCGAGAAGACCCCGTGGCAGTGGTGGAAGCTAGTCAGATTTAGTCTGGGCATGAGGAAATCTCCCCCACACCAGGGGCTCTTCTGAAGGGGAATGGGCTGCCCTGGCCGCTGGCAGGCTCCCCATCACAGCTGCCAGGTTCAGGCAGCTGAGACACACAAATTAAGTTGTCCCTGCCTATGTCGAGGAGCTGGCTCGCTGGTGCAGGAAGCACCACCTCCATTAGCACTTAAGAATACAGGAAGGGAAGGGAGGTGGTGGAAAAGGTAGCGAGTCTGTGTGGAGCTGAGGAGGGAGGGCGTGCCTAGCACCAAGTGTGTCCAGTTCAGAGACATGGAGGCATTGGACAAAGGACAGTTTGGCTGGATCATGGCCTCTGTTTAGTGAGGCTGCAAAGCCTTCACAGTTGCACTGAGGGAGGTGTCTGTGTCTTGGGATCAAGCAGGAGAATGGCAGTTAGCCCCACCTGGACATGGCCTGGCTGGGAGCTGGAGGGGAGAGACATGGAGCCAGAAATGGCATCTCTGGGGCTACATGCACTAGCTCAGGCTGGTCAGAAACTGCATGGGATTCCGAGTCCCCAGAGCCTGCCTTGTAGGGTTTTTTATGGTTTCAAGTCAAGCTTCTGTTAACATCAGTGATCCCTGACTGATGTGGTTTGAAGGAAAAAGAAACTGGGCATTTTCAGACGGATCTCAGCAGGCTTTAAGAGGGGCTTGACAGAATCTTGGTGCGAGGTGTGCCCGGGGATGGAAAGGCCCAGACATGAGACCTTGCAGGCCTCGGAGGGCTGTGAGCCTCCAGTGTGAGGCAGCAGCATGCCAGGGTGCCTACCCTGGACATCACACCTTCCAGGTACTGTGAGAGGAATCGGGTGCTTGAGAAGTGGGGAATCACCATTCCCAGGGTCTCCTGGCACCCCACGCTGACTGCCGAGCTCTAACTGGCCTTTCCTTTTCCCTCAGGATCTACATTGGAAGGCGTCTTACCACCTCCACTAGCACCTTCTAGGGCTGGGAGTCTGGCCGAGCAGCCGGCTGCTATCTCTGAGCATGCAGAGTGCTTACGGAGGAAGTCCATCTGTCCGGGATGGCTCCTGTGATTTGTGTCTATTTGTTGTGTAAATGTTATGTTCCTAGCTCAGTAGAATGGGAGGATAGACAGCCTGGGCACCAGCACAGGGAGCAGGCCAGACTGATTCCCCTCCTCTTTGTAGGCTTTACCCTTGTTCTCTGATGACCACCTTTCCCATCCCAGTCCTGAGGCTTCTTGGACTCCCACGAAATCCCCAGCCTTCCAAGTTCCCCTAAGCATTGCTTCCCCCTTGAACAAGTGAATCATGTCATTATTAAAAGCATTATGTTTAGGGGCTTGTCCAAAGGGCTGTAGACTTGCCTCACATGGTCCCAGAAAACCCCCTGTGCCTGTCTGCCCTGGCTGGAGCAGCCACTTGGCAAACTCTCCTTCCGTTCTGCTGAGTGGGCTTCTTGGGCAAATGGGAAAAAGGGGCAGAAGCCCCCGTGGTGGTCTGCTAAGCTTGGGACAGTCCGTCCAACACTGACGTTTGAAGGCCGCCCCCACCTCTCGATGGGTTTTTTGTGTGGGGCCTGTTGAGGCCTGTAGCCGTGCTGGCAGCTGTCCCTGCTAGGCCCATGCCGTGCTCAGCGACTGAAATCTTAATGGGAGTAATTCTTTGTTTGCCAAATCCTGAGATGGCCTGTGTTTAGGTCCAGTTCACCAGAGTCCTGTGAGCCCCCTAGAGGCTCACATCTCTTTCCGTTGGGGCAAATATTTTCTGAAAAGAGGCCATGTCTTTGCTGTGCTGGACACACTCAACATTTCTTTATGTTTGTCTCTGATGTTCCTCCCTATGACCCCTCTTCATCTGAACTAAATAAATGCAACCTTCTGATTTGAAAAGGAAAATCTCTGCCTCACTGCCATCAAGTCCTTCTTCACAGGCAGAAACATGGCCCAGACTAGTTATCACCCTTCTTGTCATATCCACTATGGCTCCCCTTCCTTGGTACTGGCTCCCCTTCCTTGGTACTGAGCCATCCAGGCACCCACTGAGTCAGCACAGTCCCCACAGAGTCTGCCTTGGAGATGCACCCCTATTGGCTAAGATAAGGAAGAGAGGCTCACAAAGCAGCTTCCATTCTGTGGCTACCCTCCTCAGCCACCTGTGGATCATTAAGCTAAGTTGACAGTAATTGCCATGTGCCCAAGCACCTTAAAAAAAAATGAAGGATCTTTTGTTTTTATATCCCCTTTACTACTGAGCAATTCCCTCTCCTGCCCAGCAAACCATTTCTTGTAACAAAGAATAAAAGCATTTCAGCCAAATTAACACATCATCTGATTCTGATGGTGTCTGTGAGGTTCAACATCCCTAGTCTATGACCTCTGCCAAGGAGGGCAAATGGCAGGCAGGAGACAACAGCATCTCTGACCTCAGGAAGGGCCCTGTCTAGGAGGGGGTAGAGCTAAGGAACAGACACAGGGCACTGGGCTTGGAATCTAGAAGATGAGTCCCAATCTTAGCAGCAACCTTGGACAGCTCCCCCAGCCTAGGACTTGGACCCTAGTGAGCCTATCCATCAGGTCCCTGTATCACCAAGAATCTTTAAGATCTATGACCTGAAAAGTAAGTGAGAATCCCTCCAGAGTCAGAGCCTAGGTCTGACAGTCCCAGTTGGAAGACCAAAATATCTGTTCTAACGGTGACCACCGAACTGAGAAATTGAGTGAATGAAAGGGCATTAAGGACTAGCCACTGGGTATACAAATGATATTCTACTGGGGGAGAAGATGGGAGTTGTGGGTAGTTCACAGAAAACTCTGGGTCTAGGGAGTCCCAGGGATTGTCTTGCCCCTTCTGGAAGTCATATAATGCTTGATAGCCATCAGGGAGGGATGGAAACTGGAGATAAGTTGTGGAGCATGGACTGGGGCTCTGGGCAGTGACTTGGGGGCAGAGCTCGGTCCTAGGGTAGAATTCTAAAGCCCACTAGATTTACCAGTAGGTCTGGGGTATCACCATTCCAGAAGGCAAGGAGTGGAACACATCAGGTAACCAAAGCTGCCCAGCTTGACTGGTGGAAATGCCATTCTAAGAGCTGGTCATGGCCTTAAAATGGGCTCAGACACTGGCTGTGGCCTTCTGATAATTCCAAGGAGAACTCAGCAGGCAGACCCCAAATGCCTTGAAGTGTCCAGGGTCACCATCAAAGGAGAATGAGGTATCCAGGAAGAACTGGTCTAAATGCAAAGCCCCCATGGACATTGGCCTCAGCCTCTTACTGACTTCATCTCAATCTCGGCACTGTACAAAATCCACCATTCAAAAAAGCCCCAGCTGTGCAGAGCAGCAGCCCGGGCATTGTTCCCATGTCCTCCCCACAGGTGGACTCCTGCTGTTCTGGTTGATGGGGAAAGAAAGGCTTATAGGACAGGCTCGTCCTGATTTCCAGCTTAGTCAGGGCAGGCATTTTTCCATTTTGGAGGCTCAACCAGCATCACTGATCTTCACCCACCTGGACCATTGGCTCTCCCCTGCACTGCCCCACCCCTCCCTCTGACTCCTCCCTTCCTAGCAATCACTAGGTCAAGCTACTCAGCTGTAGTTCACCCCACCTCCCAGGGTCCCTAGCCTGGTCTTGAGAATGCCACTGTGGGTACAAGCCAGAGGTGAAGGAATAAAGAAATCTGACCCCCAGCCTCGTAGACAAGTGGAGTCCCTGTCATTCAGCACAAGTGAAGGCCAAGGCTCAGTTCTCTGTTCTCCTTCATGGTTCCTAGCTGCTCCTCACTTAACTCCCACTTTGTTGGGCCTAGCAGGTTGGTCCCAGAGCTCCTCCAAGCCTCTGCCACCATCCTGGCCTCGTGCCTCAAGTTCCCAGCTTGGTGCAGACTCCACTGGTCCCCACTGTCATTTGTGTCACTGAAGGGCCTTCTTGACTGTACAGTCTTCCTCCTATGGAACCAAGACCTTGGGCAGCTAACACTTCATCTGACCTCCCTGCTCACAGTCTGCCTTTATCCCTTCTCTCTGTGGCCTATTTTAAAGGCTTAGTCAGTAAACATTAAGTAGGTGGCTAAGGGAGAAATCACTAGCTCACCTGCCCTCTCTCTATCCCTGCATTTCTGCCATCATTGTGGGGAGCAGCCCACTATCAAGCCGTGTCATGGACTCTCCTCTCAGACTGCCCAGGGATAGCAGGTCTCTGCCAGCCCCATAACACCGGCTCCTGCGGCCTCACCAGAGAGACAGGACCTGGCACCAGCACATACGGATGCTGGAGGGTCTGTCTGGTCAGCCAGTCCCTGGCTTCAGCCCCAGGCATTGTAGACAGAAGGGAGAGCTCTCTCGCCAAAATCCTCGAAACCATCAAACTGTTCTCAATGCTGAAAGGATTATGGCTTGAGTGCTATGGCCATTCCACCTGAGCCTGTGCCTGGGGGTGCCCCTCCAACTCTCCTCCCTTCAGCTTTCCACCCTGAGGCTAAACCTCTAGCAATGTGGATAACCCACCTGAATTCTTTCCTCAGTGATTAACAAACCCCATTCAGCCATTCTGCATTGTCTGTTCACCCTCTCCTGACTGCTCCCACATCTCCATCTCCCTCCACCCTACCTCCTCACTAGGATGCCCCCCAGCCCCGCACTGTGTTCTGTGGAATGCCTGCACCATAGGTGACAAGCAAGCTTTCATCTCCAATATTTCCCTCCCTCCTGATGACACAGCCTCCACAACCACCCTTTCCAGAACTGGCTCCATGTTCATTCTCAGCTCCTACGCCTTGGTCATGGAGAGTTGAACTCTTAACCTCTTCCTCTTCCACCACTCCTCAGCCCCACTCTGAGATGGTCTTGATCTAGCTCTCCCCACAAAGGTTTCCACTCTGAAGTCCCCTTCCCTGAGAAGGGGCTTGTCATTCATTCCATCTCTCCCTCTGCCCAGTAAGCATAAACGCCAGTCCACCCAAGCCTTGGCTCTTTCCCAGACCATCACCTGTGCACTGGCTACACTCACCTGTCTTTTCATGTCTTCAGCCCCTGGAGAAGCTGTTCAGCTCTCCACTGTCTTCTTCCCTCCAGTCTCTGGGTCCCTGATCCTGTCAAGGAGTTTGTCCTGCCAAGCTTCAGCCTTGGGTCACTCCCCCCATGGCTCCTCTTTGTGTGCTGCTGAATGAAAAATCATGACAGTATGCTGTCGGCACGGTTAACAGTAACCGTCCTGAGAGCTGGGGATACAAAGAAAGGCAAAAGCCAGGCTTTGCCTTCAAGAAGCCCATGGGCTCATGGAAGGGGTGATATACACAGGACAAGCTGGAGATATTCCACACAGGGAAAGCACTAGTATTACAAAGACTTGGGAAAGGCTTCTTGGAGAAGGTGGGATTTTAGTGGGAATGGAAGGCAACTAGGAGGGGAAGATAAGGAGGGAGAGAATTCCAGACATGGGACAGGAGTGTCATGCACTGAGGACAGCAAGGAGACCAGTATCACTGGATCGAAGAGCACCGAAGGGTGATGTATAAGAAGCCCTGAACATAGGAGGCCAGGCAATGGAAGGCTTTAGGTGTCAAATTGAGGATTTTATATTTGATCCTGGAAGTGATGGGGAGCCACTGGAGGTTACTGAGGGGGACATGCATAGTCATACCTGTATTTGAGGAAGGCCACTGTGGCAGCTGAATCAAGGATGGACTGGAGGCAGGCAGACCCAGTGTAATGTCAATGGGATTTAAGATCTTCCCTGCCAACTAATAGGCCTCAGATGGAGCCCATTAAGGGAAGCTTGCTTAGGGAAGTCTTGCTTGGAGGAAGGCTCTCACACCTTTTGCTAGTTTCTAATCAGGCACTGAGTCATGAGGGTTGTGATGCCTTCTGGACCTGAGAAGTGTATAAACTCCGAGTTGGTATTTTGCTTTGGGGGTTGCTTATGAGAAGAATTTTGAGATTCCCTGGTTGAGATTCTGAGTGGCCATCTGTTCAGAGCTCTCTGACTGCTCAGATGTGAAAGTTCTCTCCCTCCAGGGATGTATGTAAAATGTGTAGTTGGTTCAGGCAGAGTCCTGTCTGTTGGTCTTTATTTCTGTTTGTATTTTCTCTGAAGTTCAGGGTGCTGACTTTTCCCCTGAACTCACGAATGTGATTAAAAAAGATTGTTGGCCCCTTGAACAGCTCTCTTTCCAAGTAAGCAGATCTAAAAACCTGTGTTAGCAGCTATCCTGGGGATGCCAGTGTGGTTGCTGCTACACCCACTGCAACAGTCCAGATGATGAGGTGAGGAGGGCAAGTACCATGGTGGGGGCAGGGTCAGAGAAGGCAGAATGTTCAGTACTTGGCAACAGATTGGATATGGAGGGAGGGGGAGGTAAGAGAGTGGAAAGTCCAGGATGATGCCAAGGTTGTGAGCCTCAGTGAAGATGTTAGTGCCCTCAACAGCAATTGGACAATTCAGAAAGGAGGAAAATTTAGTAAGTTCATTTTTTGACATGATGAGTTTAAAATGTCTACAGGATGCAAGTCAAGATGTCTAATAACCAATGAGAGATGCTAGTCTGGAGATCAGGAGAGAAGTTAGGACTAGATCAGTAGCTCTGAGAATCACCAGTAAAGACAAAAATTCAATCCTTGGGAGCTGATGACATCACCAAATAAAACAGTATAGAAGGAGAAGGAAAGAGCAACCAAGCCAAGACCCAGAGGGACACCTGCAATTTGTGATATTAGGTGGAGCCAAGACGGTGGGGTGACAGGAAGCAGAGCTGTGAATCTCCCTCCATCCCCCACCAAACAAAACAAAACGAAATAAAAAACAACAAACCTCCTCCAAACAGATCTTGAAAATGCACCAAAGGAACTGGAAATTGAGGCTATGCCCCTCTGTTGGGGAATGGCTGAACAAGTTGTGGCACATGAATGTGATGGAATACTATTGTGCTGTAAGAAATGATAAGCAGGTGGACTTTAGAGAAACCTGAAAAGACTTCTATGAACTGATGCTGAGTGAGGGGAGCAGAACCAGGAGGACACTGTACACAGTGACAGCCACAGTGTTCAATGACTGATGTTGATAGACTTAGTTCCTCTCAGCAATGCAAGGATCTAAAACAATTCCAGGGGACTCATGATGGAAAATGCCATCCACACCCAGAGAAAGAGCTGATGGAGTCTGAATGCAGATGGAAGCCACTATTTTCACTTTCTTTTGTACTTTTCTGCTTTTATTCTGTTTCTTACTTTATAACATGACTAATATAGAAATATGTTCTACATGATTGCACACATATAACATATCAAATTGCTTGTCTTAGGGAGGAGGAAGAAGGAGGGAGAAAAATTTGTAACTCAAAATCTTAAGAATGTTAAAATATGTCTTTACATATAATTAGATAAAGTAAAATACCAATAAAAAAATAAAGAAAAGAAAGAAAATGTACCAGATCAAATCTTGGTGGAGAAATCCAAGAAAAAGCTACGATGGTCATTTTTCCAGACCAGGTCAGCAGAGAGACAGACATAGGTGTGTCATTTGCAGGGGATCAGACTTGGAATGAGCACCCAGGGAGAAGTTCCACACTGAGGCACCCCCCCAACACTCCTACTGGGACACTTCAATGGGGACAATTTTGTTGCCCACTACCCAGTGTTGAGTCACAGATCCAGGGTAGACAGATGAGTGGACCTGTGCCACCCCTTAATCCCTCAGGGGTCTTGGGTCCTGGGCTGAAGCAAACAGCAGCAAGTGACTCTGACCTCAGGACCCCCAGATCAAAGTCTTAGCTCCAGCCTCCAGTCCAGGTGAAGTCTACAGAAGAATAACTAGGGCAGGAAACCCAGACCAAAAAGGAATCTGAAATCCTGTTACTGGACCAGCAAAGCTTCCCAGCTGACTGACTGAGGCCTGGCCCTGCAAGATCTTTGCTGTTCAATCATTTTCAGTTGTGTGACTCATCATGACCCTATCTGAGGTTTACTTGGCAGAGATTCTGGAGTGGTTTGACACTCCTTCAGCTCATTTTACAGTTGAGGAAACTGAGGTAAACAGGGTGAAGTGACTTGCCTAGGGTCACAGAGCTAGGAAGTGTCTGAGGCTGGATTTGAACTTCCTGACTCCAGGCCAGTGCTCTGTGCACTATGGCACCACCTAGCTGCCCCAGCAGCATCTACAGACATAGGTCAGGAAAGAGCAGAACTCAGGCCAGGGTGGACAGCAACAGTCAGGCCTGACCTTGGATGAGGCCACTTTAGGAGCATGGATAGTTTGCAGGTCCCTGAGATCCTAGCACAACACAACCCTCCATCCCCAAAGAAAAAGCAAAGTGCACAGAGCCCTGTCCTAACATCAAATCTGACAGCAGGAAACTGGCCACAAGGAAGAGGAAACAAAGAAGATGATGGTGGCAGGGAGTCTCACAAACCCAGAAGAGAATGATACCAGAACAGCAGTCAGCAGAGCCTCAAAGGAAAACACAGCTTGGGCACAAATTTAGTTAAAATTCCTGGAAGAGATGCAGCAAGAAATTTAAAAATGTTTTTGACTATTAAATGAGGCACTTGAGGGGAAAAAATGGAAAAGCAATGAAAGCCTTGGAAGAAAGACTTGGAAACAGAATTACAGCTCTGCATGGAAGTTGCCCAAGCAACAAACCCCTTGAGAATGAGAATGGACAAGAGAGAAGCCCTTGACTCCACAAGACAAAAAGGAATATCAAAACAAATTTAAAAGACTGAAAAAAAAGGAAAATATAAAATATCTCATAGCAAGAACAATTTAATTAAAAAAACAGTGGAGTAAAAATTTTAGAATCATCAGACCATCTGAAGGTCAGAGCCTCTTAATACATTTCAAGAAACTTTAAAATAAAACTGCCTAGTTTTTAACTAAATTTGTGCCCAAGCTGTGTTTTCCTTTGAGGCTCTGCTGGCTGCTGTTCTGGTATCATTCTCTTCTGGGTTTGTGTTTTTTGAGACTCCCTGCCACCTAAAACTGCCAGATAGCAAGTTGGAATTAGAAGGAATGTACTGGTCACTTTCTGAAAGAAACCCCAAAATGAAAACTCCTAGTTACATTATAGACAAAATATCCAGAGTGTCTAAATCAAAGGAAAATATTTTGAGCAGACAGAAAGAAAGGATTCAAGTACCCAGGAGCCACAGTGAGGATCACACATAATTTAGGAGCCACCACTACAAAGGAGTGGATAACTTGGAACATAATATTTCAGAAGGCAAAGGATATAGGCCTATATTCAAGAATAACTTACTGAATATAATCCTACAAGGAAAAAATAGACTTTAATGAAATAAAGGATTTCCAAGAATTCCTGATGGAAAGATCAGAGCTGTGTAGAAATTCTAAAGTTCAAACACCAGTTCAGAGGAACATAAAAAGGTAAACATGATAAAGGGTTAAACAAGGATAAACAGTTTCCATTCTAATTTTGGGAGATGATGAATGAGTGCTCTATCAACCCTATCATCCTCAAGGGTCATAAAAGAAGTTTCATTAGACAGAAAGCCTTGAAGTGGTACTATTATGTCTTAATGATCTTAAAAAAGGAATGGAAAGGGAGCGAAAGAGGAATACACTAAGGGGGAAGGGAAAGAAAGGTTAGGAAAAAATTACCTCACATAATGATAGTTCACAAGTACATATTTGTAATGGCAAGCAAAATAGGATTTTTTTTTTTTTTTGCTATTTTTCTGGATTGAGTTTTAGCTAATCAAGTGCCTTTGAGCCTCACCTTTGATTGCATCAAGAGTTTTTGGTTGGAAACTATATATATTGTATAGCCCTTAATAGGCCTAAGGGAATTTGAAGATCTCCCCTTCCCTTAATAGGCTAAATATAATCACATGGGAGCCCTTGGTGGGGGGAGCTTGACAAAAAGGTGGGACAGGAAGGAGCAGATAAGAGCATGAGCAGAGCTGGGGCAGGTCAAACTGAGACAGAGTGTCAGTGATGGTGGTGCTCTGCTGATCTGCGCTACTTTCCCAGACAGAAGTCCTGTCTGTTGTTCTGTCTTGATTTCTCAGCCAGAAAGTGAATTGAGATGATAGCACCAGTAATGTGTGCAAATATTGCTGTAGCCTTGTTAAGCTCTGTTTTCCTAGAAACAGAAACTGTGAAGAGCTTGGAGTGGAGCAGTCCACATGAGCTGAGATATAGAACAGGAGTGGAGAGCTGTCTATGTGTGAAGCCAGGCAAGAGCTGGAAGCAGTGGGGTCAGCCTGTGGAGAAGGAACCATGGGATTTGGAAGCCAGCCTTGAGTCAAGATGAAAGAGGATTTTACTTGGACACTCTGTATTGACTGAGGAGATTGTGACTTACTGTGACCTAGGTGTGGATGGCCTTTGTAACTTCTGCTACCCCTTAAAAATGACAATAAGATATATTGAATGATATGTTTTGTTTAAGACTATGTAGCCACCTTAACAATAAGTTATGTGTTGAAGGCCAACTCCAACTGCACAGGTAGAAGCAGCCAGCTTCTTGCAGCTGCTCCCAGGCTCACCACTCTCTGTGACGTTCAGGGAACAGAGCAGCCAGAATTCTACTCACCCTGATAGTAGTGAAGCAAAGGGAATTAAGTACAAAGGAAGTGTACAACCTATCTCATGTGATAAAGGAACTAGCTTACTCTGTAAAAGGTATATGAGCCCTTATCCTCAGATGAATAAGCAGACTTCACTGCTGTGAGGCTTCCACGTGGCCTGTGTCTTCATTCCACGCTCTCCACTTCCTCATGGCCACTCCCGAGCTGGCCTCAAGGGCATCCAAAACAGGGACCTGAAAGGAAGGTCCAGAGAGCAGGAGCTCCACAAAAAAAAGTTTAAAAGTTTAAAAAAAAGCAAAAAGGCGGAGCACCGCTTGTCCACAGTGGCTCTCAGTAGGTGCTTTCACTTTTAAGTTTTCTGCACCAGGCACACGTGTGAATTAAGAACTAGGCATAAATCATGAGACAGGTTCAGTCTGAATACAGGGAGCGAGGGGGACACTTGAGGCTACTAAAGAAGAGAGTAAGAGAAAGGGAGTTCTTCATTACAAGCAGGCAGTTGTCAGAGGTTTTGAACTGCATTGATAAATGCTGCCCATGGTTCACAGAAGAAGGAAGAATAGACCTAGAAAAATGGGACATAGTAGGTAAACAGATGAGTGAGAGGCTAAAAGAGGATGGACTTCAACAGTTATGTTATATTGTCAATATTATGCTTTGGTTTATTGCTGAATAAATAGAGTTCATTATACTATGTGATTATTATTCACAGCAGCAGTCCTCAGGAGAGCTGTTTGTGATTGGCTTTACAACGTCCATACAAACAAGCAGGAGGGGCAGGGAGGACAATTGACACTTGAACCCCATTCTCATCTGAGCTGGTCAAAGGAGGGAAGAACATACACACAATGAGTGGGATATACAAATACATTTCACTCAATTAAATAGGAAGGAAAGGGGAGACGAGAGAATTGGAAGGAAGGTCAATTAAAGGATGGATTAGTCCTAAGCAAAAAACTCTAAGGAGGCACAAATATATGTGTAGGTGTTTATTTATTTATTTTGTTTGAGGTAGCTCTGTACAGGAATCCAAGGGTTGTCTTCATAAATTGGAGGATTGCTGAGCAAGTTGTGGTACCTAATTGTCATGGAATATTATTTCAGTATAAGAAACAATAAAGGAGTGTGGCCTCAGAGAGACCAGGGAAGACTTGTATGAACTAATGAAGAGGGAACAATGAATGCAAAGATAACAGTATGGTGAAGATGAATAATATTTAAAGAATTAGGAACTCTAATCAGCATAATGACCTCGGTTGGTTGCTGTCCTTCATTCTCAAAGAGGACCAAAATGACACCACTATGTTAGAGGCTAGTTACAGAGCATAGGACTGTGGCTGACCAGATCAATACGACCTCAGAATGCTCTACCACAGGCTGGTGTTGCAACAAGCATCCTAGCTTACCCAGGATGGCCGCTAGCCATCTGCTTTTCTAAAGGAGAGCAACTCAAAAAGAGCAAAACAGTCTTACTTCAATCAAACATATATTATTTACCTAGTTCAGAGGGAAAAGTCAGCACCCTGAACTTCAGAGAAAATAAACAGAAGTTACAAGCAGACAAAAACACAGACAGAGAAAATGGCACAATTCAGCAAACCAACAGACAGGACTTCTAGCTGTCTGATCATCACATATGTACAGTGTTAGTTACTAGAGAGGGAAACATTAACATCTGGGTTTTCAAAGCCAGGGGGCTCAACAGCTGCTCAGAGTCTCATCTGGCCAAATCACACAACTCTTCCCAAAGTGAGCCCCAAAGCAAAACCTCCCCTCAGGGTATATATAGCCCTCTTCAGGGTCAGAGGACTTCAGAACCCTCATGACCCACTTGACTACAAAGTAACAAAAGTTGTGCCTTCCTGAAAAACAAACCTCCCACCACAGACTCCACTGTGACCACATTCAGCTTATTGGGGGGCAGAGTTTACTTTCAAATCAGGAAAGGTCCTCAATTTCACCAAGGCCTATTGAGGGCCAGGGAAGATCTTCAAATTCCCATTCCCATTACAGTTGGGCACAAATAGTCCATGTGAACATTTGAGGTGAAAATGTCTCTAAATTTGCACATTTCCCTTTTCTTTTGAGCTGCCTCAATTATGCTTTGCTCATAAAGCACAGACCTGTGATGTGGGCACTCCATGCTGAGTGGTCCTGTGCCAGCATCTCCCATGTTATACAACCAACTCCAAAGTTATTGAGAGAGACCTTGAGAGTGTCCTTGTCTTGCTTCTTCTGACCTCCATGTGAGCCCTTGCCCTGTGTGAGTTCTCCATAAAACAGTCTTTTTTGGCAAGCATATGTTTGCATTTGAACAACGTGGCCCACCCATCAGAGTTGCTCTCTCTGAAGAGGGGTTTGAATGCTTGGCAGTTTAGTTCAAGAAGGGACCTCAGTGAATGGCACCTTGTCCTGTGGGTGATGTTCAGAATCTTCCTGAGACAATTCCAATGGAAGTGATTCAGTTTCCTGGTCTGATGCTGGTGGACTGTCCAGGTTGCACAGGCAGACAACATGAGTACAGCACTACGGCTCTGCAGACCTTCAGTTTGGTGGACAGTCTAATACCTCTTCTCTCCCATACTTTCCTTTGGACGTTCCTGGAAGTACACCACCAAAGTCAGTGGACTTATCCACAGCATTCACAACTTCTCCATTTGTTGTAACTGATGGTTCCAAGTATGGATGGGGTGGTGGTAGCTGATGGAGCACCTGGGTTTTCTTGATGCTGTTAGGCCAACATTAGCACAAGCTAATTAAATTAATCAATTTAATTATTTTTTAAAATTATTTTTAATTTATTTTTTTATGGAAAATTATGTCAATATTTGGTTGCCCAGAGGAGTTTATCTGCATTGCATGTCAGTTCCATGACAGTGTGCTTGCTGGATAATGGACAATGCTCTTCTGCTTTCCCAGTCACCAATGGAGGGAAACAAAGCTGTGTGCTTGCTTCCATGCTTTTTAGCATGATGTTTTCAGCCATGTTGTCAAATGCTTTCAGTGAGGATGAATACAGCATCAAGGTCAGCTCCTGTACTGATGGTAAATTCAACTTAAAAAGGCCACAAGCCAAGACCAAAGTGGAATGAGTGTTGGCACATGATTTTCTGTTTCCAGATGATTGTACATTCAGTGCAGACTCTGAAGCTGAGATGCAACAAGGTATGGATTGATTCTCTGGCACCTAGTAGGGGATCTATAAATGCTTATTCACTTTCCCTTCCCTCCTGCCTCAAGTCTCCCCTCACTCCTCACAATCCTTCACTCAGCTATCAAGTTAATATTCCTGAAGCTCAAGTCTTACTGTCCACCCCCTAATCCACCAACTGTAGTAGCTTCTTATCAACTCCAGGATCAAATATAAAATCCATTGTTTGGCTTTTAAAGCCCTTTACAACCTGGCCCTTTCCTACCTTTCCAGTCTTATACTTCATCACCACTCCCCTCTCCACAGAGTCCTTGCAGCTCCACAAACCAGACACACCATCTCTCTACTGGGTGCATTTCCACCTATGGTCCCCTCATAATTAGAATTCTCTCCCTCCTCAGGTAAACCATTTCCCCCAGTTTCCTCTAAATCTCAGCTAAGGTCTCATCTGCAAGAATTCCTTGCTAATCCCTTCCTAATTCCCCATAATAGTTGTGCCTATGTTGATTTTCTCAAATTACACACACACACACACACACACACACACACACACACACAGAGTTTTATTTATTAGCTCAATGATTTTCTCACTTTCAGTTTTATTAATTTCTCTTTTGATTTTCAGTATTTCTAATTTGGTGTTTAATTGGGGATTTTTAATTTGTTCTTTTCCTAGTATTTTTTTTTAGTTGCATGCCCAATTCATTGATCTGCTTTTTCTCTATTTTATTGATGTAAGCAATTAGAGATATAAATATCCCCCTATGTACTGCTGTGGCTGCATCCCATAAATTTTGCTATGTTATCTCATTGTCATCTTTTAAAAATTAAATTATCAATTGTTTCTATGATTTGTTTTTTGACCCACTTTTATTTTTTAGGATTAGATTTCCAATTAATTTTAATCTCTCTTTCCATTATCCATTATTGAATGTAATTTCGTATTGAATTATGATCTGAAAAAGATACCTTTACCATTTCTGCTTTTCTGCATTTGGTTGTGAGGTTTTTATGTCCTAATACACGGTCAGTTTTTGTGTAGGTGCCATGTACTGCTGAGAAAATGGTATATTCCTTTCTATTCCTATTCAGTTTTCTCCAGAGATCTATCATATCTAAATTTTCCAGAATTGATTGCATTCACCTCCTTAAACTTTTCTTATTTTTTGGTTACATGTATCTAGTTCTGAGAGGGGAAAGCTGAGGTCCCCCACTAGTAGTTTTATTATCTATTTCCTCCTGTAAGGCATTCAATTTCTCCTTCCAAAATTTAGATGCTATACCATTTGGTGCATATATGTTTAGTATTGATTTGACTTCACTGTCTATGATACCTTTCAGCAAGATACAATTTCCTTCTTTATTTCTTGTAGTTAGATTTGTTTTTGCTTCTGCTTTGTCTGAGATCATGACCACTACCCCTGCTTTCTTTGTTTCAGTTTAAGCAGAACGGATTCTGCTCCATCTCCTTACCTTTGCCCTGTGTCTCTGTTTCAAATGTATTTCTTGTAAACAACATATTATAGGATTCTGGTTTTTAATCCATTTTGCTATCCAGTTCCATTTTATGGATGAGTTCATTCACACTTATAACTATGTATTTCCATCCATGCTATTTTTTCACTTATCTCCCCCTCTCTTACCACCCCCACCCTTTCCCTCCTCACAAGTGTTTTGCTTCTGATCATCACCTTCCCCAATCTACTTCCTTTTATCAGTTTTCCCCCACCTCCCAATATCTACATTCCTTTTTTACTTCCTTATAGGGTAAGATAGATTTCCATATCCAAGTGAGTGTGTATGTTATTCCCTTTTTTAGTCGATTTTGATTGTAAAGTTTGTTTTGCCCACCCCCATCTTACCCTTCATTATAATAGCTTTTTCATGCCTTTTTTTATGTGGGATAATTTACCTCATTCCATCCCTCCACCCCCTCCTTCTTCCAGTGACATTTTCTTTCTCACCCCTTTATTTTATCATCCCATCGAATCACACCTTGTCTCTCTCTCTCTCTCTCTCTCTCTCTCTCTCTCTCTCTCTCTCTCTCTCTCTCTCTCTCTCTCTCTATATATATATATATATATATGCATATATATATATATATTCCTTCTAATTGCTCTTATAGCAATAAAGTTAAGAGTTACAAACAGTATCTTGCCATATAGAAATATAAAATTTAACCTTATTGAATTTTTTTTTTTTGCTTTTTGGAGGGCAATTGGGGTTAAGTGACTTGCCCAAGGTCACACAGCCAGTTTTTGTGTTTAGTGTCTGAGGCTAGATTTGAACTTAGGTCCTCCTGATTCCAGGGCCAGTACTCTATTCACTTTGCCATCTAGCATCGCCCCCTTATTGAATTTCTTATGCTTTCTCTTTTGTTTCCTTTTTAAAAAAAATCTTGTTATATTTCCCTTGGCTGTGGTCTTTTAATAAGATATGCTTGACCCACATAAATCTTTTGCATTCCTATATATTTCTAATGAAAACAACAGATAGAAAGAGAAATCCCATTTAAAGTTACTGTAGACATTATAAAATATTTGGGAATCTACCTGCCAAAACAAACAAAGGATCTATATGAACATAATTACAAAACACTTTTCACATAAATAAAGTCGGTTCTAACTAATTGGAAAAACATCAGTTGCTCTTGGCTGGGTTGAGCTAATATAATAAAAATGACAACTTTATCTAAATTAAATTACATATTTAGTGCCATATCAATCAATCAACCAAAAATTACTTTATAGAGCTAGAAAAAATAGTAACAAAATTCATTTGGAAGAACAAAAGGTCCAGAATATCAAGGGAATTAATGAAAAGAAATGCTAGGGAAAGTGGCCTAGCCATACCAGATTTTAATCTGTATTATAAAGCAGCAGTTATCAGAACTACTTAGTACTGGCTGAGAAGTAGAGTAGTGGATCAATGGAATAAATTGGGTACACAAGACTCAGCAGTCAATGACTATAGTAAGCTGTTTGATAAACCCAAAGACCCCAGTTTTGGGGATAAGAACTCACTATTTGACAAAAACTGCTGGGAAAACTGTGATATAGTATGACAAAAACTGGGCATAGACCAATATCTAACACCTTATACCAATATCAAGTCTAAGTGGGTACACAATCTAGGTATAAAGGCAGATATTGTAAGCAATCTAGGAAAGCAATGAATAGTTTACCTGTCAGATTTATGGAGAAGGGAAGATTTTATGACCAAACAAGAATTAGAGAACATTATAAAATGCAAAATGGATAATTTTGATTACATTAAATTGAAAAGTTTCTGGACAAATAAAGCCAATGTAGCCAAGATTAAGAGGGAAGTGGAAAATTGTGAATTTTTACAACCAGTGTCTCTGATCAAGGCCTCATTTCTAAAATATACAGGGATCAGAGTCAAATCCATAAGAATACAAGTCATTCCCCAATTGATAGTCAAAGGATATGAACAGGCAGTTTTCAGAGGAAGAAATTAAAGATAAGCATAGGAAAAAAATACTCTAAATCACTATTGATTAGAGAAATGCAAATCAAAACAACTCTGAGGTACCACATCTCATTGGTCAGATTGGCTAAAATGACAAAACAGGAAAATGATTAATGCTGGAGAGGATGTGGAAAAATTGGAACACTAATTGTTGGTGGAGTTGTGAACTGATCCAGCCATTCTGGAGAACAATCTGAAACTATCCCAAAGTGCCATATATAAGTGTATACCCTTTGACCCAGCAATACCACTTCTAGGGTTGTATCCCAAAGAGATCAGAGAAGTGGGAAAAGGACCTGTATGTACAAAAATATATACAGCAGTTCTTTTTGTGGTGGCAAAGAATTGGAAATCAATTGGATGCCCATCAATTGGGGAATGGCTGAACAAGTTGTGGTATATGAATGTAATGGAATACTACTGTGCCATAAGAAATGAGGAGCAGACGGACTTCATATTTACCTGGAGAGACTTATACAAACTGATGTTCAATGAGAAGAGCAGAACCAGGAGAACACTGTACACAATTATAGATACAATGTATCTGTGAGGACTGCCTTTGACAGACTGGGCTCCTCTCAGCGAGGTAAGGTTATAAGACAACATCAGAAGACTCACGATGGAGAGAGATGTCCATGTCCAGATAAAGAACCACAGAGTTAGAATACAGGTTGAAGTAAGCTACACGCTCCTTTTTTTTCTTGTTTGGTTTTCTTTCCTCTTTCCCATTGTTCATTCCATCATTTATAATCCTTCTTCACAACCTGACTAATGTTTAATGTGAAGGTATTTGTAGATACTATATCTGATTGCATGCTGCCATGGTGGGGGGTGGGAAAAGGAGAGGGAGGGGGAGAAAATTTGAAACTTAAGGAATTGTGGAACGAAATGTTGTAAACTAAAAGTAAATCAATTAATTAAAAAAAGGAAATGCTTGAAAGTCATCTATTATGTTAATTGTCCATCTTCCCCTCCCCCTCCTAAAAAGATTATATTCAGTTTTGCTAGGGGGTATTCTTGGGTGTATTCCTAACTCCTTTGCCTTTTAGTTCATCATATTTCAAGCCCTCTGGTTCTTTAATGTGGGAGCTACCAAATCCTGTGTAACACAGACTGTAGCTCCACAATATTTGAATTTTTTTTTTGGCTGCTCAAAAGACTTTTTGATCTATGAGCCCTGGAATTTGGTTATGATATTCCTGGGAGTTTTCTTTTTGGGATCTCTTTTAGGCAGTGGTTGGTGAATTCATTTTATTTCTCTTTTGCCTCTGGTTCTAATATATCATGGCAGTTTTCTTTGATAATGTCTTAAAAGATTCAGACTTCCTTTCCTTTTTATTATGACTTTCAGGTAGGCCAATAATTCTTATATTATTTCACTTGGATATGTTTTCCTGGTTAGTTATTTTTCCAATGAGAAAATTTGCATTTTCTTCTCTTTTAAAAGAACTATTTTGATTTTGTTTTATTGTATCTTGATGTTTCAGAGTCATTAGTTTCAACTTGTTCAGTTCTAATTTTTAAGGAATTATTATTTTTTAGTGAGCTTTGTAATTTGTCCTTTTCCTTTTGGCCAATTCTATTTTTTAGGGAGCTATTTTCCTCAGTAAGTTTTTGTTTGTATTCCCATGGTACTGGCTCTTTTTTTCATGATTCTCTTGCATTACTTTCATTTCTTTCCCCAATTTCTCTTCTACTTCTCTAATTTGCTTTTAAAGCTCTTCCAGGAATTCTTTTTGAGCCTGAGACCAATTTACATTTCTCTTTGAGGCTTTACATGTAGCCATTTTGACCCTGTTGTCCTCTTCTAAGTTTATGCCTTGATCCTCTGAACCCACAGTAACTTTCTGTAAGTCACATTCTTTCCTTTTTTGGTCATTTTTTCTGCCTTTTTTTGTGACAGTGTTTTTTATGTGAGAGTTGGGCTCTGGTCCTACACTGTCCCAAGCTTTTTGTGCTGGGGCTCTGGGTCTTAACTGCTGGCTTTTACTGGGCTTCAGGGCTTAGCTGCTTGCTTTCTCTGGAGAGTAGGCTTCCCTTCTTTACTCCCTGTATTGGGAGTGGGAGGGTGGGGGTGCTTCCTGTTGGAGGTTTAGCTGTCGGCCTGCTCCAAGGGTGGGGCTGGTTTGCTATGGAGACAGAGCCTCTCTGCTTGTCAGCCCTAGGGGCAGGGTGTTGCTATTGGCCTGTCCCAGGGCAGGGTGTTGGGCGACGGTACTGGTCAGCAATAGGGTCCAGGCCTGGCTGATGGCTTGTGCCGGGGCCTTGCTGAGCTCCAGGGACACAGTCCTAGGGGGCTGCTAGGGCAGGGCCCAGGCTAGGAGCTTTGCTGCAGGCCCCCTGCTGGGAGGCAGACTGCAGATGCTGCTCCCCTCTCACCCCAGTGGCACAGACCTTTCCTGCTGGGCTGGTCAGTCACTGTCCTGCTCCTCAACCAAGTCTGAGGTGATTTTCCAGCTGTTTGGAGGGGACTCTGGAGCGGTTCAGAGGGCTCCTTCCTCTAGGTGTTATAGGGGCTCCAATGACCAGAGTCCCTGAATGGACAGTCTGGAATGAATTCATAGGACCCAAGCAATCTTTTAAGTCAGGATTGTAAAAGTTTATTATAATGCTTTATGCAAGAGTTCTTAGGGAACCTGTAACCTTAAAGAAGTCATAGGTATAGTTTATAATGAGTTACAATAGTAAATCAGATGTCAATTATGCTAACTAGGTGAGTAAGGGTGGGATTAGGGAGGAGTTAAGGAGTGGTCAGTGTTTAAAGGAACATGCACTTTTAATATCAACTGCGCAGATGTATTGCCCATAATTCACTGAAAAATAGCCCAAGAGAGAGGGGCTGCCATGAAGGTGTGGTTTTAGGCTTGAAATATCACTAAGTCAGCTGGTGGTCAGGGCTGACTGAGAAGTGCCCAGTCTGCCACCCATCAGTGTCATGTTCGACAAGATGGATGTTGGGAACCAAGGCTAATGGGGATTCAGGATGTGCCTAATTGGCTGAGGAGTTAACCTACAGATAGTGCACTGAAGGATTTATAGGTGCAGCTGGTCATTATACTAGGGGGAGATAAACAGTTCAGGAATTGTTTCTGGGCAGAGTGCTGGCAGGGGGAAGGGGCAAAGTTAATGCTCTGAGGCTGGGGCAGGGATGTGATTTTACAAACTGATGTTACAAACATAGACACCCCAAGCACCCCATCATCGCCATCTTGGCTCCCGAAGTCCCGTTCTTTCTTTTTGCTTTTGTTAAGCTTCCAGGCAGCTTTTACACTCTCCCCTTGCACCCTCATCAAGAGGCTTCCTCATTCCTCTTCACTTTCTGCCTCAGAGAGGTACCATCTGCATTTCTGAGGCTGGTGATATTTCTCCCAGCAACCTTAATTCTGGCTTTTGATGCCTCCAGCCTAGCATTTCACATGACGTACTCTGCATGTAAGTTAGATAAGCAAGGTGACAATGTGCAGCTGTGTTTACTCCTTCCCCAATCTGAACCATTCAGTTGTTCCATGTTTGGATCTAACTTGCTTCTTGGCCCCAATTTGGGTTCCTCAGGAGACAGTGAGATGACCCGATGCTCCTGTCTCTTTTGAGGACTTGCTACATTTTTTTGGCAGCCACAGTCAAAGGCTTTAGTGTAGTCAGTGAAGCAGGAGATGTTTTTGTGGAGCACCCCTGTTTCCTCCATAATCCAGGGACAGAGTCCCAAGAGACACCCACAGCTAGGGGGCGTGATCTGGAGGAGGATCTAGCAAAGGAGGTGAAGGAGTAGTCAGAGGGAGGAGGAGAGTGGGGTGGGAGGGGCGTGTCCCAAAAACCTAGAGAGGAGAGAATATCCAGGAGGAGAGTGACCCACAGAGCCAGAGGCTGCACAGAGGTCAGGGACAGCAAGGACTGAGCAAAGGTCATTAAATTTTGCAATTAAGAGATTGTTAATAATAGCCATTAGCTCACCCCCTATTTTATGGAGAAATGAGGTTAGCTTCCTTTTCCACTCATGCCCTTGATCTCCTCCCCCTCTTCTTCTGGGAGGCTGACCTCTCAGACATTTGTTTTCTCCTTTCAATCTCCTTGTATCCACTGGCTCCTTCCTTGCTGCCTACAAACATGCCCAGGACTCTCTCATTTCTAAAACAAAACTAGATAAACACCCAAAACCACCAAAACAAAAACCATTGCCTTGTCCCTGTCATACCTTGTCTCCCATTCACAACCTAAATCTAGAGTTCTTGGCACTAGATGCCCACATTTTCTGACCTCTCCTTTACTTGTTAACTCCCTGCAATTTGGCCTTTTTACTTGACTTGAAGTGCACTTGGTAAGGTCATCAACACTGCTAAATCCGAGGTCCATTTTCCATTCCACATCCTAGCAGACACCAAGAGGCATTCGTACCTTCCTCCCAGGCTCCTGAGACACTACTCTTTTGACTCTCCTGTCAATGATCACATCATCATAGATCTAATTTAATAGAAATTTGACAAGCATTAATGAAATGCCTACTGTGTGCTAGATGCTGGGAAAAGATAAAAAGCACAGGATAGGAGAGATTGCTGTTCAGGCTGTTGAGAGCCTGGCTTCAGATACTGCCTCTGCTACTTGTTCCTGGAGTGACCCTGGGTAAGTCAGCTGAAGCCTCTCTGGCCTCGTTTCCTCAGTTGTAACATGAGCAGATTGGATGAATTTTAAAGGTCCATTTTGTCACTAAAATTATGAGCCATTTCCCCTAAGAACCCATGATTTAGGTATCATCCCTTCCCCCCATATCCCAGGGCTTTGGTTTCCTCCTCTGACCTTGCCCCCTTGCCCCACCCAGGGCAGGTCCAGGTCATTTCCCCCCAGGACTATGGAGATAGCAGCTGGGGGTGGTGGGGTCGTGGGTGTGCCTGCCTCTGGTCTCTCCCCACTCCAGTCCTTCCTCCATCCCGCAAACTGACCTTCCTAAGGCACAGTTGTGATCCGGTCACCCCCGCGTTCAATAAGTTCCAGCAACTATTACCCATTCCTAGGATCAAACGTAAAATCCCCTTCATCACCCGGCCTTTCCTGAAGATCAGTGACCCTGGCCCCCTTCCCCTCTCACTGCTGTCCCCGATCCCTGGACGTCTCTCCCTTCCTGTGCCCAATTCTTGGCTTCTCAGGCTTCCTTCGAGCTCCAGACACTTCTTGATGCTGGTGCCCTTCCTCTGAGATCACCCACAATTCATCTCTTCGGTGCCCTCGTGTACAAGATAAGGAAACAAATCCACACAAAATAACTTTGGGGGCAGGGTGGGGACTTCAAAGGGAGACTTCAAAGGGAGCCAGGGCTCCCAGGAGGGTGAGAGGGAAGATGGGGCACTCAGCTGGACCGTCCTCTCAGGGGAGCTGGAGTGGGAGTGAAATCGTCGGGGTTAGAGGCGATGCAGAAGCAAAGCTCTGGGAGAAGGGGAGGGTCAGGGTCTGGAGCATCCAAGCACACCTGGAAGCCAGAGGACCACTCAGATCCACTCCCAGTGGCCGTGGATGAAGGGCATGGCCAAAAGGACCATCTAATGCAACAGGAAAACCAACCAAACCAGTATTACTAACTGCTAAGCTTATGGGCAGGAAAAAAAATCTTTTCCCAAAAGTTTCCAGTGGAAGAGAACAAAATATTTCCAAGTACACTAAAATGTAAAGTTTGTGTAGCAAGAAAAGACCCTAGCCATGCTTCTGTGCACCAGCACGTTTGCCCTCAGAACATCCTTGGAACAGGAACGGCTGGGATGAAGGAGCCAGCCATGGGGACAGTACTCTTATGGGTCATCCAGGACTTGTGGCCGTGATTCGTGAAGGACAACATCCCAATCGGCATCCGGGGCAGAAAGGCCCAGGCTAGACCAGCGAAGTGGAAATGCTAGGGAAGTCCTTTCAAGCTGGCAAGGCTCCCAGGACAGACACACACAGTCACCTCCAAAGTGAACCACCCACTTCAACACGTGTCCCTGGCTGCTTCCACAAAGATGGCACCAAAGTAATGGGGAAGGGGCTCTCAGAGCTTGTGAGAGCCTGCCTCGAGGTCAGCAGGAGCTGGCTCTGTGACCTTAGGCAAGTCACTTGCCTATTGCAGGGAAGGTGCCAGCTTGCACTGGCTGTCCCTCTAGTCCCTGAGCTCCTGACCCCCTCGTGCACCACAGGCCCCCTTTGGCAAGCTGCTGAAATACCAGACCTCTTCTCAGCAAGTTTCTAAAAACATAAGACTGCAAAGGAAACCCAGTATAGAGTTCCCAAGGCATATTTAACCACCACCCCTGTCAACTTCACGGATGCCAGGCTAAGAATGCTTCAGGTCCCATGTTCAAAGATCCTGTTAGGACAGAGAGAGATGAAGCACTTGGCTTTGTACTGAGGGACAGCATGGTGCCCTAAAGGGAGAGAACCCTGACCACAAGGGGGGAAAGCTCATTTTTATCATCAAATACAACTTGTCTTCTTACATTCTGGAGGATGCCCATGCATGCTGGAAGGCCAGTGTGTGCATGGGGAGGGGGAATTGCCACAGTGGTGATGACAATGATTTGGACTTTTGTTTCTGAATCCTGTCTAGGTCCCAGATGAAGAGGACCTCAAGGCTGCTGGGGAGATCCTTTAGGAAGGATTTATGTAAAGACCCAAATAAGACCATACTAGGAGGAGAAAACAGGGAAGGATTTGCCCCCTGCATTAGAGAGGATCCATCCCAGTATCACTGACAACACAAAAACAACTTCCATTGAGGTGTCCACAGAAGGAAGATCCTTCATACAGCTAAGTTCTGACTGAACTAGAAAAAGGGTAAAAATCTTGCAGACAGACTGCTTCCTTATAGATGCTGAGCAGAGAGAGAGACTCTGGTTTGTCTCTACACATGAGCACAGCAGACAGATGCTAATTAAGCCTCACAGTATTTCTCATTAATCCCCCTGAATCACGGGCCAAAGACCTGGCCAAGCAGGTTGCTACATCTAAACAAAATAAGAGATGAAATTCCCAATCTGCTGTCGGTGGATTCCCTTCTCCATCGAGAGTGAGAGCGTTGCTTTTTAAGATTAACTGATGGCTAATTTCATATTCACGTTTTAAATAAAATATGGAAAAATGTCCAAATACACAGTGAAGATTCAGTTAAACATTTAAAATTTATTAAACTTTTTGATCAAAATAGTTGAACAAATATATACAATCCCATTTTTGTGTTAGTACTGGAGTGTTAGAACAGGGTGCACCCCAGCTCCCCCGCCCCAGCTCCACACCCTCGAACTTGCGAATGGTGTAAGGGAGTAAGAAGTACTTCTATTAGACTCTCAATTCATTCACAGCTTAAGCGGGGGGCTCTATGGACTGTTCTAGAGACACAAAATTATGTCCACGAGACACACTTGCATTTGGAGCACGAAGCAGAATTGGCAGCTCCTGCCCATGACATGGGAGGCACTGAGTCGCGATTCTGGTTTATTCTGTAATCCCCTGGCAGTAGTATTTCCATAGCACCTGTCACCCATGGACTTTTATACCTTCATCAGTCTTGGGATAGCCTGATTCCTCACATCAAATATTTTACTCTGCTAATAAAATCTTTACATATTCATACTGATGGTTTGGCATAACAAATTCTATATGCTGGCTTGAATTGCAATGTGAAATTCAGCATGCAGTAACTGTACCAATATATCCCTCCCCTCCCACCCTCACCCAAGTACTAAAAAGGTTAAAAAGAAAAGCCGTGAACATCAGGCATTCCAACTGTGGCAAATCTGAGGTAGGCTGAAGACCAGCTACTGTTGGTATTAAGGAAGCAGCGACTCTGGCCACCACGGGCTAATCGGCCCCCTCCCCCTCTGCTCCTTGCAGCCGGACAACCTCCCACACCTTAGCCTGATGCCACGAGATTGTAACAACACAAGCCCACAGCCTCATGGGGGAGCGCTGCACACAGCACTGTTATGTCAATGATTCAGGACAAAAGCTGGCCATAGCTTCCCATCAGGATAACTCTGCACAATTTCAATTACTGCAATACAAGAAAATAAAAAGGCTGATTCATACTTCCAAATTTAAAAACACTTTTTATAGTTTCTTATTTTTATTAAGTGGTTACACCAGAAGGTGTGGTTAAATACAGTGGGAGAGTAAATACAGATGAACAACCTGCTGCCAGACCCAACTCAAGCTCTTCCTAAGCATCCAATGGTAAAACCGCCTAGACCCAGACGAAGGCAGGAGAAGGAATGTTCGTATCGGCATAGAACATGGAGAGGCCCAACTATTACAGCAGAGAAGAGAGAGTGAGAGAAAAAGAAAGTGCCGCGACAACTTTCCTCCAGTGTTGGATTTTTGGTCTACAAACTGCAAAGGAGGGCTCAGACTTAAATAAATACATCTATTCTGAATAAAGGCCTTTACTGATGCTGTCCATCGGCCTTGCTTCTCGCGGCTGCTTCCTGCAGAGCGACCCCGAGCCCAAACCGGGCCAGCGTCCTTCCTCTACCCATCAAGGGGCATGAGGGCATCAGTGTTCTTGATGGAGAGGACGACAACGTCTTCTCTGTGAACAGAAAAGCGACCGGGCTTCCCGAGGCAGGAGAAGGACGTCCCCATACCAGCTGAGTGCCTCTAGTTGACTTTGTCCTGGAATATGTACAAGTTGTTGGTGGCCGCGACCGCGATGATGTTCTCGAGGGGGTGCCAGGCCGTGTGCAGGATCTTCTTGTTAAAGTCCAGACTGTCCACACTGATCTCATCCTTCTTCCTCTTGCCCCCGGTGCACACTTTCCGGGGCTTCAAGATGGCGCGCGGCTTACTGCTTTCTCTCGATGCTTCCAGAGTAATGTCCCTCCGAGTGCTTCTGTCGAACATTCTGAAGAAGTTGTTGTACGAGCCGGTCATAAGGGCACTGTTTTTGAGCAAAAGAAAGGGAGATTCTCCTAAGTTGACAAAGAGCCCAGCCCAGCTGGGGACCCCAACAACGCCATCTTCCCCTCACTCAGACCACGGGCTGTCCTCTTCTGATGGTCCCCTGTCCCAACCAGGCCTGGGTCAAGACCCTGCCCCAAGGAGAGAGAGGGAAGAGCTCCAAATGGCAGGTGCTTCCTAGGCTGTCAGAGGGACCTGGCATCCTTCTAAGGAGACTGTCCCTACCTGGGTCTGGCCGACCCCAGCCCCCCAACAGGGCTGAGAAGATCCATCAGAATGCTGATGGAGCCACAAGCATGTGGTGGCAGGTGGCAACCTCCTGGGGGGGATGCTGGGCGCGTCACTTGGCCCAAGACCCCCATGTCTCCAGGTTGTCTTGGATGAGGGCTCCCTGGAGACTGCCCAACTTACCCATCAGAGCCGTTCCAGCAGCACTCAAACTTGTCAAAGATGCAGTCATTCTCATAGAGAGAACAAAGCTTGCTCCGGAGATATTCGTGAACCTGAAAACCAGAGCATGTGCGATGTGACAACATGAACTCTGAGGAAGAGGAAGCTTCACAAACCGCTGCTTACCTGATATGTCTCCACAGGCCTCGTTTCCATGTTGAGATCCCACACTTTCACTGAAAGGTAGTCTCTTGTCATCATGTAGCGGCCACTGTGACTAAACTTGACGTCAGATATTGAAGAAATGATTTCTGAAAAGAATGACCTACTGCTGGGATCCTCAGGCTCTTCAAAAACTGGAAATGGAAACAGCAGAGAGTTCTTAGCGTCCACTCTGTGAGGCCAGAAGGGGCTGCAGAGGGGGCCGAAGGTGAGCTCAGGGAATGCTATCAGTGAGTCCCTGGGTTAGAGTTGCATGGTCAAGGTCAGTCGGTGGGTTTATGTTTTTCACCATTTACTTTATTTTATTTTATTTTATTTTTTAAAGCAATTGGGGTTAAGTAACTTGCTCAAGGTTACACGGCTAGTCATTATTTATGTGTGGGTGCTCATTTTCTGAGGCCGGATCTGATCTCGGGTCATCCCAACTCCAAGGCCGACGCTCTTACTCACTGCGCCACCTAGCCGCCCCTTTAGGGCAATTGGGGTTAAGTAACTTGCCCAAGATTACACGGCTAGGTTTTTGTTTGTGCGGATTAAGTGTCGGAGGCCGGCTCCGAACTCAGGTCCTTCTGGTTCCAGGGCCGGCGCTCTATTCACTGCGCCACCTAGACGCCCCTACCATTTACTTTAGGCAAGACATTCTCCTGTCCTGGCAGCTCTCACTCTGAGCGAATAAAAATGTTGGGATTTTAAGCCCTTCTGCTCCTCTAGCTGGGCATTCAGGCCCTGCTGACCCTTTCACCTCCAAGCAACATCAGATTCATGCCTCCCCAAAAGATGGACAAGCAGATCCCTTGATGAAGAGTTTGTGGTCCTTGGCAAATGTGTCTAAGCGTTGTGCAAGATTAGGGAACCTGGCTAAGACATAGTAGGGAAGTCTGAGAAAGGAGGTGAAGACACAGATTCACTCAACTGCCCATAATCGGAGGGCCTGAGAGAAATGTCCAAGGATGAGTGTGAGCCAGGCTTATCTGGACTGTCAGTTTGGTGGGCTAAACCCTGGGCTGCTCTGCATCTATGGCCTCAATACAAAAGGCCAGAACCAGGGCCCCTGGGCTTGCCCCACACACCTCCGAGTACTTCTATGACCTCACCTACTGGTGGATGTCTGACTGGGGTATCATAAGCCATTCAGACAACCCGCTGATCTCAGACTGGGCTCCAGCCAAAGGCTGTGAGAAAGACTCTGTAGGCTTCCCATCACCAGTCACTAATGACTTGTCAAGTCATTACATGAGCTCCTGTTCTCCCCAAAGATTCTGAAGTTTCTCCCAGGTGGGAAGAGCCTTGGCCTGGCTGCCTAGCTCCCACAGCACTCTGCACAGTGCTGAGCAAATCTGAAAGGAGCCTATGGCACTGACACTGGGGCTGAGGAGAAGCACCCCTTTCAGTGGCCTCACTCGGACCCTGTCTGCCCCCTTGAATTCTGAGTTAGTTCTTAAGTTTCAAAAACAAACCCAGATACACATAAGCATGCCAAGGCCTCATTTACTTTCTAAATAGCCTGAGCAGACACTGTCCTCACTGGAGGCCCGCCTGCGGAGGGAAGACAGCACTTCTGGGGGGGTGACACTCACAATTCATTGACAAATGGTCTTTTCTCTTGTAGACACAGACTAACAGTCATTCAGTGATACTGAATTATTACTTCTGAGGTTCAATTATGATCCCCAAGGGGAAAAACTGGGGAGGAGGGAAGGGGTAACTGACAGATGACATTTGAGAACCTGGCCAAAAAAAAAATCACACCTAATTCTGTCCCCATGTGTGTAATACAGATATAATCTATGGAAAATAGACCACTGCCCTTATATATCAGTAGTTTTAGAAATCAAATGATTCCCCCTCAATAACTCACTTAACAAGGGTATTTTAGCCCACCAATGCCAATAAGATGCCAAGAATACAGTTCTACTGCATATATTTCTTTTGGTTTCCTAAAAAAGAGGCCCTCATTATTTATAGCTAAAATATCAATCTTGCTTTTTCCAGTCAGAGCTTCATCTAATTCAATGGCTTAAAACATGAGCAGCTCACTTAAATCTCAAAATAAACAGAACTCAATTAATAGCTTAAAATGGTGACAAACAAAAGAATTCTGGCAACTGGACCCCACTTCCCAAGACATTAAGGTAGAGGTCAACAAATGACCTTGACCTGGCCCCAGTTCTCTGGGCAGGCTCGGTGATGCGCAAGGCTTTCACCCCAGTATTAAAGGGGACAGTGATGACCCCCAAGTCAGGGGCTCAGGCCATGCTTGTGAGGACAGGTGGCCCTGTGAATGATAATCTCAGCTGAATGACCAACCCCCTCCCCCTCACACACCAGCTCTGGGAGACTTTCCTGAGCCCCCCTCTCTGCAGGCAGCAACTTACACTTGGAGTGCCGATCGCACAGGGCTGAGGACCGCATGTCGCAGAGCCGGACCGTCCCTTTGCTGCTGCTGTGCACAAACACATTACACTGGTGGGGGTGGAACTCTGCGGCTGTGATCACCTCTGTCAGCTCCTCCATGTTGACGGGCTTGATGTCTACAATGTCTGCAAAGGTGTGGTTAAGGCAAAGGCAGTCAGGCCCTAGAAGGTCAGCGGGCAAGCAATCATCCCTACACGAGGCATCCCTGAGGGCAAGGGTCAGGAGAGCCTGGGAAGCGCTGGGCTGGGGGAGGGCACACCTGCACAGGAGCAAAGCTTCCCTCCACAGTCTGCCCGCAGGAAGATGGAGAAGAGACCATTTGTCTTGACTCATTCCAGCCTCATCAGATGTGAGCCCGAGAGAGGAAGAAATAGCTACAGCCTTACAAATCAATACCTAGGAAGGGAGCCACAGGGCTCATGAGCCGGCCAAGCCAGAACGGCAGTGGAGGGGGAGGGACCCCAACAAAAGGCAGTCACTGACCCTCGATCTAGATGGAGCGGGGGTGGCAAGGGCTGGGTAGCATCAGAATGGCCAGACAAAGGGCCTCTGGCACAAAGCAAGCAGAAAATGGAATTCTTACAAAACACGCTTTCTGCTCCAAAAAGGAACCGTCAGTTTCCAAGAGGACTAATGCTAGCTGACAGCCCAGGCCCTCACGAACCGGTGAGCCCTGGCTCCAGCCTTTTAGTATCTCCTGATTCTGGGACCTTGGCCCCATGGCCTTGGAGTGAGGGCAGAGAAAGATGCTGAAAGCAGACAGGCCTCTTTCCTGTCCTCACAGGGCAGATCAATCATCAGCTCCCACAAAAACAGGTACCCAAGGGGCTAAGATTGGCAGTTAGGTGAGGCCCTGAGGTTCAAAGGGCACCACTGACAGAAAGAGACAAACCAGGAAAAGCTGCGTGCACAGGTACCATTTGAATTTGGCTTTAAAGGAGGTGCAGTAAATTCAATAATGTGGAGGACACGCCCAAAGCACGTAGCCAGCTGTAAGCTGGAAGTGACCGCATCTGGGCCCTTCAGGGTCAAGAGGAAACGCAGCCTCCAAAAGGCTGTCCAAGCTACAGATGCAGCCGCAGGCCCCAGAGCAAACTGAATGGTCTTTCCTCTGGACTTCCCGCTTCCACACTCCCTGCTTCTAAATCACCCCACTCCTCCCAGTGTCTCAGCTCTGCCATCTGGCCATTATCCTGGACCCATAACCCTGCCAGACCCTCCTCACCCAGGCTACTTCCCTCTCTGTCTTGGCATCTCCAGTCTCTGGGCCACAGGGGATACCTGTGAAGGAAGGAGCAGGTGAGCTGTAGCGGGAAATAGCTTTCACCCTTTAAAGGGGGGCTGAATCTGACTCAGAATGCCAAGGAAACACCAGGAGGAGTCAGAGGTGAAGTGGCAACTGGGGAAAGGGGGCGTGGGCTCAAGTCACTGAGCAGCCGGGTGGAGGAGAGGCAGGAAGGTGCCCATTTGAACTCTGCCTCAAACTACCAGCTGGGTGACCCTGGGCAAGTATTGAACCTGTTAAGGGGCTCACCCTGACCTCCCAGAGTTATTGTAAAGACCAAATGATCCCAGCGGGGTTTTACAAATGCTGAAATTCCACACCCAGCTAAGTGTCAGTACTGGTATCACAATGAATGTTGTGGGGGCAGGAATAAGAAGCCCTGGTTTCCACGTCTGAGGTTAATAGAAGTAGGAGCATGGAATCTTGTTGGTGCTACTGACAGAGAAGTTGGGGAGGGGAGCAGGTAGATAGGGGTAGGGGTGTGTGTGTATGTGCATGCGTGCTTGTGTGAGGTGTGTATACAAGTGGGTGAGCACGTACGTGTACGTGTACGTGTGTGTGTGTGTGTACGTGTGTGTGTGTGTGTGTGTGTGTGTGTGTATGTAAGTAGCTAATTCAGGTCCAGCACACAGCACACTGAGGCAGGGACAGCTCTCCAGACCAATAGCCAGGCTGCAGGGCTGGAGCCTGGGAAAGGGGTGAGGGTCTGCTCGGTGATGAGAGTTGCCCATTGCCAAGGTCAGGTGGCAAAGACAGAATTCGAAGGAAACTCCAAATTCTTCAGATGGAGAAAGTGATAAAAGGCCAGAGGTGATTTAGGGAGGGGGTGGGGGATTTTGAATGTCAGAGAAAAGAATGTTCAGAGGAAGGAGATAATGCCAAGAGGTGGAGGAGGAGGCCTGAAAAGAAAGAGGCCGGGTGCCATCATGAGGGCAGAAGCCAGGCTACAGAGAAGGGCTCAGGGCAGAGGCAAAGGACGTGGACACAGGCAGGTGTTTGGGGATGGGGCTGGGAAGGCAGAAATCCATTCTGGGATTCACCCAGACGGGCTCGGCTGTGCACCTGGCCTGTGGAAGGCACGGCCAGGTCCTGTGCCCTGGCCATCCCTGCTCTCAAGAGAACACTTGTCAGTTGGCAGAGACTATTTCATGTTCGATGAAACCAAGCTCCAAAGAGAGGAAGAGACATGCCCATGGTCACATGGCTAAGCGACATATCTGGAATTCGGCCTCCTCAACTGAGGCTGAAGGAAAAGAGGCAAGGCAGCAAATGGCAGGACCCAGCTGGGGGAGCTCCAGAGGAGGACAATGATGGTGAGGCCTGGGGGCACTGTGACAGAGTCAGAGCCTGAGGCTGGAAGGAGCCCTGGCCTCTTGTCCAAACCATACTCAGATAGATTCCCTGCAGTTGTCACACACCTGACAGGGGTCATCCAGCCTCAGGACGGCCCACTCTGGCAGACAGGAAGGTCTTTCCATGGCTGCTGGCTCTGCCCTCCAGGGCCAACTCCTCCATATGCCAGGCGGGGGAATCCCTGCCTCAGTTCTGACTTCTACAGGTGGAAGGTGCCAGCTCCTGGCCCTTGGCAGTGGGCGTTCAGGGGCCTCTTCTGAATGCTCTCGAGCCGAAACAGAACAGGGGCACCCCGGTGCAGGGGAAGACACCCAAGGTCTCTGGAACTACGGCTTCTGACAAGAATAACAACAACGCCAAGCTTACACAGCACTTAAATGCCTCGCACCTCATTTAATTTCCCAAAAGAACTCCAGGAGAATGTGCGAGATCTCTGAAAAGCAAGTGATTGGCCCAGGGATGGGCACACTTGAACAAAAGCCTTCAGCTGAGCTCTGAGAGGGCCAGGCCTTGGCTGACGAGCAGGAGGCTCATCTCACACACAGGAACAGAACTGCTCTCCAGACCTCATTCAGACTCACCACCTGTAATGTGCAGGGGCTGGACTCCTCCCATGAGATGCCCAGAACAGCTCTGTGACCAGCCCAGGGCACGTAGTGATGCTGACCAAGCTCAAGCATGGGCATACAGCAAAGGGCTGTCCTTGGACTCCAGAGAAAGCTGCTGTCTCTTGGGCCTTGCCTGCCCTTCTGACCTGGTCCTGTGCATGGCTGACCTCTGGTAAGCTTGGTGCCATGGAATGACACCGGCTTCTTCTCTTGGAGGATGACTGATGCCTTGGCTGTTGTGTTCATTCCTTAACACTCTCTGCCCTTCCCTCTCACCTGCTAGCTGGGCAATGGGTTCTCTCTGAGGAGGGGCCCTTAAATGCTGGGGGGGGCGGGGGGGAGGCAGGTTTTCCAACTGCAGTCTCTGTGGTAGCGAGCCTCCCAAGTGGGCTGACTGGCTGCAGCCAGGGGCACACCGCTCTTCTCACCCGTTGGCAGCGGGAGCAGGGCTAAGAAGGCACATTCCCAACGTGGATTTAGGATCCACCATGGGGAAAGCCTGTGTTTGGGGCCGAAGGGCAGCTGAAGAACACAAAGGGTTAAGGAGCCCACCACCAGCTGAGGCCACAAGCGTCCACAGAGGACAGAGGAGGAAGAGAAGGACCAGGGCATGGATGTCACGGCTGGCTCTGGGGCTGACCATCTCTGAGTCCTCAGGAGGGCCTCCCTTCTCTCTGCAGTGGGACAAACCCTTGTTTATACACATTCTGCTCCCAAGGCCAGGGGGAGGACAATATATCCAGGATTGGAAGCAGGACCAGAAGGCTAGGTTGGGATAGGTAGAGGGGAAGGAAGGGAGGCAGAAAAGACTCAGCCTGTCCAAGCAGGCAGGGAATAGAACCATGTGGCTGATGCAGTGATAGAGGCCTACCTGGGCCACGTGCCACAGTGCTGCTGCCACCTGCATGGGGCACATAGGCCAGAGAAACGGGATGCAGGCTTGGCAGGAAGGTCAGGTACTATTCCACCTAACAAAGCAGGGGATAAGAGGGGATCTCTGAGGAGCAGAAGGTGAGCAGGGAGCAATTCTAGGGACAGGGCCTGGGAGAGACCCCGATGGAGAAGTCCACACCTGCAACAGGAGCATGGGTCACCCATGACCTTCCACTGCCCACGTCCCTGAAGCCAAGTCCTAGGGAATGTCAGCAGACAAGGATACTGAGGCCTGCAGAGGCCCCACACAACAGGACTTTCATCACATAGCTAGTGAAGTAGCAGGCAAATTTCAAAGACAGCGCTTCCTTCCCCAGCGGCCCAGGCTCACTGCCAGCTGCCCTGAGCACTGGACAAGCCCCTCCCGGGTGCTGGGCACAGTAGGCAGAAGGGCCTGCCCAGGGTCACGCAGCTCTCAGCATCTGGTCTGAGCCAAGCTCTTCACTGTCTCCACTGGGCTGTGTAAGGTGGACAGGAGAAGGAAAGGAGAAAGGAGGCCAAGAGCCAGCAGGGTCACTAAGGGCTCACTGACCTTGGCCAGATGCTCTTCCACTGGCATCAGGCAGATTACAATTTTATATATAAGATGTACTGCAGGCACATTCTGTGTGGCAGCTGAGAAAGAGCTGCCATCAAGTCTGACTCCACATGCGCTAACTGCGTAACCCTGCCTCAGTTTTTGCATCTGCCAAATGGGGATCACCTCCGAAGGGCTTAATTAACCCAGAGCCTCCTAGCCACGAATCAAAAGGACCACATAAGTGCTTTCTCCCTTCCCCACTATGGCAATACCACCCCTGGACAGTCCCCACTCCTCCACACGCCCGATGGAGCCTTCTTCCTAGATCTGGCTCTCATCAGTTTACCGTACTGCCTGCTAACTCCAGGGTGAAATACTCCATTTGGCCTGGCAGAGCTCCCCCTGGCCCAGCCCATCCTTTCAGGCCATTCTGCTTGGGCCAACTGGGCCTCCTCTCTATTCTCCCACACACAGCATTCCATCTCCCTGCCCAGCACTGGACAGCCCCACACTCATGATGGTCCTGTTGAAGATGTTGCCCGAGGGCCCACTTTGGCCAGCAGACTCCCCCTAATCTGGAAGTGGCACCTCTTTGTATAAAAACAGCCTGGCATTGAGTGGAAGCTCCTGGAGGGCAGGACTATTTCATTATTGTCTGGATCCCTAGCACTTAGCCAGCACACAGTGAGGGTTAAATAAATGCTTACTGACATATGTAATGTAAAACCTACTATAGGACTGTCAAAACATGAATACCATGAAATTTTAAAGACTGCCACCATTACTAAATTTGAGAACGTCCACGTGTCTCAGTTCTCTCTGTATGCCTGGGTATATGGACTAGCTCTGGGGACTTCACTGGCAAGAGAACTCCCAGATGAGGGAAATCCCTCTATCACAACAGGCTGGCACCTTTTCTGATCCTTAGTCTTAGAGAGTGGCATGAGATCAGATGACCTGCCCTAGGCCACAGGCTGGACCTGAACTCAGTACTGCTGCCACTGATCTAGGCTCTGGACACTCAGAGCAGCAGGATGTTACCATGAACCCACCTTCCTGGCCCTGTAACACTAAGTACTGGGCAGTCAGACCTAACGAGTGCAGAGAGCTCACCCAGACTCTAAGCCTCCCTGCACTGGCAGTGGGAAGGCCTTCATGGGCACTGAACTGTTTTTGCAAAATAACTAAGGGATTCCTGTAAGAGTCATTGGTTTTTCCCTCTCTTAGAGTCTAAAATTTCCATCCATTGACAGGTCTTAGGCCCCAAGTCTAATCCAAACATCTGCTGAGTGATTCCTATGGGCCAAGCAGAAAAGGCATTAAACTCTTCTATCAGCAGAGCACACGAGAAGGATACTAAAGCTTCTGTTGGTGATTTCTAAATGCCATAGATTGATTCTCAGGTCATCGGCAGAGAGGTATGTTTCATGATCACTGTTGACAGAAATGGAGTTGATGTGGTAGGTGTGCGCATTGGCAAATATCCTTCGAGGACTTGCTTCTACCATCAGGTCCATGGGCTTCAATATGGGAACCTGAAATGCAAAGATAAAGGAAGACAGTTATCAGAGGTACGAAATGCAGCAGCATGCAGAAATGCATGAAAACGGCCACCCAAACATCCACATTCACAAACAGGCGACAGACCAGGTAAGAGAGAGCCGAGGCCTGAGATACTCCTAGAAATGACCTACAAAGCGCCCTCTGGCATCCTCTTTCTACTTGCAAACCAATGATGCAGGATGGTTTGGGGTGGGGAGGAAGCAGGCCCCTGAACCAGGTCCCCACACAGCCCTGTAAGTAACTAATCCCACTGCTCTTCTCCTGACTCATGTCCCATCCTCTCGCTGAAGGAAGGAAATAAAGGCGCACGCGCTGAAGACGAGACGACCCTCGCATTTCTGAGCTTGCTGGCATAGCCTGGAGGAAGGAGATGCACAAAGATTTCCATCCTGTCACCCTTCATCATCATCAGCTTTACCTCAGGACAGAGAGAGAACCCAAGCTGAAGAGTCTAAAATAGTATCCAAAGCATCACCACAAAACCAGCAGAGCAAGGAGCAGCAAGGGCTTCTTCCTGAAAGTCTCCAGCTGCTCCTGGGCAGGGCAAGGAGGGCAGCCTATTCATGGGAACTGTCATCCAGAGGGACTCACCCAAAGGCCAGCAAAGAACCACACTGTAAGGGACGCCGTCGCTTCTCCAGCAGTCAGTGGCATCATCAGTATTTATACATAACTACACTTCCAAGTTACTTTCACTGACTGGACCTAGCATCTTAGAATCAAGTCTCTGACCTAAGTCAAATCAAGAGCCATGGATGAAGCACCCACTATGTGCTAGACATCATTAATACAACATGAACAAAGAGCAGGCAGAGGCTGTGAGCATCTCAGATGCCTGGGAGGTGCCCCACAAGCCACACAACTAGGATGAGGAAGGAAGTCATCCAGGCCATAGCTCACGAGCTCCTCAGGGGCCTTCCAGGACCCCTCCAGGTCTCATTCGAGGACAGGGCGCTGGGATTCTCAGCACAAACAGAAGCTGGTGCTAACATGGAGGTTTCTAAAAGGTGCACTGGTAGCTACCAGTTATCTTGAGAAGCACAGGCTGCAAACAGAAGGAAAACTTGTTTCTTTAAATGTTTACTTCAGCCTTAGTTAAGTAAAATGAGGGTTAAAGGGGGATTATCAAGCAGAATGATAACAAAGCCCTTCTCCCTCCTCCAGGTTCAAAGGTGCAGCACTGCCTGCCGGGGCTGAGATGGAGGATCCTCTCTCTGGGGGGCAAAGCTCCATGCTCTGAGTCCACTGGGTCAGAGTGGAGTCCAGAGAGGTCCACCCAGAATCACTGATGCAGAAGACAACTCAAATATCTTTCTTGGAGAAAATCCAGGCTGAGTAAACACCTTGAACAGTCACTTTCAGGTCAGTTGTCCATCTGCTTCACTGGAAATCTGCTTTATGATGGGTCTCAGATGTTGACTCTTACACAGCCTCGAGAAGGCAGAGCTTAGCTCACTGGTCCCCAGACCGCCTCCCAGTCTGAGGGCTCATCCCCACCCCACGGCTTCACCCTAATTTCCCTTCTTCCATCTAAATACATCTACAGGACAGACCCTGAGGGAGAGAGATGCACACAGTAGGACCTGCAGTGAATTACTTCTCCAGCATTTCTAAAGAAGCTTGCTGCCCTCCAGACAAGCAAAGGGGTGGAGAATATTTGTCCCTAAGGTACTTCTTATCACTAAAACTCTACAGTAACCCACCCTGAAATCTACAGCAGATCCTTAGGATCAACTTGTGCCAGGCCCAACAGTTCCCGCCCTGCTTCCTGAGGCATCCCTTTGCATGGCCTTGGCCAGTCTCCTCCTCTAGAGACCCTTTGTGGTCTCCTGTTGTCCCCAAAGTCTTCACTTTCTCGTCCTGTCTTCTGTTGTTTGTGACTGGGATTACAATGTCCTCTAAGAGGTCAATGGTAAGAAAGAGTCAAACCTGGGAAAGAGTCCAAAGCCAAGGGCAGAGTCCTACAGCAACTCCACCAAACACCTGCTTCCTAAATTACCTCCTAGGGTTCAATGTACTCACAGCCTCGGAGTACACAGGGATGCCAAAACCTTTGGCCCAACCCAACACCCCTGGTCAATCAGTAAGCATTCACTAAGCTCTGGGTGCTGGTGGGGAGGAGCAAAACAAGAATGAACCAGCGTGTGGAGGCTTCAGAGAAGGCACCCAACTAACACCTCTAGCAGCTGAGAAAAACCCAGCGTTTGGGATGGAAGCTCCCCTGGCTAGTGGCAGAGTCCTATTGTGGCAAAAAGATCCAAAGTCAAGTAATTGAGTGGCAACATGACCAGGCAAAGGAAGCAAAACAAACAGAATAATCCAACATTAGACTCCTATTTTGGGGACAAAAAGGATCAAAGCATGGAACAGGAGGAAGACAGTGAAGTCAGAACTCCTGCACCAAAAGCTTCAAAGGAAAATACAAGCTGGTTACAGGCCATAGAGAACCTTAAGGAGCAGATAAGAGAAGTGGAGGAAAAATTGGGAAGAGAAATTAAAATGATGCAAGAAAAGTATGAAATGAGAGTCAACAGCCTGACTGAGGAAAATAACACCTTAAAAAATAGACTAACTCAAATGGCAAAAGAGGCTCAGAAAGGCAATGAGGAGAAGAATGCCTTAAAAAGCCAACTTTGCCAGATGGAAAAAGAATCTCAAAAGCTCACTGAGGAGAATCATTCCTTCAGAATTAGACTGAAGCAAATGGAAGCTAATGACTTTATGAGAAATCAAGATGCTGTTAAGCAGATCCAAACAAATGAAAGAATAGAAGGCAATGTGAAATATCTCATGGGAAAAACCACTGACCTGGAAAATAGATCCAGGAGAGACAATTTAAAAATTATTGGACTAACTGAAAGCCATGATCAAAGAAAGAACCTAGAAATCACCCTTCAAGAAATTCTCAAGGAAAACTGCCCTGATGTTTTAGATCCAGAGGGCAAAATAGAGGTTGAAAGAATCCACCAATCACCTCCTGAAAAAGATCCCCAAAAGAAAACTCCCAGGAATATTATAGCCAGGTTCCAGAATTCCCAGATCAAGGAGAAAATACTACAAGCAGCCAGGAAGAAACAATTTCAATATTATGGAAACACAATCAGGATAACTCAGGATCTGGCAGCTTCTACATTGAGGGATCAAAGGGCTAGGAAGGTCAGAGGAGCTGGGATTAAAACCAAGAATCACCTACCCAGCAAAACCAAGTATCCTCTTTCAGGGGAAAATATGGTCATTCAGTGGAATAGAGGACTTTCAAGCATTCTTGAGGAAAAAACCAGAGTTGAATAGAAAATTTGACATTCAGACACAAGAAGCAAGAGATGCCTGAGAAGGTAATCAGGGAAAAGAAATCAAAAGAAACGTATAAAAGTGAACTACTTACATTCCTACATGGAAAAACAATACTTGTAACTTATGAAACTTTTCTCAGTATGAAAACAGTTGAAGGGAATAGAAAAAAAAATATATATATATAGTCTTTATCAGAGAGTATATGAGCCTATGAATACATATGTGAATGTATATATATGTGCACAGGTGTACATATAGAGGGCACAGGCTGAATTGACTAGGAAGGGATGTTACTTAAAAGATGATATTAAGAGGTGAGAGAGCAATATAATGTGAGGAGATGGGGAGAGAGAATGGGACAAACTATCTCATATAGAAGAGGCAAGGGAGGGGAAGAATAGGAAGGCAAAAGCGAATGGGTCAACCTTATTCTCATTGAATTTGGCTCAGGGAGGGAATGACATACACACGAAATAGGGTATGTCACCCTGCAGGAGAGTAGGGGGAAGGGCAAGAGAGGGGGGTGATGGAAGGGAGGGCAGGCTGCGGGGGAGGGAAGTTGGAAGCACCCACTTGTGAAAAGGGAAAGGATCAAAGTAGAGAATAGACCAAGTGGGAGGCAGGATAGGAAGGCAGAAAATGTAATCAGTCTTCTACAATGTATCTACTATGGTGATGTTATGTATTAGCTACACTTGTACAACCTACACTGAATTCCTTATCTTCCCAGTAAGGGTGAGTGACAAGGCAGGAAGGGAATGAATCCGGAATTCAGCGTTTTAAAACCAAATGTTTAAAAAAAAAATATATATATATATATGCATGTGTGTGTATGTGTATATATATATATATATATAAAATTAATACTATTTTACATGTAATTGGGAACTAAGAGGAGGGGGAGGTGGATAGGGGAAAAACGGAGAAAATTTGTAGCACAAAATCTGGCAGAAATGAAGCAAACCAGAAGTTAATAAAACATTTGAAAAAAAAAGTAAAAAAGGGATGTACCAGCCCCCAGGAGTCTGGGGGTGTGCGGGAGAAGAGATGTCATCCTCACAGGTAAGCACAGAGAAAACAAGGATTGATCTGCTGGGCTCCAGACCCCCAACAGCTTGAGAGTCCGGTGCCCGCGGCTCCCTACTTCTCCTTCCCAGCACTCACAAACCATCCACCAGGCTCAGCAAGCCAGTCCTTCTCATTCTGGGTGGGATAAATGCCACAACAAGTATAAGGCAGACAGTGAGGGAACATACCCGCAGGGCCGTGATTCTGAAAGGGTCTCGGAGTCTCCCGTCTTCATCTTTCAGGTTATAACCTTCCGCTCTCTTATCTCGTTCACTTATTTTCCATAATTTAATAGTTTTATCTGAAAAGAAAAGGTCTTAGTCTTTACAAGCAGATGAGAAACTTGAGATGGTCACATCGGACCGAGGCTCCTGCCACCACAGACCTGAAGCCCAGGAGGGAGCACCTGAGTCTGGACTACAGTGGGGCTTGGAGAACGTGAACCTGCCCTATCCAGGACACACAATACTGCTGCAATATTTTCATGCTGTGACTAATCCCGTTATTACCTCCCACCTATCTAATGAGTTTCTGTAGAAGGTTTAACTCAGAAAAAAGTAGCAGGATGGGACCAAGTAAGCAGCTGAGATACCGGCAACGTGAGACCCAAAGCCAAAGGAAGCTCTCGGTGGGTGGGCCTGGAGCCTTACCATTAGTAGACAGCAGGAAGTGAGCAGCGTTCTGTTGCGGCAACCACCTAATTTTATTAATTTTTTCCTCAATTTCTAGACTTTTCAGATAGTCAAACTCAGGTTCGTGACTTTGAAAGGTACTGTAAACATTATATTCGCCCCTAGAATGAGGACGGCTTTTATTCTGAAAGGAAAACATAACAGTTGTTTTAATGAACAAATGCATGTCCAGAGGAAGGAAACATCTGCTATATAATCTATGAAGCCAAACAGTCCCACAAAAAAAAAGAAATCAGAGAGCTAATTACAAGGGATTAGAGGTAGAGTGAGCTGTGATTTCATTGGTTCAAGGGAACTTCCAGGTGAGAGAAGTCCCTCTAGCAATGCAGGTGGGCGGAGCTGCCTAGAATAACTAGTCTAGGGTCATCCATCCCTCCAGTATTGGTCTTCCTACCTGGAGTCAGATTAGGTGAAAAAATAGAAAAAATCCAAACCAAAATCACCTAACTTTCTAAATGTAACATGAACAACTATTTGGTACTTGCTATTAACCAGGAAATATCAATTAGTCAACCAATATTTATTAAGTGCTGACTACATGCTTCAAAAACAAAAGACAGCCCCTGCCCTCAAGGAGCTTATAATCTAAGGGAAGAGACAACATGCAAGAAAATAGCTATCCAAAGCCAGCTCCACAGAGGGAAGGCACCAGAACCAAGAAGGGCAGCAGGTGGGAGTCAGCAGTCTGAGGCAGCAGAATAAGCAGAGCATCCGGGCCTGGGGGCAGCCTCAAGAACGCCCAGGGCCCAAAGATGGAGCACCCCAGTGCTGTGGGAGGTAGCAAAGGGACGAGGGGCCTGGCTTATGCTAAGCAGAGCTTTTCCTATTTGCTCCCAGGGAGCCATGAGGCTTTACTGAGCAGGACCTGCACCCGAGCTGGGCCCATATCAGAGGACAGAAAGGGGCACATGCGAGAGACACCCTGGCACCACACTGGTCATGGGTGGTGAGAGAGAGCGAGAAGGCCAGGCTGACTCCTAGATTGGGAGACTGAGGCCTGGGAGGAGGGTGATGCCCTCAATGGTAACAGGGGAGACAGAAGACAGAGGAGGGAGTTTGCAGGGGGAAAAAGAACAATCACAGTTTTGGTCATATTAGGTGTAGGGCGTCTATCTTGGGATATCTGGGAGGGAGCTGGAGGTGCGAGACTGGCTGACAGCAGGGACTGGGGCAGCAAAGGCATCTCTGAGAAACAGAGACCAGGTAAGTACGGTCAGACTTTTCCATTATGTTTCAATGTAATGTAGTGATGAATTTGAAGAACAGACAAAAATAAACACATAGAAGATGATTCCGAAGTTTCTGACTACTGACTAAACACTGTAATAATAGGAAACCTGAGGGAGCTGTCCAAGGAACCTTGGGAATCAGTAAGACCACCAGTAGGATGAGGGGATCTTTGGTGTCTAGCAGTACTTGTGGCCCCAAAGGTCTGAACGTCAACATCAGTGGCAGCCCCCACCATGGCTGAGGAGAGAAAGCATTCTTCCTCCATTACTTGCCCACCTCAGTGATTGCAGAGAACACTGTGGGGACAGTCTGGCTGTACCAAGCCACCACCAACCATCTAACCATGTCTGTGGTGATCCTAGTCCTTGTGCTACCTTCCACCTCCCAGAAGGCACTGGCTTCACTTTAGGAATGGGGCACTCAGGCAGGAGAAGTGAAGGGAGTGGATGAAGGCCCTGCCAGGGGCCTGGGAAAAGGGGGCATCTCTGAGTCAGGAAGGCTGCCCTATCCCTCGAAGCTTCTGGGAAGGGAGTTTTCCAAGCCAAAGAAATCTTGGCTGCTGCAAAGGTAACCAATCAAGGCATGGGCATGGGAGGCATGGAAATGGCTTTGGCTGTGTCCCAGCCCACCCTTGCCCACCCACTCACCCATCAGGCAGGTGCTTATAAAGGGACACCCCAAACAAATCCCTCAAGTTACTTAGCCCTTCCACAATGAATGACTGGTCACGGTACCCACTGCCTCCCTGTATTAGCATGGCTTCCAGACCTTTTCCAGACACTTCCCTACTTCAGAGGTTTCAAGTCTTGATATTCCTTTTCTTCAACTGTAAAATGGGTCTTTTCTACTATATGGCTGCCTCTTGGAGATAGCTATGAGGATCAGAGGGAGCTGAGATTGGTCTGCCAAAGGCCTCAGGATGTGTGCCTGCCTCCAGGGGACGTCCCCAGCCACCTCCTCCCCTGGGCTGAGCACCTGCAGAATCAGGACCATCTCCATCCCATCTCCAAAGCCTCAGTGTACAGTGCCTGCACACAGTAGGCTTGTAGTCGAGGCCCTCCTGACCTGGCTGACCTCTGCTCTCAGACCATCTCTGGGCACACCTTCTTCTCTCTTTTGGCAGTGACTCTGCCCCGCTCCTCCGAGGCCATCTGCATCCCCCTCGTCCTTCCTCATCCATCCCTCCGTCAAACCTCCCTGGCATGCCCCTCCTGGTTCTCCGCTGAGGCTTTTCATCTACACTGCTCTGGGTGCCTGGTGCTCTTCACTATGCCTGCATGGACTCTGGCCTGAGACCCTAAGGTGGGTGAGATGGGAGGCAGAGGGAGGTGGTGAAATCCTACCTCCACCAGTTACTGGGAAAAAGCCCCCCAAAGCCTCCTTTCCTGCTGACATGCTGTGAAGCCGAGCCACGTCCCCAGACCAGCAGCACGGATGCTTCCAAGGGAATTCTACTATGCCAAAGCAACCTCTACTTGGCACGACACTTATCCTGTGTCCGTGGGGACAGACGAGCATTCTGTCCTGACACTGCTCAGCACTTTGTTTTCTGAAGTGTGGTGTGGGTGTCGGCCATGAGCAGCTAGTGAAGTGAGCCCCAAGAGGAGGGGCTGAAGCAGAGATGCTTCAGGGGACCCTGCCAGCTCTGGAGCTAGGCAGCACTCTGCCAGGGCTGGATCTGAAAAAGAGCTAGAATCTTCAGCTAAAACGGTTCTTCTGAATGTTCAAGTGATGTGATCAACAAAGCAAAAACGAATATTTCATTTTCTACTCCGTGAACACATGACCAGGGCAAGCCCTGGACAAGGGAGAAGGTGGCTCTTTTGCTGAGCTGGGGCTGCCCTGAGAAAGCAGAGACAAGAAGAAGCCAGAGGGCAATCACATTTGATTTAATGGGGACATGGGCCCACACTGCCACCAGCCTCACTGCCCAGGCAGCAGGGATGCTGGGGGCACCTGCACTATCAGGCCAGGCCAGTTTTTAAATTCTTTGGGGGGAAAAGGTTTTGAATAATACAAAAAAACTACAGAATTTGGGGGATGGACACACACACACACACACACACACACACACACACACACACACACACACAGAGGCTCCTCCTACAGCAGCACCACAGAATGGCCCCTAACAGGAAATGACAGTGAGGCCAAAAGTGTATAGATACATGTTTGTGCACATGCCTATGGCTGTTCCTACAACTTACAAAGCAGTCAAGTGTTTTCTATGAAACAACAAAGAAAAAACTCTAATTTCAGCAGCCAAGGCCAGGGATGGGCACCACATGTCAATGACCTGGGGATACCAAGGAGGATTTTCCAACAGCAGTGTCCGTCTACAAGATGCCACCATCCCAAAGGCACAGAAAACACGCCTTGGCCATGAGGCCGGGGAGTGACACAGGGAGGCTGGCTCCCTGCTGGTGGCAGAGACTCTTGCAAGGCCCAGCCTGCATCACCCCCCTCCCCCCACTGGTGACATCAAAGAACGACCCCCCTACAGCTTCCCGTAAGTGAATCCTCACTGCTAGCAGGGGCGCCAGCATTGGCTGCAGAACAGACACACCATCTTCTTCTGCAGTTAGAAGACTCCTTTCGAGACTCAAGGGGACCCTGGACCCTCTGGCTGCTGCCCCCACATTTGTAAAGCAGAGCAGATAAGGGGGCACCCCAATTTCACCAGACGGCTTGACGCCGGCCCCGCCTCCCGTCACCATCCTTTTCTTGGCTGGAGAAGACCCTCCCTTCTGAATCTGGCTTGAAAAGCCAGAGTATCAAGGAAGCTGGCCACATGTCCTCATAGCCCACCGCCCTGCTTTTATGGGAAATACAAGGAGCTACTGGGAGACAAAATGGGTCCAGGGAACGGTGCTTAGGAAGGTGAGAGGCATCCCTGGAAACCATCTGCCATCTTGGCCCTTCCCCGGAGGAAGCAGGTGTTGGGGCTCTGGGGGGGGGGGAGGGAGGCAGGGCTGGCCCCACCCCCACTCCCTGTCTTTTAGCTGCAGAGGCCTTTTTCTGCAGGAAGTGCTGCACCAGCCCTGGTAGCATGGAGGGTCGGCTTCAAGAGCCACTTACAGGAAACTGCAGACTGAGCCTCCTCTGATATCCCAGGCCAAGCAGCTTCAAGACCAGCACCACCATGCATGAGCTAGGCAGAAGAGAAGACAGTTACTGGGAGGAGCCCTGGGGAGAGCCAAACTCACTCGGCTAGGCTCCAAGGCTTGTGGAGGGCCGGGCACAGAGCATCCAAGGAAGGTGGGCCGCCGGCCCCTGAGTAGGAGGGGCCACGGCTCCCCACTAAGTGCTGGAGGAGACACGTCCTGGGGGAAATGTGAGAGCTGGCAGGCCCCTGGAGGGCCTCGGGCCTTGGCTGACATCTCTACACACGTTAAGGTGCACGTTCACGAGGATCAGAACTGCTGTTCTGCAGATAAGAAACTGAGGCTCAGACACTCGGGGACACCCAACCATGCAGTCATTTCTGTTCCTCCTAAGGAAGGAGACACACACACGGACATGCACACAAATGCACACGTGTGTGTGAGTGTACACACACACACGTGCACACACAAACACACAGAGTAACCTGTGGTTCAGTCATTTCAGTCGTGTCCAACTCTCCATGACCCCATTTGGGGTATTCTTGGCAGAGATACTGTAGAGGTTTGACACTTCCTTCTCCAGCTCATTTCACAGATGGGGAAAACCGAGGCAAACAGGGTGAAATGGCTTGCCCAGGGTCACACACGTGTGTCTCAGGCCAGATCTGAACTCTGGTCTCCCTGACTCCAAGCCTGGTTCTCTAGATTCTGTGAAGAGGAATTCTGGTGGCTATAAAAAGACGTTTGCAGCCCTTCCGTTTGGCAACACTGACGATGCCAATGTCTTGTGGGCACAGACTCTAAGGACAATTCAAGCATCTGGTTACTGCCAAGAGAGGCACCTCTTCACTCTGGCCAGGAGATGTGCTGGGATACAGATGGCCCTTCATGTCACCACTTAAGGGAGCCTGCATCCCACAGGAGGAAGTTATGAAGAGCAGCAGAGCTCGGCCTGTCTCTTCTCCCAACTGAGTCTGTGAATGTGGGGGAGGGCCAAGGACTGCGCTCCCTTCCCTCACTCCCTCTCACTTAGGTCCCATATATAGCAATGACTCACAATGGAACTTTCTTTTTCATAGTTAAAAGTAGCCTAGGCAAGTATTAAATAGTTGTGTACGCCATACTTTGCTGAGTGAGTACAAACCCATGAAGAAGTCTCCAAAAGGCTCTCAGGCTTCTTACCACTTGGGCTGTACAGAGACGTGACTCCATGGAATGTTGGCACCACAGCAAGGAGCCACATGCATTCTGTGGCTCTTAGTCACTAACCTCTTGCTCCTTCTGAAATATAACCACTCTGCCACCCTTGTCTCCAGTTGCAAGAAGGTCTCCAGAGTAATTAAATTCGACAGTTGAAATGATATCAGCTGTTAAAACACAAATACAAATGACACAATTTATTTTGGAGAAAAAAAAATCAAACCAAATAAACAAAGGCCCCAAGTAGCAGTAAAAAGAAAACAAACTTTTAATGAAAGAACCAAAATGCTCTACTGCCTTAAACTGAAAATATTTTAAATAATAAAAGGAATTTGAAGGCCCCAGCATCCCAGGAGACCATGTCCCATGCAGCTTTCCCCTCACCCTGTTCCAAAGTGTACTATTTGGAACCCAAGACCAGGGCTGACCCGATGGGTCATCACTGAGAAATGGCTGCACAGAAGTGACTCAAATTTTCTGACTTGCACCCTCCCCACAGATGTTGGGAATCTACCTCCTTGTGGGAAAGGACAATGGGCAAACAAACCTGGCACTTCAAGCCAAAAGGGCCTTTGGAAAACATTGAGTCCAAGGCTCCTGATCTTACAGAGAAGGAAACTCACTGACAAGCTGATGAAAATGTATTTTACTGCTTCGTACCCGATGCAAGATCATTTCATAGTAAATCTCCTGGATTAAGAATATAATTCTCAAATGGGGGGAGGGGCGTAGGCTAGGCGGCACAATGAATAGAGCACTAGCCCTGGAGTCAGGAAAACCGGAGCTCAAATCCAGTGGAGGCTTAACACAAAAACTAGCCATGTGACCTTGGGCAAGTCACTTGACCCCAACTGCCCTACCTTCCCCTCTCCAAAAAAAAAAAAAAAAAAAAAACAAAAAGAATTAAAAATATATATATAATTCTCAAATGAAAGACACATCTCCTTGGTTTCTCTGTTTCCCCAAGGAACTGAGGCCAAAGCCGTGGGTCCAATTCCCTGTTGGGTCAGGCGGCTACACTCTGCCCCAAATGCATGCACACATTGTGCTCGGTCCTGGCCCTGGTGGCCTCCTTGTGACTCTAAGACACAGGGGACGGAGGCTAGGTGAGAGACTTCTAAGGGGCCACCAGGCATGCACCTGCTGACTGAAGACTCAGATTACACAGTGACTAATGGGAAAGGAAGCAGGACACAGGATTATTTCATGCTAAAAGGTTTCTTTTTTAAACTAAGGGATTACAAACAAGGATTCAGATTTCCACAGATCTTGAAAACAAAGGATATCCTAAACTGATACAATTTAGCTACTTTTTCTTTTTTTTTTTAATTAAACAAATGCTTTATTAACTTCTGGTTTACATCATTCATTTCCACCAGATTATGAGTTACATTTTTCCCCCATTTTTTCCCTACCCACCACCCCAGAATAGCAGTCCCACCAGATATCCCCTCATCCAATCTGCTCTCTCCCATATCTTCTCCCATACCCCCTTCGACTTTGCCATTAGGGCAAGGTGAATCTCTGAGCCCCACTGCCTGGACATCTTATGAAACATTTAATTTTAAAACTTCGATTTTCAGATCCATTCCCTTTCTCCCCTGTCACCCACTCCCTCTGAGAAGATAAGCAATTCAGTATGTGTTGTATATGTATATCTATACAAAACATTACCACAGTAGATATATTGTAAAAGACTGCTTATATTTCCCTCCCACCTGTCTCACCTCTCACCTGGTCCATTCCCTACTTTGATCCTGTCCCTCTTTGATAGTGGGTACTTCTAACCTCCCCTCTCCCCAGAATGCCCTCCCCTCCATCATCCCCCCCTCATCCCCCTTTCCCCTACTCAGGACAGTGAGTGAGGGTAAGATATTCCATTTAGTATGTATGTGATTCTCTCCTTGAGCCAACTTCAATGAGAATATGCTTTTGCCTTTTTGCCTTCCTGTTCTTCCCCTCCCCTGCAACTACTTCCCCTTGCCTCTTCTACATGAGATAGTTTACCCTACCCTGTCTCTCTCCATCTCCTCTTGCCACTTTCCTCTCTCACCTCTTGACTTCACCCCTTGAGAATCATCCCTTCGTTGGGGCGGCTAGGTGGCGCAGCGAGCAGAGAGCCAGAAGGAGCCAGAAGGACCCGAGCTCGGATCCGGCCCCAGACACCCAACACACAAACAAAAACCCAGCCACGTGAACCTGGGCAAGTCACCCAACCCCAATTGCCCTCAAAAAAAAAATAATCATCCCTTCCCATCAAATTCAACCTGTGCCCTCTATCCATGTATACCTGTGAACATATGCCATGTACCCTTCTTCAATTATTTTCATAATGAGAAAGGTTTCATCAAACACAGTTATTGTTTTTCCATGTAGGAATGTAAATAGTCCAGCTTTGATAAGTTCCTTTTGATTTCTTTTCCTTGATTGCCTTCTCAAGCATCTCTTGCTTCTTGTGTCTGAATGTCAAATTTTCTATTCAACTCTGGTTTTTTCACCAAAAATGCTTGAAAGTACTCTATTCCACTGAATGACCATATTTTCCCCTGAAACAAAATACTCAGTTTTGCTGGGTAGGTGACCCTTGGGTTCATTCCCAGCTCTTTTGCCCTCTGGAATATCATATTCCATGCCCTTCTATCCCTCAATGTAGAAGCTGCCAGGTCCTGTGCTATTCTGATTGTGTTTCCACAATATTGAAATTGTTTCTTCCTGGCTGCTTGTAGTATTTTCTCCTTGATCTGGGGATTCTGGAACCTGGCTATAATATTCCTGGGAGTTTTCTTTTGGGGATCTTTTTCAGGAGGTGATCTGTGGATTCTTTCAACCTCTATTTTGCCATCTGGGTCTAAAACATCAGGGCAGTTTTCCTTGAGAATTTCTTTAAGGATGATTTCTAGGTTCTTTCTTTGATCATGGCTTTCAGGTAGTACAATAATTTTTAAATTGTCTCTCCTGGATCTATTTTCCAGGTCAGTGGTTTTTCCCATGATATATTTCACATTGCCTTCTATTCTTTCATTTGTTTGGATCTGTTTAATAGTATCTTGATTTCTCATAAAGTCACTAGCTTCCATTTGCTCCAGTCTAACTCTGAAGGAATGGATCTCCTCAGTGAGCTTTTGACATTCTTTTTCCATCTGGCAAATTCGACTTTTTAAGGCATTCTTCTCCTCATTGCCTTTCTGAGCCTCTTTTGCCATTTGAGTTAGTCTATTTTTTAAGGTGTTATTTTCCTCAGTCAAGCTGTTGACTGTCATTTCATACTTTTCTTGCATCTTTTTCATTTCTCTTCCCAAATTTTCCCCCACTTCTCTTATCTGCTTCTTAAGGTCCTCTATGGCCTGTAGCCAGCTAGTATTTTCATTTGGGGCTTTTGGTGCAGGAGTTCTGACCTCACAGTCCTCCTCCATGCTTTGAGCCTCTTTGCCCCTAAAATAGGAGTCCAATGTTGAACTTTTCTGTTTATTTTGTTTCGCTTGCCTAGGCATATTGCCACTTAATTACTTGATTTTTGGGCTTGTTGCCACAGGACTCTGCCACCAGACAGGGGAGCTTCCGACCATAAGTGGGGTCTTCACAACTTCCGCCAGTTGGGTGGCCTCTGTAAAGCCTCCACCCACTCTGGCAAGTTGGATACCTACCCCAAACTTC